>OV651819.1:58842350-59359998 GCA_927349885.1 Psylliodes chrysocephalus
CAAACATCTGGAATGACCCACGTTTTTTGTCAAGGAATTTTATTTTCGCGGTTTATTTAAAATGTTTAAGTTATTATATTAAAAAAACAGTATCTATAAATTTTTCACATGTCGGCCAAACGACTATCTACTCACTTACGACTGAATTCTCGAAAAGTCACTCGGACAGGTCGATTTTCATATCTTATTTTCAGCATTATACAAAAAAAATTTTTTACAGGATGATCCGTATTTGTGTAGTGACGTCATTCATATTTTTTTTAAATGGGATACCCTGTATATTTTTACATTTTAATAATCTCCTTGAAAAGCTTATTTCAGTCTTACACTTCTTGATGTCTAAAAGATCTGTAACCACTTGAAAATTTGATTTTTTCTGGTAGCAAAACAGATGAAAATCGAGAAAAAGGGCTTACATGTCCCTATCCTAACTTTTTGAGATGTACCCACCTATATACAATGGCATAAAAAATATTTGACAGGATGATCAAAGATTACGTCAATAGTTTTACCCTGTATCAAATATTTTTCATGCCATTGTATACATCTCAAAAAGTTAGGATAAGGACATGCAAGCGCTTTTTCTCGATTTTCATTGGTTTTGCTACCATAGCCGCCTAAATACACAAAAATCAAATTTTTAAATAATTATAAATTCAAAAACATATGAATGACGTCACTACACAAATATGCATAATTCTGTATAATAAAAATTCTTGTATAATGCTGCAAATAAGAAATAAAAATCGACCTGTCCGAAGGACTTTTCGAAAAATATCAAATATTTCTCGTCTGGTGTACCTCATCCGTGGACACACTGTAGATTAGAACAACTAGATAAATTAAGATTTGTCAAAAATCTAATGGAAAAAAACATTCAATAACAAATAATATATTACCAGAGGTCCTACATATCTGTAAGAAAAAACTAGAACTTGACTTTCTAGAAGAACGAGAAATTAAGAAGTATTCTGTTATCCTCAGTAGACGCTATTAAATGAACAAGTAAATCTTGGAACCTCTTTACTTTTGAACCGTCTTCTAATCTAGAAATTTGTATTGTGAACTTTCTTTTAAACTAAAATAGTTTAACGTAAAGTGGTTCAAAACAGATGGTACCAACATTTCAAAAATAAAGGGCCTCTATTCCTATTTTCTATGGTTACATCAATTTGTTTATGATCTGACATTGTCAATTGAGAATAATTTCTTGTCTCCTGAAGTTGCAAATTTATATTTATAGATAAGTATTATTTTAAATATAGTGGAATTTTTGAATTTTATTTAAAATCTTATTTGGTGTCTCTCTTGTAAAAATTTTGTGCTTCTACGTTAAGCCGTTTCGGCTGTGAGTTGCTCGTACAAGTCATTATAACTGAATAATTTCACAAAATCGTTTCACACATATTTTTACACACTTAGAATGCCACAGTTAATTGAAAACAGTTCGAAAACACAAGACGTCACTGCTAATGTAATACCTAAACAAATAACATTCACACCAGAGGGCGCTTTTATCAGTGTGTTTGTTTAACGCCACAGTTAATGTAGAATAAGAAAAAATACACAACCTGATTTGAACATACACTGTGGCGCATTTTTTCAAAAGTAGTTAAAGTAGGTACGGTTCGATTCGTCATAAGACAAGCAGACCGAAAATGCAATAAAAAATTATGACGGCCTGCAAAATGCGTCACAATTTGAGTATACCGCCACAATTGAGTCCTATTCTCACACAGTGCGCCACAGTTAATGTAATACACACACACACACACACACACACACACACACACACACACACACACACACACACAGACACACACAGACACACACAGACACAGACACACACACACACACACACACACACACACACACACACACACACACCCACGCACGCACACACACACACACACACACACATAGTCAAAACGGATTCAGGAGACCCCAAAACGTAAAAATCCGTCGAAAACTCGAGGTCGAAAAAAATCATGATTCCTATACTTTCCTTATATCTGTATACAGATAGGAAAGTAAAAATAATAAACTAACAACAAAAATCATAAATATATTAACATGTACAAGAAACAACTAATATTAAGACTAGGGAATTTAAGTCACAGTAAGTTTTAACACCCTCACAAAATTAGAAAAGCTTGAATTAAAAAATTCTAGACTATCAGCACAAGCATTAGCGCTTCGTGTAACTCTAAGCATGAGTTGAGGCCAGTATATATACACCGTGTCCCACGTAAGGCGGGCATTACAACTTTATGGAAAATAAATTAATTTGTATTTTCGCCATTTTCTGAGTATACATAATCGAATATACTCTTTTGAATTAAAATAAAATGAACTCTGTGCAACTTCCGGTTATACCGGAAGTGACCACTAACTTCGTTATTTTAAAAGGAATACCCCATATTTTTTTTTAATTTTAGATTCAGCATGAATTAGAAGCACATGGTTTAAAAAAATCATTTTATCAAATGTTCAAAATGCCCCCCGTTAGCTTCTAAACATTTTAACAATCTTTTTTCAACATGATTAGTTGTTGCTTTACGAATCATTTCACCATCTAACTCGCTAAAGGCATTCCGAACTCTTTGCTCTAATTCTTCTTTAGTATTAATTTGGGTAGAGTACACTAAATTTTTAATATGACCCCATAAAAAAAATCAACAGGAGTTAGATCTGGCGATCTTGCAGGCCAAAGCCAAGGACCATTTGGACCTATCCATCGGTCTTCAAAGAGTGCTGTAATTTCTTGATTTACATAGTATGTTGAATGTGCTGGGGCACCATCCAACTGGTACCAAAAATTATTATTTGGTAGCTGGTTTAAAATGTCGGCAACTACTTCTCTAAGAATTCTAATGTATCTTTCTGAGGTCAGTCTTTCATTATAAATGTAATAAAAAGCTCTTCCAAAACCGATCACTGCAAACATTAAAACTAAATTCGTACTGATATTGTGCTTCTCGATAAAAATGTGGATTTTCGTTTGCCCAGAAATGATATTCTTGCGATTGATGATCCCTTTACGTGTAAATTTCGACTCGTCTGACCACAAAATTTTGTTTAAAATCTCGGGATCTTCTTGAATTCGTACCAATAACCATTCGCATAATTAATTCAGTTCGTCTTATTTGATCACCATCTCGCAACTCATGAACTTTTCTTTGTGCATAGGGATGCCATTTATTTAGTGCTAAAATTCGTTGTATTGACCCTCGACTAATATTTAAATTATCTTGAGCCATTCTAATGGAGGCGTGAGGATACGCAGTAAAATACCCTAATACGTTAATTAGATTAACTTCTTCATCTCGGACATAATGTTGACGGTTTCTTCCCGGGTTTTGTTTAAAATTATTCAAAAAGTTAGCTTCTATTCTATCAAATTTCTATCTGTTCATTGGTGGTAAATGAGGTTATCGTTCATTAAACATGCGGCAGGTTCTACTTTTGATTCGATTACATTCTCCATGAATGTAAAATAAATTAAGAATATCTTGGTTGGTATATTCTTCAATATTTTCCATATTTTGAACGCAAAAAATACACAACTTAAATACATAGAAATATGACAATTCAGTTTGTTGACAGATTGTTGTTTAGCATATTTCCACGGCATACTAAGATAAAAAATTAAAATTTAAAACTATACTATATTATGTAGGTGCATGCGTAAAATTTAAATTTAAATTTTCTTAAAATTGGCGAGAGATAATTATAGGGAATTAATAGTGCAAATGAAGATCAATGAAGAATAATTTTCTGAATAAAATGAAATAAAAATATACAGGATTTTCCATTTAAAATAAAAAAAAATTTCATGTTTAAAATATTTATTTTTTTAAATAATTTCCAAACACACAGTCGAACAAACGATGTACAAGTAAATTTAAAAAAGCAAATGTCTGCCGGCATATAAAAGTTTATAAAAAACTGAATAACGCCAAATACACTATAATTAGAATAGGCGAATGGGGTATCATTGTTTACAGAATTTCATGCTGAATCTAAAATTTAAAAAATATATAGGGTGTTCAATTTAAAATAAAAAAGTTTTTTATGTTTAAAAAATTTCATTTTTAAAAATAATTTGCAAACACCCCGTACAACAAATAATGAATAACTAAATATTCTCAAGAAGTACATCCCATCTACTACCTCTGGTTAAAATTTTAAGTATCTGATAGATATAGTTCCTGAGATAGACGACTTTAAGAAAATGTCTACCGGCGACTAAAAATGTAGAAAAAAATTGAATAACGCCAAATCCGCTATAACTAGAATAGGCAAATGGGGTATCGTTGTTTACAGAATTTCATGCTGAATCTAAAATTAAAAAAAAATATGGGGTATTCCCTTTAAAATAACGAAGTTAGTGGTCACTTCCGGTATAACCGGAAGTTGCACAGAGTTCATTTTATTTTAATTCAAAAGAGCATATTCGATTATGTATACTCAGAAAATGGCGAAAATACAAATTAATTTATTCTCCATAAAGTTGTAATGCCCGCCTTACGTGGGACACGGTGTATGTCTGCTCTGTTACAGACTTAAAAATATGTGTAAGATAGCTCACTTTCCAGAAATCTGGAAATATGCCCGAAGCAAGAGACTTATTAAATATAATGTGAAATAGCCGCGAGAAAACAAAACTACAAAATCTGAGAACAGAAGGGGGGATACCATCAGGTCCTGGTCCCTTGGTAATGTCAATACTAGCCATCTCTTCATAAATGGTTGATATAGGAATAACATACTCAGATATAGAAATGTGATTGAGTGATGGTTTTCTTTAAAGATTAATATTCTTATCAGTATATACTGATTGGAAGTATTCTGCAAAAAGATCAGATAAATCTGGTCCCAAATGACATTGACTATCATTAAAGAATAGCAATGGTGGTAAATAATTTCCGTTCTGCTTACTCTTAACAAAATTCCAAAACTGTTTTATTTTTCTATGGCCTGTTAATTAGGTACATTAATCTACGAAGCATTAAGCCCAGAGCAAGGCTTTTTATGAAAAATTCTTCACATGCAACAATATCGTTTGCAGACAAATCTAAATTGCATTTACTACATTTTAAGTCAGACATTTTAGGTTAAAATTTAACAACTGTGTAGCTAAAATATAAAATATTCGGCACATTTACGTACTTTTGAGCAACTATAATTATTAAAAAAAAATTGTTTTAGAAAAATAAAACATTTGTTCTATTTTGAAGTTATCTTCTTCTCTCTTATAATACCCTTTATATCTACTTCTGTCCACATGCGTAATTGCGTTAATTTGTAATATTGTTACTTGATTTCAAGAACATTTTAATAATAAATTTATAAAATTTTATAATTTGTTTTATTTAAAATTTCCATGTCTCAATGCGTTTCTACTATAATCTTAATGTCAGCCTCTCAGTATTACGTTATGTAGTGTATTACGGATGGACTTAATTGCATTTGTAAAAATATTTATTTTAAATATATAAAAAGTTATTTTGATAATTTCTCAACGTGAATCATATTTAAAAAGCAAAAGAAACTATGTAGAATATTTTTTTTTAATTTAAAATAAATATTTTTACAAGTATAGTTAAGTCTATCAGTCTGCTAGTGTGATGTTCTCTGAACTTTACTTTGTAACCTCTATGAGACGTACCATGAAGGTCATGCAGTTGCGGACATTCGAAGGTTGCATGAATGTTAGGATTACATTAAAAGTACATTGCATGCGAGCCTAAAGAGCCCGGAATTGCAGCTTATTAACGTAGATGGGATGTTTATGTCCTACCTGGTTAGGAATATTGGGAATTAAAATCAAGTAAAAAGAAGACTTTAAATTTAAACGATCATATAAATAAAAATGTTTGATCACGTGTGCGATGAATTTCTAATTTTAGGTTAAATTTCGGATATCCCCACTCTTTCAAGAGTCAACAGTGGCATCTATCAATTATGAAGGATGACATGAGTAGCGGGGAATGTTCGACATCGTCGCCAAAATTTGAAATTTATGCTAATCACTTTTCAATCTTAAAAATCATTCATGTGTATTTTGATAGTTATTATTTAATTGTAATAGGTACGAAATAACCGTAATTAATATTAATTATTTTTATTTATTTTAGGTGGTTTCAGATTAGTATTCGACCACTCTGGTACCGGTATGGTTCGCACCGACGACCCAGGCAGACTTTGGCACAATGACGTATCCAACGAGAAAGACCAACCACGTAAAAATAACGCCGTAGATGAAGACGGCGATGAAACTTCCATCATTGATGACGACGATCATAATTCCAACCGCGAAAAAATCTCTTCGGATACAGAACCGTTTGAAGGAGACTTATTACTAAGAAGTAAAAACTATTTTATCGGGAAAGATCAGATAACACAGTGGAAGAAAACTTGTAATACCAAGAGAAACAATCGTTTACCAAAGACGGTATTACCACTATCAGGAAGTAAAGGTGCTGCTAAAGAAGCTGAGACTGAAATCGATTGTTTGAAGTTGTTCATCAACGATATTGTGATTAATAAAATAGTAACTTACACTAATATAAACATCGAAAGTATCAGTAAAAACTTCCAGCGAGACGGCGACGCCCGACTGACTGATTCCACTGAAATCAGTGCTTTAATCGGGATATTTTATCTCATTGGGGTGTTTTGTTGCGCTAAAAAAGACACCCATCACTTTTGGGACAACACACAAAGTACCGGCATCGAAGCTTGCTATTTAGCGATGAGTAGAAAAAGATTTGTATTCCTAGTGAGGTGTATGCGCTTCGATGACATCACAGATCGGCAGCAACGTAAAACAACCGATAAACTGGCGCCGATCAGAGAAATATTCGAAATAATTGTTGATAATTTCCAAAAAGCATACAGTCCTTACGAAAATCTAACTGTAGATGAAATTATGGTGGATTTTAAAGGTCGATGTCCTTTCAAATATTATATACCGAAAAAGGCGGTACTATTAGGCATCAAAGTATTTGCTCTTGTAGACGCGATGACTGCTTATACATTAAATTTGGAAGTAAGCGTTGGCGCACAGCCACCAGGACCGTACGAACGTAAAAGCACTGTTGAAGAAATAGTGTATAGGTAGGTCGCACCAATATCTGGCACCTGCAGGAATATCACCGTAGACAATTGGTTTACGAGTTTACCGTTAGCCAAAAAGTTGCTGCGAGAGCATAAACTGACTTTAGTTGGAGCTCTACGCAAAGATAACCCTAATATCCCAAAAGAATTTATGCCTAGTAGAAGCAACAAGTTGTATTCTTCGAAATTCGGTTTCCATGATGAATGCGCACCAGCAAAAATAAATGCGTTATGATATTATCAACACTTCACAATGACGCTGCTATAGAACCAGATTCTGGAGAGAAAGCCACACCAGAAATTTATTCTTTTTACAACCAAACGAAAACAGGCGTCGATGCTGTAAGCTCGCTTTGCGAAAAGTACGATGTTTCCACTAACTCTAATCGTTGGCCTACGGTTCTTTTCTATACTCTTCTAAACATATCCGCCATTAACGCACTCTGCATCTACAAACTAAACAAACGATGTCCTAAAAATATGGTTTTGAGAAGAACATTCCTACAAACGATGGCTTTCGATCTGATCAAACCACAGATAGAGAAGAGATCGAGGTTACCGCAAATTCCGGCGGAGTTAAAGAGGCGTTCGAGAATGCATTTAGGTATCGATGAGCCGACAGCGCCGACTAGAGATGGAACCGAAAGTTCCATTGGTCGTTGCTACTTGTGCGGACGAGCGCCAAGTAAGTCTACTAGACGATGGTGTCAGAGCTGTCAAAATTGGGCTTGTAAAGATCATATGGTTGATGCTTGTTCCAATTGTATTGAAAATCATTGAATTATAGACTATATTTTTTTGAATAAAAAAGTTGGTTAAGTAATCAGTAACTGTTCATTACTGAGGCCCTTCCTATGGGGCCTCAGTATAGCATTCATGCATAAAAAAAATTTCTTGGCCCAATTTTTTTAAACTTTTTTCATGTTCCCGATCATGCAAAACAATTTTTTTTTGTCTGTGTCTGTTGCCAGCACGATAACTCTAGAACGAAGGTCCTGATTGATTTGAGGTTTTGATTTTCTTGAATAATTACTTCTAGCTTAGAACCTTATTGATTTTCAGAATTTTCGGTTCATCCTAACTACTTTAATATAAATGTTCTTAAAATCCGCCCATGCATTTCTTATGTTCTTATGTGACTTATTTTACGCATTCTAATCATTCCTAACGTCTAATATTCTTATCCTTTCATAAATTGCAAACATTCCAATATTACTCTACGACCTGTCAAACATCAGGTGTTGATTGTAAAGGTGAGATTTCTAAGAGGGGTTGCGACCCTCATAGTTTCAACCATAGCCATTTTGGAGGCTATTTTAATTTGAAATATTAAAAACGAAAAATCCAAAAATCGAAATTTGAAAAATTGGAAAATCGAAAAATCGGAAAATCAAAAATACGAAAATTCGAAAATACGAAAAATCGAAAAACCAAAAACTGAAAAATCGAAAAAACCAAAAATCCAAAAATCGAAAACTCGGAAAATTAAAAAATCGAAAATTCTAAAAATCGAAACATAAAAATAAAAAATCAAAAATCGAGAAAATTGAAAAAAAATCGAAAAATCAAAAAATGAAATTTCGAAAAACCAAAAAACAAAAAATCAATAAATCGAAAATTGAAAATCGAAAATCGAAAAAAGAAAATCTAAAATCGAAAATCTAAAATACGAAAAATCGAAAAAACCAAAAAATGGAAAATACGAAAAATCAATCAAACCAAAAATCGAAAATACGAAAAATCCATAAAACCAAAAATCTAAAAAACCAAAAATCGAAAAATCGAAACATCAAAAAAAAATAAAAAATCAGAAAATCGAGAAAATCTAAAAAATAGAAAATTCGTAAAATCGAAAAATTAAAAAAATGGCTCTGGAAATATTAAATGAAATGTCTTTAACTCAACCAGAAATAAAAGAAGCTGCTGAAATTGTGTCACGGAATGTATTGTCAGAAAGCCAAAATTAATTAAAAGAATCTGTTATGTTCGTATATTTTACAGAACTATTTACAAAATATAAATCTTCAACCTCAACACTAAGGGACCCATTATTCAATGCTTAGAAGTACTGTTCAATATACATACATACAACTACCAACTTTATTAAAGCAAAAATTGTGATGTGTCCACCACATGACTTTCCTATCTAGTTATTACAGGCTTTTTTCGGTTATTTTGTACAACCTATTGTAGCACGTCTGTAAATATTTAGAGGTTAACTTAATATATACATTTTCTACATATATCTAACTCGAAACATTTTTTTATATACACTCATTGCCAACGAAAATACTGAAAAAATTAAATTTTATACTTTTCTTCCAATTTTTCCATTACGGTCCATTTCCATATTTACAAAACATCGATATATCGTTTCCATCTCCAGCGGTAGTAGCTGGTAGTAGTACGCAAATAGACAGTGGCAACACAACAGCATCAATGTATTTAAGAATACTTGATCGTGAATTAGGGATACATGCAGGGCCGCCGAGAGTCAGGTCGGGCCCCTGAACAATTTTTCAGGTCGGGCCCCGCGATAAATTAAATCAATATCACATTTCTAAAAGAAAAGTCTTCAAGCAAAAACTAAAAACTAACTAAAAAGGTTCTGCCTTTTGTGCTTCTCGTGGCGAACTTCTAAAAAAATAAAAAAACGTCCTCACCTAAAGCTGCCGGGCTCCCTTATGCCGCTGCCGGGCCCTCACTTGAGCCCGAGCCCCGGGAATTAGTCCCGGCTACCCCCCCTCTTGTCGGCCCTGTACATGCCTTCTGTTAACACGTATATTAGGTTTGTTCCAACAATAATCTTGGAACCGTACATAAATCAGTCCACAACTTATTGTCAACGACCACATACTTTGATTACTATACGGGGCAAGAGAGAGGTCCGACACGCCCAACATAAGGCGCGGCCATTTTGAACCCTATGACACAGTTTATAGCTAAAGAATCAGATCGCTCACTCTGCGTCGGCACTTTTTACCTCAATGTTCCAGTTTATACACTGCGCAATTCAGATAATACAATATATGACAACCGCCTATAATAAAACAGCAGTCTTCTGCGTATCCTGAATTTGTATTCCTGGAGTGGATGTTATTTTGGAACTTTCAACTGGTCCGAGTGAGCTAACTGATTCTTTAGCAATAAACTGTGACTCCAAAAATAATATTCACTGACACTGACAGCAGCAAGCAAAATATCAGGTGCGTTTTAAGGTTTGTTCCAACACAATAGCAAATCGGTTTACGTACTGTCGGGATTCTGCGCAGTCTAGATTTGGTGTTCCAACAAACCTCGGACTCAAAACTGTACAAAAACCTAGTGTTCCCACATACTCAAACCTAATCACAAATCAGTTTCTGTACTCTCAAATCAGTTCCTGCTTCTGAATAGGAACGAATTGTCAAGACATGCGCAAAACGAAAGTCGAAAGTCGTAGTCTCGATCGTAATTTGGTTTTTATTCATTATCATTATTTTTAGTATAGTTTTTTATAAGTAATGAGTGTAGAAAGTGAGAAGGACTAATATTCTGACTTAGACACAGTAAAAATAAAATAAGTTAATGTGCTAACCAATCGAATAATCACAATTTATAAATCTTTTAATGAGTGTTATAATTTTTTATTTACCAAATTCAAAATTTAACATTTGTTATTTTTTTTACTTTTACGTTATTGACAGTGTGTCTGACAACAGATACATGTGTTCCAACACAACCAAATTCCGAATTCAGCCCCAATCATCGACAGGTCGTGGACTGGTCGTCGACTATAAGTCGTCGACAATAAGTTGTGAACTGGTTTGTGTATGGTTCCAAGATTGTTGTTGGAACAAACCTTTTATCATCCGCTTCTGCTTCCGAAATTGTCGGTTCAATCGTTCTAACCTGTCAGATTAAAACAAGAAAACCGACAATTCCGAAGCAGAAGCGGATGATTAAAACGCACCTATTAAAAATATTGCGCCAAGATGTAGGCAACACGTAATAAGGGTTCAAAATGGCGGAGTTTTCTATCTCCTTTTAAAAGGCACTCAGAAAGATGCGCAGTGCGACCATTCTCCGTATAGTAAAAGAAAATCAAAGTATGTTTCAACGACCGATAGTCGACTACCTATCCACGACCTGTCGAGGATTGGGACTGGCTCAGAATAAATATAGTCAGGAAGGATGAATCCTAAACGACCTTGGAATCGCGATGGTATCTAATTTTGACAGTGAACTAGACGATATGGCGACAAGTGTTTCCGGTCTACCAGTGACGTACTGTCATAAAGGGGCGTAAAAAAGAAAATAAATTTGTATTTGCATATTATCTAAATTTATCGATTTCTCTCATTTTAACGAATTGCTATTTTCTTGCAAAAAGTTTGCATTTTTTTTTATTAACCTTCTTTATGTAAATAAATTTTACTTTAAAATTGCATGTTGGGCGGGATAAATATAGGAAAATATTTTTGGGATAATTTATAGAGGAATTTAATTTGAAAAATCAAAGCAATAATGTATTAAAAAAATATATATTAACTTTTTTTACATCTTTATTATGACAATGTCTTTATTAATCTACATTTTACAAATTATTAAGGTTTCAAAAATAAATGTTTTGTAGATATGCGTTAAAAGAAAATTAATATCCTATACTTATATTTATATCAAACATCGCTGTGATATTTCCTTCTTAGATGTTTTTGTTGGAGTACATATAAAACTTCCTAATATCGAAGAGAATTTCTGATCATTTTATTACATAATATTATTATTAATATTTTTTGCAGAAATATTTTGCATAAGCAGGTAAAACACCTTTCCAAGAAAGGATTCTATAACGTAATGATTCTATGAGTGCAAAATAGATTATTTTTAAATGTACATTCAACGCAATAATTTGTATGCTTAGTCCAATTTGTACTCTAAGGTATTTGATATCATTTGTAATACTTATATGAAAATACTGAACGTTACCTTTTATTGTTTCTATAAGAAGAGGCCATCTTTTTGTAACTGTAACTGTAACATAAGTTTTATCAAAGGTTTGTATGTTTTTATAATTAAACCATTCGAAAAATTTTATAAGATCTGTTTCTATTAATAATTTTAATCAATTCCAGTTCTCTGCATTTTACAGAATAACTGTGTCGTCTGAAAATCTTACAATATTTCCATCTTTATTTAAACGTTAAATTATTTAAAATAAAATTAAACAAGATAGGACCTAAGACAGTATATTGAGGCATGCAATATGCTACTTATTTCCTTACTTGAGATATTATTAATTCTATTTGTGTTCGTTTTTGTAATAGGGTGCATCCCATTCATACAATAAACTTCTATTATACGAAAAAAACGGCACATGATTTAGTAAAGAATTTATTTACTTATATACTTCAACCGGACCACTTTTATTGTTGGAGCAGCCGTTGGTAGAAGTCTTATTCTTACTTTTGAGGTTCGATCAAAACAATATGCTTTAAAATGGCGTGAACACAAAAAATTAAGATATTTTTGTCTCACAATTTGTTTGTTACATGAACTCAACCCATAACTTTGCTTTTTGAGAATATTTAGGAAATCTGAAAATTGTCTACCTGGGATTAACTTATATAATTTGTAAATCTAGAATCTTTAAGAAATCTGAAAATTGTTTACTTGCAATCAATTTATAAATCTAAATTAAACAATAATTTATTCATTTTAACAACCACATAAATATCTTAAAAAGGCATAAAAGAATTGTTTAAATAAAAGTATGTATACCCTATAAACCTTGGGACTACGCCTATGAGCGCAGTTGTTCGCAGACGTACTTACCATGTTTGTTTACAAATTTAAAACATTAAAAATTTTAAAAATCTTTAATGTGGTTGAAAATTGAGACAACAAAATACTTGCTTATGAAATGTAGATTATTCTTTTCTATTCTGACCCAGGAACTGATTTAGCAGTACAGAAACTGGTTTGGGATTAGATTTGGGTTTGTTGGAACACTAGGTTCTTATACAGTTTTGAGTCCGAAGTTTGTTGGAACACCAAATCTAAACTGCGCAGAATCCCGACAGTACGTAAACCGATTTGGTATTGATATTGTTATTGTTATGGCTTTTCTACATTTTCTCTTATCGTTTTTGTACTGGGGGTTTTCCTAGAGATCTCATAAAAAATAGGATTATTTAATGCCTTGTGAGAACTTTTATTATTATTTTGATTTCTTCTGCACCTAAACCATGACATTGATTTAGTTACTTTATAACTAACAATAGATGATTTATTATTTAATATGAACAAATAAAAACGAGCCAAAAATACATGATAATTATGTACTTGCCACAAATTCTATTTTTTTTTTGTGAATTTTTAAGCATACAATCCAACAACACATCCTGTTTTTTTTTTAAGAGATCGTGTGCACATATGCATTAAAGGACCAACATACTCGAGATAATACCGAAACACGATTTTTTTCGGTATTGTAACGGTAGAAACACGATTATTCGCAGACAAAAGATTGATTTAGAGCCCGTACGTACGCGAATAAAAACGGTGCCAGTGCACAATAGCATATTTCGCAGCGACTATGTCGCTAGGTAATTTATATTCGGTTGTATCTGCTGCATACTAATCAGTTCTGAGTGTTTTTCTATTTTCACGAAAACAATAACTTCGGTCTCTGCGTTGCTGTGCTAGAGGAAAATTTAGATCGGAAAGAAAAATAAACTTCTCGCGTAAGAACGTTCTGTTATAATCAGAAGAAAATTTGTATTATTTTTTTTTTGTTTTTTTTTTAATTGAATACAAAAGTCAAGAAAAGTGATGCTGTTCCTTTGGAGGATTTTTTGGGCGATCATTGCATGAAATACATTTTTGATAAATAAATATACGGACCAGCATTCTTGCCTTTTATAAGGCAATCAAAGATATAATTTATGTTTAAATTAAATTGTTTATAACTTAGATAAACAAATTAAATATAGATAAGTAACCAATGAGATTGAATAATATGGAGATGACATACAAAAAAAGCGACACACCTCTTCCCTTGTCAAAGAGCTGTCAAAAATTTATCAAAATTTAAATATTTCAGCGTTAATAGAACAGAATTCAGTCTTTTTTATTTATAATTTTGCATAAAAATCATGACCAAGTGTCCTAAACCTAATTATAAAACATATAAAATGAAGAAATAACGAAGAAAAGGTTAGTTTTTACAAGTAGGTATATTTTTTTATAATTCTTTACTTTTTGCTAAACCTTAAAATTTTATTACGATTTCCAATAGACCCGATATATTACAGGTATTAAAACTAATTTAAAAAAAAACGACTTCAAAATCGTGCAGGTGCCGTAACCACATCTTAACAAAAAAAGAATCATAGAAATCGGTCAGGGTGGTAAAGAATTATCGCTAAACATACACAAAAAATGAAGAGTTTGAGGATTTTTCTCATGGACCTAATTATTAGATTTTGACCGGTCCACACCGCTTATGGAAAACTGGCAACCTGTTAAATGTGGTAAATTTTTGATATGTTGCAGTTCTCGACCTCCTAAGCAATAGTATCCATGGGACCATTCAAATGTTATGACTGGTTTTTGAGATAAAGGGTGTTAAACTTAAGAAATACACCACTTATTTCAGGAGAAAGCCAATCGATTATAATTTTTTGTGCAAAATCTTATTGTAACATCTTTTGGCATTCTACAAATATATAAAAAGGGGTCAAACATTGTGATAACTAGCATTATCACAAAAAATTACTGAATTCATTTCGGAATGACCAGACTTGGTCCCTGATTTGAATATCAACAAACTATTTTTGATAAAAACCCATTTCTCCCCCACCGTGGAAATTTCTCCGAAATATGTAGTGCTGTACTTAAACGATAGAAAATAAAAACATGACCGAATAAGCCAAGAAAATTTTTATTTATATAAAAGGATTAGTCCTATTGTGCCTTCTTGTAGGTTGTCAAGTTTTTTTTTATGAAAACACCCCTTTTCTCTGCTATTTTTTTTATGTACTACCTGTTCCATACTGTATATCGAACAGTCCATTTGCACACAATAATACTACAGACATAATATACAATTTCTTCCCTATACGTCGACCTTGCGAGGGTGGCGTTCCATTCTCATCGAAGTTTGTGTAAGAATGTTAAGGCAGGTCGTAGGGCGAATACCTTGACTGGGGTCGGGTCACTTCCGGTTGTAATAGGATAGCAGGAGTTCCAGGTGAAATTATCGATTACGCAGCTGGGCTATGTATGATGGCGGTCCGTAAAAGTCAGAACAGGACATACGTGCAGTTATAAATTCGGCTATTATTGGGTTAGTTTCTAATTTTGTATTACATTTTCGTGTGAGAATTTTATTTTCGTTTTTTTCTTTAACCTCTATTTATCTGGATCAGTTAAACATTTAACTTGGGAAGACTGGGGCTTTTCAAAACATTTAAGATATCTGAAATTATTACACGATTTATTGTACCAAATAAAAAATTCAAATATCACAGGTCATTTCCTCGGGCTATTTTTTCAGTGTACTTGAGCTGTTGGTCGTGCAATATCGGGTATAAAAAAAAAACAAAAGTTTCTCGGCTAACCATGTCGAGATTTAATTGTAACTCGAATCCTTTCGAAAATAACGCGGATTACACATCAAAACTTTTGCCGTTAATGACGCAAAAAGCTGTTTTTCCCGTTTTCCGGTCAACTAGCGCCACGAAAAGGATTAAAACAATAACAATGGTCATTTGCGGGCCGAGGATCGCAGAATGGACTCGAATCGAAAACAGAACGTCGAGCGCCAGATAAAAATCACTTGAGCAATGAGCGCGTTTTTAGAGCGTTACTCGTGACCATGACTGGATCCGAAAACTTCAAACTTTAAACCCTCGACCCGTTCGGACATTAATCTAATGGGACGGTATACAATACAAAATATGTATTGAGATGTAGTTTTCTATTCTGAATATAATTATTATTTTTTTATTTATTTTATATTATCTAGCTAGGCTTTATTTTATACTATAAAATTATATTGGAAATACATCATATTATAAATCAATAAATAAAAGTATTATACTTACTTGTTTAATATTAAGTTCAAATTATATGTACCTTTCATTGAACATGAGACTGAAATTTAATGTTAACTTTTTATTTATTAGATTGAATTTACCTCAGGGATTTACTTTGAGAGCGAGTGCATAAAGCTATTTATCCAGTATCCCCTTCGAGCAAATATTACTAGAGCCATCGTTCAAATGGACTTTGTTTTGGTACAGGGGGGAAAAATAGTGTACAGCATTCCCACTGGTCTCTTTCGTTTTGCTTTGCATGTCAATTAAATCGTTCAAAATTGACAGAACTGTCATTTGATTTTTGATTTTCATTAATTTCTTGCTTATTTTTGTAGTTTATAAGTGATTTTTTGTATTTTATTACTTTACTGATACAAATTTTAACAATGGTGAGAGTTTGTGTAAGTTGTAAATATAAATAAGAAAAGGCATCGTCAAGAGCATTTCACAAGTAAGTAACCATTAGCGTCTCTACCATTTTTTAAAAGAAACATAGTACCTACATTTTATGCAAAAGGCCGTTAAACATGAATTTAAAATAAATGGTAAATTTAGTAAATTTAATTTAAAGAACTTGTTATTAGTCCAATTAAATAACGAAAAAAAGCCCCTTCGAGCTTACCTACATTAATTTGTAATTGGATGAAACAAAGTGGACCTTGTGTATTTTGATCTGATCTTTCCGAAAAAAAGAAAAAAATGATGTAGCTGTTTTTCAATTTTTTTTAAATTAGGAAAAACCGGGTTTTCCGGAATTTTCCATGGTAAAAATGCTAATTATCTGGGCAAGTATCACTCTGATAGTAAAAATAAATGTACCAATCGAAAGAGGAGGCAAAAATAGTTGGGAATTTCATTACACAGGTAGTGTTAATGGCGAATTTCTCGCCGCCAGAAGTGCTTTTACCAAAAAGTTGTTTTTTCGTTTCTTTGATCAGAATCATGAACATGAAATTTGCGATGAATTTGTGGCGAAATTATAAATGTTAGACATATGTGCCCATGAGAGAAGTTGCGTATTTTTTTGTGGGCTCTCAAATAAAATAAGTCCCGCGGCGAAATCTGCCATAATTTTTCGGGAATTCGCAGGAAACCGGAAGGCGTAAATTTTTTTCCCATATGATTTTCTCCGGGTTTTTCGAAAACATCTAACAAAAAATATATTTGAAGAAACTAACTGCGCCATCGGAAAGAGCACAAAAAAATGTACAAAAAGGTATACTTTAAAAATGTTAGAAAATTAATCCTAAGCTTGCGTGTAAGTTCCAACTTGGTGATAAGCTTGTTTTTTGTTCTCTAACATCTGGTTTTCTTCTCGGTTGATGCTCCATCCTCCTTTTTTTGGCATTGTCAATCGCGGCCCTTTTATGCCTATCCCAGGTTTTATAAATAAACTCTTTTCCGTAACGTCGAGCTACGTAATGATTGCGACACCTCTCATGCAATATAAAACCTGGTTCTAAAGAACTGAAGAAATCATCCCCTCTCTCTTTGCTGACTATCTGCAGACCTTTCAATCCTGTTGGTCTAATTGGGGTAAGTTCACCCTCTGTAAGTTTTTGATGACATAATAAACACAGGCCAGCCATTGTAACATGGAAACAAAAAAATTATAGCACTGTGATAGAATTTTCTTAATTTAAGAACGTACTTACTCAATAAATTGCTAAAGAAGTCCGAAAAACCACGTGTACACAGAGCTTGCTGAACACGGTTATTAAAAATCTATGCCGATGAACACTATCAAGCGATTCAATTTGTCATAATATGACCGTTTCAAGTTTAAACTTGTCGGATAGCGAACGCCGAGACCATGGCTATCATTGATACGACGTCCGGCTAATTTTGCGGTAATTCTGTTTTTTGCACAAAACTCAAGAAACTTCTTATAACAAGTCAGTAAAATACAATTTAATAAATTTTAGCCCTAATAAATTTAAGTATGTAAGAAATTTAAAACTGGAAATCACAAAAAAATCAAATTACAGAAATGCACGAATTTTGGATCCCGCGGAGCGCGTGTAATGGGACTTTTGTCGGGAGAATTCTACACTTTAGAAGAAACATACACACTTTAAACTTTGTATACAGATTCAGAAGACATGAGATTTGGGTTTGTTCAATTTTCAGACCAAAAAACTGAAAATCGTCAATTTTAGACAACTTTTCTCAAAAACCGTGTTTTTTGGTCGTCACTCAATGAACAGTGGTCAAAAAAATAGATAAAATATTTTTGCAGAATTTTCCGTAATGTAATCGTATTTTAAACATAATAGAGTATTCAAAAAAAAAGTTTTGAGTCATTATGTGCATTTTTGGCATTTTTGTGCCACCTCTAACTTTCGAAAAAAAATTTAGTTTTTTTTTTAGGGAATAAAATTTGTTAAATTGTTTGACATCTTGGCCAATTATAATCCGATTTTGGTAAAATTTACACACTTATAAGATTTCATATTTAAGAGTAAGCTCTGTAAGTGGCATTAAAAAAATTTAAATAGTTTGGCCGTTATAGGCAAACAATGAAATTAGGCTTGCGGTACACTTTGTCCTTCCGCCATATGCCCAATTTTGGGATTTCTCGTGCCCCCTTCTGGAAATCAATAGTCACATCCCTTAAGTTCAAAACGAATTTTTGTTTCTTCCAATATCTTAATTTTTACCAAAGTTATGAAGAATTTAGTGTTTGAACATTTAACAAATTAAATTTTTCGACCTTCGCCGCCTCAAAATACTAAAGAAATTTCAATCGTCCATACCGCGAGAACGGTGCATCGGATCAAAATTTCTCAAGAGACATAAAAATTAGCATTTTTTCTAAGCTTTCAAATGTCGTAAACTGCGTTTTAAAAATATTGATTTATTTGCGACATGCACATGCGCAAAATTGAAAAATTGACAAAATCCAAAATTTCGGCACTTTCGAAAAACTGCTACATTTTGTTTTGCCTTTTTTCGAAAAGATCACCTCGAAATACATAGAATCCATTTTGTTTCATCTAATTATAATTTAATGTAAACTCAAAACCGGTAATTTAATTCGATTATATATGTATGAGGAATATTGTTTTTGATTTTGGACTCTACTGAAAAGTTAAAAAAAATAATTATAAATTTTTAATATAAAGAAGCTTTTTGTTTTTAAGTCATTTTATCATGATAATGTTGAAGATGTTAAATCAATAAATTTTGTTTTTTGTAGGTTTCCAGCTAACCCTGCCGAAAAAACGCGTTTGGTGAAATATTAAAGCTTACTCCAGAAAACATTTCAAATAGTGATGTTTTATGTTCCAATTATTTTTCTGGATATATATTTATGTCAAAGACTGGATGCGGGGGAATAACTAGAATAATTCCAGGTGCATTGCCATCAGCATTTACTGAGGCCTCAGAAGAAGATGAATCTAACAGGTAAAGAACCCTACACTTTTCTTGTGGGTTAATCGTTCAAAATTTTTAATTTTTCAGTGATGATCTGAACCATGAAGCTTCTGTTGCAAAAAAGTACTTTTTAATAAAACAAATTTTATTTTAAAATAAATACCTATTACTATCTATATTTTTTATAAACCATAAAAATTGACATTTATATTTTTTATTAAATATACCTATGTTCTTCAATTAAGTAGACAAATTGTCGTTAAGAAATAAGCAAAACCTAATGTGAGTTTTTCAATAAAAAGTCATTTTAAGCTTCTTTTATTTGCACCCCTAGTCATTAAGAAATAATCGAAGCTTAAGACAGTTTTCCAATAAAAATGAAGGAAGCTTCACTAATTTGTTAACGACTAGCAGTGCAAATGTACCTAAGAACCTAAGTATTAGCTTGATTTATGTTTCTGTACCATCTGTGAATAAGTCGGTAAGATAAAAATTGAAGTTTTTCAGTATGGTCATTTTAAACAACATTTTGATGTTTTCGAAAAACAAATTTTAAGTTGAATTTCGTTTTTCGGAAATATGTTGTTAATTATACAACCAACAATGTAAATAATTATGACCTGTAAAATTATATTACTTAATGGAAAAAATCTGACTTGCCTATTTATTAACCTCAAATGTGTGTGTGTTGTTGTTGAGTTACTGACTTATTCTGGTATAAATAAACATGACAAATTTTTTTTAATATTTTTATTTATTTATGAAAAAAGCAAAGTGAACTTAATTCAAATAACATACATTTTGATTGGAAAAGAAAACTAAAAAACGACTGCTCATTTAGATAAACCTCTTCCAAATCCGGGGATAGATGTAGTTACCGGTTTTGGCACAAAAAATTGGAGAAATATCGTTTAGTAATCTATTGAACATTGGTTACGAACAATATTTTTATATTTGATAAATTATTGGAAAAAGATATCATAAATATTTGTATACCTACTATTTATTTATATTTTTGGTTTTTAAATATAAGCTTTTTATCTTTTTTATTGCCTATTATTTCAACTTTCGTTTTTCCGTTATACACTTTCTCATGTTTGAATTAAAAAAAAATCTGATATTTTCAACACAAATAATAATAATATTAATAATAAATAACAATAATAATTATTTACTATTACTAGATAGGTACCTACTTAAATAATGCAAGTTTATAAAATATGTGCATAGTTTAAAGAATTTTAAAGGTATGTATCAAATTTATTATTCATATTAATTGCAATTCCCGTAAAAATGATGCGACACTGGTAATAGTGTCTAGACATTTCCCCTCGTAACGTAAACAAACCCTATTGAATGCGGACTCTATGAAATATACAGGGTGGCTCACGCTCAACAGGACGGAGCTTTATGGGAAAACGACCAAAGATATAAAAAATTCGTTTGGGAGGAATACGTAGGTTACAGACGGCTACAATTTAAAATTTGTTAGATGTATACAGGATGTCCCACATAAGAGAAAATATACAAAGTTATATTATTTTTAATGGAACACCCTGTTTTTTATTTTAGAATTAAAAACTACATCAAAAATAATGTCAGTTAACTAAAGGTTCCCTATTACTATTATTATTAGTTTTCGATTTATTTGAATTTTTAAGGAAAAAAAGTCTCCCAGAAATTAATTGTTTACTCTTGTTTGAATAATTTTTAATGAACTAATTTTTTTTTTCTTATGTGGGACATCCTGTATACATCTAACAAATTTTAAATTGTAGCCGTCTGTAACCTACGTATTCCTCCCAAACGAATTTTTTATATCTTTGGTCGTTTTCCCATAAAGCTCCGTCCCGTTGAGCGTGAGCCACCCTGTATATGCTCGAAGAATATCCCTGAAAGATACTATTTGTGGATAATTTGTGACTGTACTCCTTAACTAAACCCGCATTGTCAATGTCACTTTATACAGGGTGAGTCGGGAGGAGCGCACCAAACTCTAGGAGTATATTATACACGTGAAAATAATGTAAAAAAACTCATATGTTCTTATCCGATTTTTATTTGTGTTCAAGTTATGGCGTAATTAAAAATGTTCATTTAGCTTTCCACTTCTGAATTTTAACATTATCAAAGTATGCCATATGTTCAAGGCTCAAAGGCATTTGATAATTCTGACGTTTTGATGAACTGTCAGTCTACAGTGAACAGTAACTGAACGTTTAATTTCGAATTTATGTGATTGTTAGTGTTACAAAACGCCAGATACTTATTCAAATTTAGAATAAGAGAATTTTTATATGTAAATTTGTTTATTTTTTAATATGCTATAACTTGAAAACAAATGAAAATCGGATAACATATGAGTTTTTTTACATTATTTTCACGTGTATAATATACTCCTAGAGTTTGGTGCGCTCGTCCCGACTCACCCTGTATATTGAAAATAGAACCCTAAAAATTATACTATTTTGTACACAGAATCTGTGAGTGACGGAATTCTGGTAGCTAGATGTCTCGTTAACGTTGATCAACTAATTCCAGTAAGGGTTGGCAATTTATCGAAGAGACCATTCAAACTAAAGAAAGGACAAGCAATAAGGCTCTGTACACCGATGAAAAAACATAATCAAGTGCAAAGACCGTTCCACAGAAAAAGCCACCACAAGTAACTCAGTTGTAAGTCAGCTTTGTAAAACATCTAGTTACCACCTGACAGCTGAAGAACTTAGAAAAGTCAAAGAATTTATCAATACTAATTGTGACATTTTCGAGATAGAAAAATCTACGGGTCGTACCAGTCTGTTCAGCATAGAATTTATACAGGCCAATATGACAAGCACTTAGAAGACTCCCATTTGCTAAACAAAAAGAAGTAGAAAATATGATACAGGACATGATGGATGCAAATAATATTGAAGAAGCTTCTGGTCCCTGGTGCTCACCTGTGGTCCTAGTAACTAAGAAAGACGGATCTATTCGTTTCTGTGTAGACTATAGAAGATTAAATCAGATAACGCAGAAATACACCTATCCACTTCCCCAAATAGACAACACACTAAACACTCTATCAGGTTTTCCACGCTAGACTTGAAGAGCGGATACTGGCAAGTGGAAGTACATCCTGACGATTGACACAAAACTGCTATTTCAACTGGCAGCGGATTATACAGATTCCAGGTCACATACTTTGATTACTATACGAGGCAAGAGAGAGAGGTCCGACACGCCCAACATAGGGCGCGGCCATTTTGAACCCTGTGACACAGTTTACAGCTAAAGAATCAGATCGCTTATTCTGCGTCGGCACTTTGGATCTCAATGTTTCAAATTATTCACTGTGCAACTCGGATAACACAATATATGACAACCGCCTATAATAAAACAGCAGTCTTCTGCGTATCCTGAATTTGTATCCCTGGAGTGGATGTTATTTTGGAACTTTCAACTGGTCCGAGTGAGCTAACTGATTCTTTATCAATAAACTGTGACTTCAAAAATAATATTCACTGACACTAACAGCAGCAAGCAAAATATCAGGTGCGTTTTAATCATCCGCTTCTGCTTCCGGAATTGTCGGTTTAGTCGTTTTAACCTGTCAGATTAAAACAAGAAAACCGACAATTCCGAAGCAGAAGCGGATGATTAAAACGCACCTATTAAAAATATTGCGCCAAGATGTAGGCAACACGTAATAAGGGTTCAAAATGGCGGAGTTTTCTATCTCCTTTTAAAAGGCACTCAGAAAGCTGCGCAGTGCGACCATTCTCCGTATAGTAAAAGAAAATCAAAGTATGTGTTCCAGGTTCTCCCGTTTGGTTTCTGTAATGCCCTAGCTACCTTTGAACGTCTAATGGAAATGGTTCTGAAAGGATTAACCTAGAAACTTGTCTAGTATATCTCGATGACATAAGGCGTTTTCGAAAACTTAGTCGGATCAGAAAGATTATGGATCCTATTGTTCGTTTACCTATGGTTACTAACCCTATCCGTGTTCGAAAACTAGTAGATTACTGATCCAGCTTTGTGATCGATATCAATATTTTGTGATCCACTCTGCGAGTAGATTAGTAATAGATCCACATGCGCACCGCAAGATTTTATAAAGGGATAGCAATTTTTTGGTGTCTAATGTCTGCCAGTAGTAGCTTTGTTTTTTCTACATTTTATTAGTAACAACTTATGCCTATATGCTCATATTGCAACTTTATTAGTCAAACTACAAATAATATGTTTAATTAAAATGGTTCTATATCAAACATGGGTTTATAGTATTGACAGTTACGCTAGAAAAGTCAAAGATTGACAGACGTAAATAAACAGGAACAATAATCAAACCTTGGAGCATATAAGAATGCAACTCTTTCGTAAACTGTCGGCACTAAGTTCAGTGATCAACGCACATACTTTGATTACTATACGGTGCAAGCATATACTTTGATTACTATACGGTGCAAGCACATACTTTGATTACTATACGAGGCAAGAGAGATGTCCGACACGCCCAACATAGGGCGCGGCCATTTTGATGCCTTTACCACAGTTTATAGCTAAAGAATCAGTTCGCTCACTCTGCGTCGGCACTTTTGATCTCAATATTCCAGTTTATACACTGCGCAACTCGGATAATACAATATATGACAACCGCATATAATAAAACAGCAGTCTTCTGCGTATCCTGAATTTGTATCCCTGGAGTGGATGTTATTTTGAAACTTTCAACTGGTCCGAGTGAGCTAACTGATTCTTTAACAATAAACTGTGACTCCAAAAATAATATTCACTGACACTGACAGCAGCAAGCAAAATATCAGTTGCGTTTTGATCATCTGCTTCTGCTTCCGGAATTGTCGGTTTAGTCGTTTTAACCTGTCAGATTAAAACAGGAAAACCGACAATTCCTAAGCAGAAGCGGATGATTAAAACGTACCTATTAAAAATATTGCGCCAAGATGTAGGCAACACGTAATAAGGGTTCAAAATGGCGGAGTTTTCTATCTCCTTTTAAAAAACACTCAGAAAGCTGCGCAGTGCGACCATTTTCCATATAGTAAGAGAAAATCAAAGTATGTGGATCCACGTGATCCATCGGGTAAACCCATTAATCTGGATTTGTTATCTGTAGTTGGATTTCGAAAACGCCTATAATGATCATGTCAAAAACTTTTGATGAACATCTACTAAATTTGAGTGAAGTATTTGTAAGATTAAGAAATACAATCTAAGGCTTAATCACAATAAATGTTCATTGTTCCAGTCGGAAGCCTATTATTTGGGACACATCGTTTCCGCAGAAGGAATCAAAACTGACCCGGAGAAAATTGCAGCTGTCAGAGATTGGCCAAAATCAAGAAACAAAAGGGAAATTAGAATTTTTTCTTGGACTTTGCTCATTTTACCGAAAATTCGTCAAAGACTTTGGTCAAATTATTAAACCTCTTCATCTACTAACTGAAAACAGTAGTCTATTTGACTGGACGCCGGATTGTCAAAATACCTTTACCGAGTTAAAAAACGATTGACCACGCCACTCATCCTAGCGTACCCTCTGGAAAATGGACTGCGACGCATCCCAATACAGCGTGGGCGCCGTGCTATCCCAAGAACTGGAGGGGTAAGAGAAAGTAATTGCGTATTTTAGAAAGACCTTAGGAAAAGCTGAGAAGAATTATTGCGTCACAAGAAAAGAACTTTTGGCTATTGTCAAAGCCCTCGAACACTTCCACACTTACTTTTTAACATAAGTTTTATTATTAGAAGTGACCATAGCGCCTTGCAGTGGCTGATGAATTTTAAAAAACCTGAAGGACAAGTTGCTAGATGGATAGAAAGACTGCAACAATATAACTTCAAGATAGTGCATCGAAGGGGACGTCTCCATAATAACGCAGACATTCTTTCCAGGCGACCGTGTTTAGAACGACAATGCCGGTACTGTAAAAGGCTTGAATAACGAGAGGAGCTGGTTGAAGAAGTTAGTCTTAAAGAGACTACTATCAAGCCAGAGGACGACGAAGACGGAATCACCCTTGAAATCCTAAGAAAGACTCAAAAGAAAGACAATGACTTGAAGGTTGTCCGAGAATGGCTTACAAATGGAGTTAGACCTACATGGCAAGAGATAGCCAAATATAGTGGAACCATTAAAGGGTACTGGACTCAGTGGGATTTCCTGTATCTTCATGATGGCCTATTGCACCGGAAGTAGGAGAGCTTCGATGGAGTAGTTGCAGTCCGCTAAGTAATACTGCCGAAATTACAGGTCAAAAGTGTGTTGGAGGACACTTTGGTACTAAAAGAACACTTGCACGAGATCGGAAAATATTTTATTGGGTCAATTGCCGACGGGATGTAGAAGATTGGTGTAAGGAATGTGACCTTTGTAATGGCAGAAAAGGGCCCAAAACAAGAAGTCGAGGTAAAATGGCACATTACCTTTCCGGAGAGCCTTTCAAACGAATCGCCGTAGATATCCTCGGACCACTTCTCTTAACAGAATGGGGAAACAAATACTTGATGGTTGTCACGGTCTATTTTTCAAAGTGGCCCGAAATAGTACCTATTCCTAATCAGGAAGTGACGACAGTAGCAGAAGCATTCATGACGAACGTCATTGAGAGTCACGGAGTCCCCCTGGAATTATATTCTGACCAAGGACCAAATTTTGAATCCGAAATATGGCAATAATTTATGAAACTGATAAGCATCAGGAAAACACGTACTACGCCTCTCCATCACCCACAGTCCGGCGGAATGGTAGAAAGACACAATAGAACGATATGCCAGTATCTTTCAATGTTCGTCTCTGATAATCAAAAGGACTGGGACACTTTAATTCCTCTATTTCTGCTAGCCTACCAAAGTTCTGAACATGAAACGACCAGTTATACTCAAACCATGATGATTACTGGAAGGGAGGTAAAACTTCCCCATGATCTTCTTTTTAGAAGGCAGCCTCCTGGTGAAGAAGAGGGCTGTACACTTCCCACGTACATACAGAACCTAAGAGAAAGATTAGAGAAGGTACACGAATTCGCTCGGCAACGTTTGAAAGTTAGTAGTGATAAAGCAAAAGCTAGAATCGACATGCATGCCACAGGGACACATTTTGAGAGAGGCGATCCAGTATGGCTGTACAATCTCAAGAGCCGAAAAGGACTTTGTCAGAAATTGCAACGGAACTGGGAATGCCCCTACACTGTCCTTAAGAAAATTAACAACCTGATCTACCGCATTCAGTTGTCAGCGGGAAGTAAACCCAAGGTAGTTCACGTTAAAAGTTAGTGCCATATCGCGGTAAAGATCCCCCCGTTAGCTCCAACTAGGTGCCAGTTATCAAGTTATTCGGTGCGAATAACTAGAAAAAGGGAGCAATGTTACCCGGCACCCTGCAATAGCCTGCGGTTATTATAGGAGTACGAATAGAAAAAAAAGTGGAATGTTACTCATCGCCCTATAGTATGCTGCGGTGTTCATAAGTAAAAGTACAAGTAAAAGAAGATAGAATAGTCCAGAAATGTTTGGAAATGTCATTACCAGTCAAGAAAATTCTATACGACAGTTCGTGAAGGGTCAAACAAGCTATATAAGTCGATTCTGACGTCAGTCTTCAGTTTTATGACAGACTTTATACGTTAATGTTATCAGTTGCATAGTTATTGTAAAAGTAGAGTTGAAATAAATTGAGATACCAAAAACCTGCGTAACAATATTTATTTGAATAATGTTTTAACATCAATTAATATAACCTTTTAAATAACTAACCAATATCTAACCAATAATGCTATGCATCCATCATCATTTACACAGAAAATTACTGAATAACTAAAATAAATAAATTCTTAATTTAATATTCCTGTAGTGTTTTATAGTTTGATAGGTTGGTATTCCTTAAACTTAATCAACCTAACTTTTTTAACAATAAGTAGAATGTTGAAATGTTTAGGAACTACAGTTCATCAAATTTCTAGAGGTGTTCGACGCCCAGACACAGAACGCACTACGTGTGACTAAGATAGCTATTGTACAGTCTGCTAAACAAGTTATTTTAAATAGTTTTTAATATTTTTAGGTAATTAAATTTTAAAAGTGTGGAATAGTTTAGGGATTAAATTGGTCTGATTGGACTTTCTTAGAACGTTTTTAAAAGCAGCTAAAGATAGTATGTAGAATTGAAAATAATTATTATGCCATAAAAGGTGTTTTGGAATTCCTTCAACCTTTTGAAATTGAGTCAGAAAATATAAATTTTATAGGATAGCGGAAAATACCTATAATTTTTTTGTAGGCCTTTGTAAATCGTGGAAATAGTTTATATTTTATTTCTACCTTATTAAGGAAAATGGTACCTATTATTAATAACGGTTGTTTCTGAAACATTACTAAAATTTTCGAAATTTTGTTTTTCTACAAAATAATAAACTATACTATTTAGAAAAAAATTTATTTCTCTTATAATTTTATAAAAAATAACAGGGGAATATTTACATTTCTTGATCTATTAAACAAAACGATAAATTATCTCGACGAATGACACCATGTTCTAGTACGGAAGCTAGCTTTACATTTTTGTTGGTGGTTTCATGGGTTTCATATCAATTTTTTTAATTGTAGTTTACACGTACATATACCTCTTAACACTTGTTTGCTTTATTAAAAAAGTGTGTTGTTGTGATTTACGTCGAAATAAGTCAAAAACAACTTGAAACCCCATATAAAATCAAAAAGGAGAAACGGAAAAAAATTGAGCCTGTAAATGAACACAACTCAGAAACAAAAATAGCTATCTAATAATAAAAAAATAAAATTTGATTCTTGTGCAGCTTCATCTATATCATTAACTGTTTTTGGTTTTTTGATGGTTTTTCTTGGTGATGAAAATTCCGATATCTCACGGTTATCGATTCTTTTTTTCTCTCCAGAAATGCGGACGACAGTGTTTTTAGATACTCCTGTGGCTGCAGCAACACGATCATTTATATTTTTAAATGGTATTGAAGGTGAATTAAAGTTTCCTTCTCTTCTCATAAACTCTATAACATTGGCTATTATTTCGCGAGATTGACTGTTAATCACGCGGCCTCTTAATTTGCTATTAAACTCCATACTTAGGTTCAATTAAACTGTAATGAGCAAAAAACACAAACGAAAATAAAAGAAATGTTTTAGCGAAATTTACATCTGACATTTACGTCTGAATGAAATAGTGAAATACTTGATGCGCAGAGTGTACTTTCATTGCGTAAATCCGTCGGGATGCCTGTCAGTAGTGCTTTCTCTGTCTAGCCGTCGAAAGCCTCTAGAAATTTGATGAACTGTAATATATTAATACATGAAGCAATAAAAGTTACATAGTAAGATAAGATTATAATTTTTATCTTTATATCGTCCTTTTTGTAGGTTGAGGTATCAGTGACAACAATCACTATATTTTCTGGACTAAGACAATTTTATTATCCGTCCTAATGAACTGTAGTCCCTATAACAGCTCAATGTAGATTTTCCCATCTTCCACGTTGAATGTCACTCAGTCATTGGCATAAATTAATTGGAATTTATACCTTTATGTAGGTATAGCGAAACACTTTTTATAAAATCATAGAAACATTCACGTATAATTACATACAATTTGTATTACAATAACAATTGGTATGGTCTGGATTTTTTTTTAATATAAATTTTCTATTAAAAACTAACCTATTTCTTTATACGACAGCTCTTGTTTTCTTGTTATCAACAAACTTCTCATTTTTCTTTCGAAGTTGTAAAATTCTATTTAGCCAATCATGATAAAATGTTTTAGTGACTTCTGAGGCATATTAAAATTACAATGTATCTGTTTTTATGCAAAATTGTTTATACAAGATTTATACTCTCTAAACGTTATTTAATTTTTTCTATTATTTTCAAATATTTTGTTACGTGTTGTGACAAGTCTCCTGATTCACCTACAGTGCTTCAGCGAGTCTGTGGCGCTATGAATGTAATTCCCGAATAGGGGTTGCTCAGGCGCCAGTTTTGATATCGCAGTTTGCTCTGCGGCCCTGGGGTGCACGTAGAGTACACCCTCAGTAGACTCAGTGGAGTCCAGGTACAAACAAAAAAAAAATGAAACGGATAGACCTTCGCTGTTAAGTTGACCTACACTGGGGTAGTAAAGTAAATAAAGTTTTTCTCTGCACTTTTACCTATTAATCACTACGCCCTGAAAACGGAAAAAAAGCAAAGGCGTAATTCAAAATTAAACTCAGGAATTTCAATCAAAAATATATTTACAAAATAAATGAAATAAATAATAATTAAAATAAAATAAACGGGATGAAATCGGTATATATTTATCTGTTTAATAACGGTAATAAAATAAATGTAGAATTATGTATGTTGATAAAATAAAAGGTCTCGGTATTTACAGAAAATGATAAAACGGTAAAATTAACTATGACCTATACTATACCCATAAGAAAATAAAAATAACAATTTTCCCTTTAAAAAAAATTAAAACGGTGGGCACTAACACCCTTAGCACAAATTCCTTGCTATTAATGAAAACGGCCGGCTTTAGCCATAAGAAAAAAATCTACAATAATAAAACTAAATATGATTCAAACTATGCGTTTTAAAAATAAAAAAAATTAATAAGCTACTCTCAGTAATAAAAAATATCGGTAATCGGCCAATGGTGGTGAACAGTATCACCCTCCACTCATGAGAGAAAAAAAAAATGACAGATGCCTTTGTAAAAAAACGACGCCTAATATCCTCCCCGCAATATTACTTTACTAGGCACAATAGACCAAATAACGGGTGTCTTAACGCGGTATTATTCGACCAATACTTTGAGAATTTTTATTTTATTTACTCGGCCTCAAGTTTCTCTTATGTGGAGATCTGGGAATCCATAGCTTCTACAGAACAGAAACGGCTGCGACTCTCGACAGGGATAGCAAGCGAATACCACTATCATCCCTTGGTTAACACGAAAATGGTTGAAGGGCACTAACGCCCCGGATTTAAATACAATTCGTTACCCTGACAGGCACTAAGAAATCAAAAATATCGGTCGAATAGCTCATGTAATTAATAGTACGGAAGTGAATGTTACAGGGAGAATTATTAGACGGAATTTTAAATAAAAAGGCCTACCTTAATTAACTTTTCACCAAAATCGCTTTGCGGTATAATCGGCACTACAGCAAGGCAACTTTTACTCTCCAACTCACGGTAACAGCAGGAAAAGAGGTCTCCTTCATCGCAAACATCTAGTTTTATCAGAATTCGTACTTTTGCCGGAGTGGGGCGGTAGCCCCACCTAGAGGAAATAAATTGTTATTGCAAAAAAAAACGTTAATTGATCAGCTTACTGATAAAATCTACTACTATTGCAATTTTACGAGACGATTTACATTAATGTGATATTGAAAAGTTTTAAACTACGAGGGCTCTTGTAAAGATTTAAAAACGGTAATTCTATGGAAACATTAGTTACAGGGGGTCTTGAAAATGTTCATAGACGGAAATTAATTTTAGAAATTAATTTATGGAATAAATTAATGGGAATTTTAGTGACTTCGTCACATCACCTCCTTTCTTTCTAAAGAAAATAAAGATAAGACGCAGTATTATCTTTATTTTCTTACACTGGAACACGGACGGGTGACAAAAGTCAGTTATACAGTGATGTATCCGGTGGCATCTGGAGGCAGCTGGCGGCACCTGTACTCGGTATATAAAAAAAAAACAAACGGACGGAAGATCAACCAAAAGTCAATCGTAGTGGCGGTGTTTGTACTGCAACGGTACGTTGTGACGGAGGGGTATCGGTCTGAACCGAAACCGTGCGGACGGTGACGGCGGATGGCATTTGCATCACGGAGACGGCGGGGAAATGGTAAGGTCGACGATTGGGATGGACGAGGGAGAAACGGGCGGGGCACGATAGGGACAAGGTCTGGTGCGTCGGGACAAGGGAATCAGACCGGGCAATTCTTCCGTCTCTCGGCTAGAACAATACAAGCCATTAATCGAGTCGTTTAAGACGGGTTTCTACGGGAGACGGGAATCAGGAATGGGAATGGAAGCAATAACGGAAACGGGAATGGTTACCTAAACGGATTTCAGGGTTGACGTCTTAATGGACACGGACGGTCGTTCCCTGGCTATGAGAAAAAAAAAACAAAACAAAACGCTTAATCAACGCGTTCCGATGCGGGTTTTAGGTCCTTGATATGAACTTTGTTGATTCGCTTACCGGCGGCATCCCTCAGGTTGTAAACTACGGGTGAAATTACTTTAGTGACGGTGTAGGGGCCGGAAAACTTAGGAGCGAGTTTCGCCGCTACATGATCGGCGGCGGAAGACAGGGTATGCTCCCGCTTCATAACTAGGTCACCAATGGTACACCTCCAATCCCTACGACGAAGGTTATAATATTTGCTCTGGGAGGTGAACGCTCGTGACAAACTGAGCCTTGCCAACTCATAACACTCCTGTAACTTAGCCAGCCTCTGGATCTGACCTTCGGGTATGGGCTGTTGATCAAGAGGATCCGGAGGCGGTACGGCCGGGTCGGCGTCTCGACGGAGGGTTTTGGGTACGGATAGTTCACGTCCAAAGTTAAGAAAGGCGGGGGAGTAATTGATCGACTCGTGACGGGACGTATTAATCGCAAAACGGAGATCGGAAAGATGTTGATCCCAATCACGGTGATTTTGTTCACAGAACTGGGCTATCATAGGTTTAATGGTCCTATTGGCCCTTTCCACGGGATTCGCTTGTGGGGTGTAGGCCGGGGTGCTACGGTGACGGATCCCGAGTTCCTTCAGGACATTCTCGAAGAGTCGGCTGGTGTATTGTGTGCCATTATCAGTTATGACCTCCTTCGGGCATCCAAAGGTCGAAATTACGTCGTCATACAAGGCGGCACTCACTGTCTTAGCAGTGGCGGCACGGATGGCTCGGCATTGCACCCATTTAGTAAAACGGTCTTGGAACATGACAATGTAGGCGTTACCCTTCTTACTTCGGGGCAACGGGCCGACTAGGTCGGTGCTAACAACTTCCCAGGGTGCGCGATTTGAAGAGGGTTGCATCTTCCCAGGTGTCTGTTGCTGGGAAGGCTTGTATCGTTGGCATTGTAAACAACCCCGGACATATTTAGTTATATCCCGGAACATACCCGGCCAGTAGTAACACTGGGCGATTCGGGCGATCGTCTTAGCGATGCCAGAGTGGCCAGCGGTGGGAGCATCATGGTTCTCTTCCAACACTCGAGTACGCTGCGGCGTCGGTACACACAGCTTCCAAGGATCGGATAGCTCGGGTTCCTTGTAGTCATTAATATCCCAAAAGTGGCGATATAATCGGCCTTCTCGTATGCTGTAATCTGGGAATTCGGCGGGGCTCTTTTCTACATCAGCTTTCTTTTGGTTATACCAATTACAGTTAACAGGGTCTATGACTGCGCATATTTCGGAGTCAGGAGGGGAGTCCTCGGTACGGGGTAACGGGTTTCGCGACAAGGCATCGGCAACTCGGTTCAGGGCCCCACGGCGGTACTTGATGTCGAAATCATATTGTTGCAAGAAGATACTCCATCTTGCAAGACGGCCGGACGGACTCACGATTGAATGCAACCACCTTAAGGATTGGTGATCGGTCAACACGGTGAAGTGATAACCTTCCAGGTAACCCCGCATCTTTTCTATTCCCCATACTATGGCAAGACACTCCTTTTCGGTCACCGAATAGTTTCTTTCGGCCGAGCTCAGCGTTCGGCTGGCATAGGCTACGACAAAATCGATTCCATCCTTTTTCTGTGTAAGAGCCACCCCTAGCCCATGGGCAGAAGCGTCGGTCTGTAAAATAAAGGGCACGGAAAAGTCGGGACAACTAAGGATCGGAGCCTCAGTTAAAATTGTCTTAAGTTTTGAGAATGCGGCCTGTTGTTCTTCTTGCCAGTTCCAACGGTTCGCTTTCTTCAGAAGTTTAGTAAGGGGTGCCACAACTTGCGAAAAACAGGGCACGAAGCGGCGGTACCAAGAAGCTACCCCTAAGAATCTTCGGAGCTCCCGAATGTTTTTTGGTGCTTCAAATCGAACGATAGCTTCGATTTTATCAGGGTCGGTATGGATTCCGGTGCCTGTGACAACATGGCCTAAGTATTTTAAACTTGAAAGGCAGAAGTGACACTTTTTCTGGTTGATTTGCAACTTAGCGACTCGTAAGCGCCGAAACACCTCCTGGAGGTTTCCTAAATGCTCTTCAAACACCCTTCCTAGTACTATAATATCGTCTAGATAAGCGAAAGCGTGTGGATCCATTTCTGGTCCAATGACACGGTCTATCAATCGTTGAAATGTTGACGGGGCGGAGTGAAGGCCGAAAGCCATCACACGGAACTGAAATAGTCCTCGACCGGGGACGGTGAAGGCGGTAATCGGTTTACTACGGGGAGACAACGGGACTTGCCAATACCCATTTTTTAAGTCCAGACTGGTAATGTATTTGGCGGTACGGAGCTTGTCCAGAATCGAGTTCATAAACGGTAGGGGGTAAGCATCTTTCATGGTTACCTCGTTTACTTTGCGGAAATCGATACAAAATCGGTATTTCCCGTCCTTTTTCCTAACCATGACCACGGGGGAACTCCAAGGACTTTTAGACGGTTCGATTACCCCTGCTTCGAGCATCTTGTCTACTTCCTCGTTAATAACGGCTTGCATTTTCGGGTTCTGGGGACGGTAACGTTGTTTAATCGGCTCGGGCTTAATTAAACGGATTTCGTGCTGTGTCAGGTCAGTCGGCCCCTGTACAGCTTGAAAAGCAGCGAGTTCTGCATCCAAGAACCGTTCCAGACGCTCGGTTTGGTCAGCGGTTAACGTCCTCTCAGATATAGGAGTTGTGATTGGCGAGCAAGGGTTACTGGTAACAGTTGTTGGGATTTCTCCTCCTTTATTACAGCTTTCACTGGGTTCAGGAGTCATTAGCTCAATCCGGTCCAGCGCAGCTTCGGAACAACTCGGCGAACGACCCTTCGGGGCCGATTGTGTCTTTGGAGTTATTATGCTGGGTGGACGGTTGGCTTGGGGCACAACTGGTAATCCGGAGCTCTCAGCGTTTGGTTTGAAGGACAGAGGGTGGTACCTCGCTGATCTCAAAATTGTCTGATACGGTGGGGTGGATGTCGGGAAGCGGTTTTCCCTCGACCTCCATGAAGTCTGGTTCTGTGGGGCGGAGGATGAGGAGCGGTTTCTACTCAATCTCCACTTCTCTTCCTGTGGGTTGGAGGGCGGTTTCTCCCCAACACGGTTTAACTCAGGGGCTTTTACCCCTTCTGGGTGTACCACGGCTTCTACCACAATGGTATTGGGAGCTTCAGACGGCAACGGCTGAGCTGACGGTTGCTCTATGATCCCAATCGGATAGCATGGGATTGGTCGGAGTGTGGAAGGTAACCAACATGTCACCTATAAAGATTTTTCCTGACCCAAGCTGTAAGCGGATATCAAACTTGGCGAGAATATCCATCCCGAGCACTAAATCAGCGCTTAAATTAGGGAAGTGTTTGATGTCCTCAACGACGGTACGGTGGCCCAGCGTCAATGATATCGAGTATGAATCCTGAACCTGAATGGTACTACCATCAGCTAACCTTGCAGATGAAAGCTCTGTCTTTTTGGGCTGCTTCTGGTTAGCAAGATACCTAGCCAGGCGGTTTCCCAGGTAGGATAGGGACGCTCCAGTTTCTAGAAGGGCGGAAAACGGGACTCCTAGTATTTCCACCACGAGATGTGGCCGGGAGTCCGGTTCAGAAATCGGGACGGTGTCTCGGGAAGTTAGTAACGACGGAAGCTGCCAGGACTTCCCTCCCGGACAGCTTCGGAGGAGTTTCCCTGATGGCTACAAGGACAATCCCTTGACATGACTCCTGGTTTCCTACAACGGGAGCAGAATAATTTTCCCGGGTTCGGACAGTCACTTCTCATATGACCTTGCTCGCCACATTTCCAGCAGACAGCCGGGGACGAAGCTGGTTGTGAAGCAAACTTCACAATCCGGGACGGGTAGGTTTCACGCCGTGGTTCCGCAACCCTAACTTCGTTGGGTCTTATTTGTGTCGGGTACGACGGTCCGCGATATCCAGTACTTGTACTGGGGTGCTCAGTGGAGTCCGAGACCCTGTAGCGGGGTGACGGGGACCGGTTTCCGGTAGTACCTGGTTCCGACTGCAGTTCCTTTAATAACAAGTCGCATTCCTTGACTGCTTGCCAAAAGGAAGGCAAATCGCTGAAATCCGTTTTCCGGATCTGTTGACGATATTTAGGCAGTAGGTTTCGGTACAGCCACTCTAGCTGTTCTTCACCAGTTAATTTCCCATGCCTCCTCATGAGGGTCTGCAAGTCGGTAATGTAGGATGTGACAGCTTCATTCCTACGCTGCATACGGCGGCTAATCTCGGCGTACAAGTCTACATAGTACGACACGGGGAAATAGTAGATGCGGAAGCCTCGCTCGAAGGCTTCCCAATCAGACCAGCTCGCTCGGTTGTTACGGAACCATAATGCGGGTTCCCCGGTTAACAGTTCGGGCATGTACGGCAGTAAACGGTTTTTGACGATGCCTTTGGAGAGACAGATCTCATCGAGGCGTTCCAGAAAACTGGCCGGATCATCACGGTCTCCAAATGATAATTTCCACTCGTGAATCTTAAGGGGTTCGGAGTTGACGTCGATGACGGGAGGTGACATGGTTGACTGCGAGTCTCCCTGTACTTGTAGGGGAAGCTGGTCGGGAACCGGCGTATTATTGCGGAGGGATGAAACGAGTCTTTTTCGTTTTTCGAGTACGGTTCCTTTGGTAGCTAGGCCTTCAGCCCTTAGTCGGGCAGTTAACTCGGGGTTCTTAAGGGTATATACCCAACCTACCCTTGTGGTTGGTGCTTCACCCAACGCCGGTTCTTCCAGTACTATCGGTACTACGGCGAACTCAGTGATCCAACCCGGTTGAATATCGTCTTCCTCGTTGGCTTCGGCAAATATGTCGTCACAACCTTCACTTGACATACACCCCGGATAGAGTCGTCACACTTGATACTTCGGTGCCACGGATAGCCAGAGAGGTTAAAAAAATCACGAGGACCCGGGAGAGAGAAAGAAAGTCCCCAAAACTTTCAAAAAAAAATTTTTGAAAAAATTAAAAGTCAAAAAAAAAATCTCTAAAAAAAATTTTCTACGTCCCCAAAGTTTTCCGAGAAAATTGGGAAAAATTAGTTCGGCACGAAAATCAAAAAAAAAATTCAAAAAAAAAATTAAAAAAAATTTTCGGAAAAAAAACAAATTTTCAAAAAAAAGTTTTCCACATTAAAATTTTAAACTGGTGTCCTAAACGGTTTGTCCTAAACAGGGAAAGAGAAAAACTACGGTATCCGGAAGAGAAGAAATAACCAAGGGAAAACTACCCCTTCGGTATACTTCTCGGCAGTGTGGTCTAACAGTGAGGTCTGCAGAAAAGTCCCTGCTCGGGCGCCATTTGTGACAAGTCTCCTGATTCACCTACAGTGCTTCAGCGAGTCTGTGGCGCTATGAATGTAATTCCCGAATAGGGGTTGCTCAGGCGCCAGTTTTGATATCGCAGTTTGCTCTGCGGCCCTGGGGTGCACGTAGAGTACACCATCAGTAGACTCAGTGGAGTCCAGGTACAAACAAAAAAAAATGAAACGGATAGACCTTCGCTGTTAAGTTGACCTACACTGGGGTAGTAAAGTAAATAAAGTTTTTCTCTGCACTTTTACCTATTAATCACTACGCCCTGAAAACGGAAAAAAGGCAAAGGCGTAATTCAAAATTAAACTCAGGAATTTCAATCAAAAATATATTTACAAAATAAATGAAATAAATAATAATTAAAATAAAATAAACGGGATGAAATCGGTATATATTTATCTGTTTAATAACGGTAATAAAATAAATGTAGAATTATGTATGTTGATAAAATAAAAGGTCTCGGTATTTACAGAAAATGATAAAACGGTAAAATTAACTATGACCTATACTATACCCATAAGAAAATAAAAATAACAATTTTCCCTTTAAAAAAAATTAAAACGGTGGGCACTAACACCCTTAGCACAAATTCCTTGCTATTAATGAAAACGGCCGGCTTTAGCCATAAGAAAAAAATCTACAATAATAAAACTAAATATGATTCAAACTATGCGTTTTAAAAATAAAAAAAATTAATAAGCTACTCTCAGTAATAAAAAATATCGGTAATCGGCCAATGGTGGTGAACAGTATCACCCTCCACTCATGAGAGAAAAAAAAATGACAGATGCCTTTGTAAAAAAACGACGCCTAATATCCTCCCCGCAATATTATTTTACTAGGCACAATAGACCAAATAACGGGTGTCTTAACGCGGTATTATTCGACCAATACTTTGAGAATTTTTATTTTATTTACTCGGCCTCAAGTTTCTCTTATGTGGAGATCTGGGAATCCATAGCTTCTACAGAACAGAAACGGCTGCGACTCTCGACAGGGATAGCAAGCGAATACCACTATCATCCCTTGGTTAACACGAAAATGGTTGAAGGGCACTAACGCCCCGGATTTAAATACAATTCGTTACCCTGACAGGCACTAAGAAATCAAAAATATCGGTCGAATAGCTCATGTAATTAATAGTACGGAAGTGAATGTTACAGGGAGAATTATTAGACGGAATTTTAAATAAAAAGGCCTACCTTAATTAACTTTTCACCAAAATCGCTTTGCGGTATAATCGGCACTACAGCAAGGCAACTTTTACTCTCCAACTCACGGTAACAGCAGGAAAAGAGGTCTCCTTCATCGCAAACATCTAGTTTTATCAGAATTCGTACTTTTGCCGGAGTGGGGCAGTAGCCCCACCTAGAGGAAATAAATTGTTATTGCAAAAAAAACGTTAATTGATCAGCTTACTGATAAAATCTACTACTATTGCAATTTTACGAGACGATTTACATTAATGTGATATTGAAAAGTTTTAAACTACGAGGGCTCTTGTAAAGATTTAAAAACGGTAATTCTATGGAAACATTAGTTACAGGGGGTCTTGAAAATGTTCATAGACGGAAATTAATTTTAGAAATTAATTTATGGAATAAATTAATGGGAATTTTAGTGACTTCGTCACAGTGTAGTCAAATATACAAAATGTATTTTTCATCATTCAATATTACAAGTTAACAATAATCTAATATGCCTTGTGGATACTTATATCTACAATCGTATCAAAGTAAATATACAATAATAATTATAGGTTATATAAGGATTAAATTTTTTTCTAAGTTCGTGTTTAACTATTTAAATTTTATTTTAAACTGTACCTTTGTCTTTTAATACAATTCATTGTCCTGGAAGGTCCATTGAAAAAGTAAACGTAAACATTTACTAAGCTTGTAGTCCGGTTATATATGCTTCTTGTGAAGCAAATATATTTTTCTTGGAGATTGCCCACCAGAAATCGTCTCCTTGATAACGAATTCAATAGGATGGTAGGTTTTTTATTAACTGATTTTTAAAGATAATTTAACTTTACTTACATAACTTATTGATAATTTTGCGTCACAATATACCTTATACACACAATATATAATATACTTATTTCTATAATCAGTAAATTATGATTGGTTACATTATTGTACTAAATTTTTCTCTTTTTACTTTCCTATCTGTATACAGATATAAGGAAAGTATAGGAATCATGATTTTTTTCGACCTCGAGTTTTCGACGGATTTTTACGTTTTGAGGTCCCCTGAATCCGTTTTGACTATTTTCGCGATGATGTCTGTGTGTGTGTTGTGTGTGTGTGTTGTGTGTGTGTGTGTGTGTGTGTGTGTGTGTGTGTGTGTGTGTGTGTGTGTGTGTGTGTGTTTGGGTGCGAGGGTGAGAGCGTGCGAGCGTGCGTGCGTGCGTGCCTGCGTGCGAGCGTGCGTGCGTGCGTGCGTGCCTGTGTTTGTGTGTGTGTGTTGTTGTGTGTATGTGTATGTGTGTATGTGTGTGTATGTGTGTGTGTGTATGTGTGTGTGTGTGTGTGTGTATGTGTGTGTGTGTGTGTGTCTGTATTCACCATAACTCATGAACCGATAAACAGAAAAACACCAAATTTTAAATTTAAGCTTTGTTCCAGCGTCCAATGAACTAATTAGATTTTGGGCAGAGTCGGAACATCTGGGGGGGTACTTTATAGGTGGTCATTTTTATATTTTATGGAATATATCTGTTATTTACGTTTGGAGAAGAAAATTCTTTAAATAAAAGTTACTTTTTCTAAAATGGTCGGTATTCGATAAATTTGACAAAATGTAAAAAAAAATAAATTTTTATAAAAATTGTTCAAATAAAAGTTGTAATATAATTCTCTATAATTTTTATCTCATATATAATTTCTCTAAAATGGACTGTATTCGAGATATTTGAGAAAATGTGTAAATTTCGAATTTTGAAGAAAACTCAAAAACGGATAAAGAAAAAAACATTAAATTTTAAACTTAAGTTTTATTTTAGCCTAACGTGAAATGATTAGATTTTGGACAAAGTTGGAACATCTGGGGGGTACTTTATGGGAGGCCGTTTTTATATTTTATGGAATATATCTGTTATTTATGTTTGGAGAAGAAAATTGTTCAAATAAAAGGTACTTCTAATATTATTATCTACAATTTTTTCTTTATGTCAAAATTTCCTGAAATGGTCCATATTCGAGAAATTTGACAAAATGTTCAAAATTCTGATTTTTAGGAAAATTGTTAAACTAAAAGTTGTTTGCGATATCGATCTCTATAATCTTTGGTTTTTACAAAATTTTTCTAAAATGGACCGTAATGCAAAAATTGGAGGAAAAGTGCTAAATTTAAGTTTTTCAGTATTTTCGTGTTCAATTAATATCTATAGAAAAATGTTTCGAGTTAGACGTATGTGGAAAATGTATATATTTAGTTTATCCTCTAAACATTTATAGAGGTACTGCAATAGGTTGTACAAAATAACCGGAAAAAGCCTACAATAACTAGATAGGAAAGTGATGTGTTGGACACATCAGATTTTTATGAATGGGTATCCGAGTATCAAGACTGTACATCCAGAGATGTGAATATTTTATAACCTATCTTTTATTATGTTTTTTATATTTATATTTTTTTCGACATGGAACATAAAAGGGCATGCATGCATTAACGACGTCAGCGTTCGAATCGTTTTTGGATCCAACGTAAAATATTTTTATGGCAGTAATGAAATATGTTACACAAATGATCGGTAATAAAAATACAGCGCTGAACATTATTATTACACACGTGTATAAAATATTGTTTGCACTAAAATTATCGGACTCGTAAATGTTAATAAAAACTATTACAATACTCGACGCTCGCATAAAATGGATGAAGCGGTCGACGAGGTTTAAGTGCATCAAAATAAATAATGGCGATTTTTATAAACAGGTTTTCCGGTAAAGAGGTTATCTAAAATGCCATTAAATGAGTTGAATCGGTTTGTTTTGAATCATTAAACTAGTTTAATAGAGATTTATTATTATACCTAGAAAAAAAATTGTTCCAATTGAAGCAGATTTTGAAGCCAGTCCAAAACTACAGTAATTAGAAAAGAATTAATAGTCAATTATTGTACAACTTAGGTAATACGAATAAATTACATACTCCCATCTGCTAATAATTAAAATTAAATAATAAAATACTACGTAGATAAGTCAACATAAAAATAGTGGATTTTATTTGTGCTTCTCGTTAAATTAGAAATTTATTGGTTTAAATTCAAGTTATAATAGTGTTTTAATATCCAATGAAAGTATAAAAAATAACGCATCAAACGTGGTAATGGATTACACTAAATCACAATTATCCATAATAAAAGAGCTAAAAACTAAACTAATTTACCAATAAATATAAAAAAATGCTCATTCGGTTATCTCGTCTAAGCATTTTTATTTTAATTTGTTGGAATATTGATATATTATTAACCGACTTCGAACAAGTATTAGAAATTAAAAATTTAAAAAACCGACTTCAAAATCGTGCAGATGCCATCACCACATCTTAACCAAATTTATAAGTGACCACCCCTGAGGTATCCCCTCACAAACAAAAAAAGAATCATATAAATCGGACAAGGTGGTAAAGCATTATCGCTAAACATACATATGAAAAATAAAGAGTTTGAGGATTTTCTCATAGACCCAATTATTAGATTTTGACTAAATTTTTATGGGACCACTCCTAACAAAAAAGAATCATTGAAATCGGAGACCATGTTAAAGAATTATCGCTGAACATACATAAAAAAAAATATTACGACGAATTGAGAACTTCCTCATTTTTTGAAGTCGGTTAAAAAGGAGGTTCTCAATTCGTCGTAATATTTTTTTTATTTGTAATAAAATAAGAACTTTTCCAGTGGCAACGGGTCAGTAGAGCTTGGACTCGGCGAAAGCGCTGTGTTGTGGAAAGAAGTAGTGAAATTGTTGAACCCAAAATAATAACAGTAACAGGTAAGTAGATGTAGATACCTTTATTTTTAAAACGCTTTTTGTATTTATATTACATCGGGTCGGTGGTGTAGCAGTCTAACGCGCCTATATTTATTTATAGGCAAGTTTATGGTCCGGAACTGCCGGGCTTCGAATCCCAGACCAGACCAAGTGGATTTTTAATTAAATTGCATGGTTCGGTATAGGATTTGATGTGTGCTGTATTAATAGAAATTCAATTTCTGTTGATATGACATGCAGATTATGAAATCGCCATGCATTACCGTCTCGATGATGGTGGGTGAGGTTTTCCGGGTTTTCCTTACCTGTAAGTCAAATGCCACCATCAATCATCTTTAAGTCGCCCCGGAGCGCCACGGCAAATAATAATAATAGCCGTCCCTTTCCCCGCACAAGCTTAGCCTCTGGGGTTAAAATTCACTCGTAAGGGGGTGAATTAGGGAGAGTATTATTATTATTAAACATAATTTAGGAATTAAAGTTGAAGGTGGTAGCCATGTGTGAATTATATGTTCAAAAAAGAGGTAAATAAAACAAGGGTGGTCCTTAAGATCTCACAAGAGTAATTTAATACGACCGGTTTCGAGGAGATCAGATCCTCATCATCAGGTATGGTCTAAAATAGATAGGTAAAAACGAATGAGCTCATAACTAATAAAGTGGGTTTAAAAAAATTATGAAAGTTATCAAATATCAAGAACTCACCCGTATTACTCATCTATTTAAGACTAAGCTTAGAAATTATCACAGGGTCGGTGTAAAAAACAAGTATGCGAGTATTTTTTAAGAAATGCATAAAAACAGTAGTTGCAACAAAAAGTTGATGTCAAAACACAAGTAGGTCTAAAACTATTAATTAAAATTATTAAAATATTTCACGAACGGACAGACATTAAGACAAAACAAATTTAAAACTTTTTTAAACCCTACAAGAACTAAAATGGGCTCTTAGACAACATGAAGTGTTTATAATTCTGAAGGTATAATTTTTTATTTTAGATTAAAGATACTAATTAACGCCCTCTAGATATAAATAGACGAATTAACAATTCTAATATTTAAGAAAAACAGTTTAGAGGTTGTCAAATTTAAATATTTTGACATCGGCTAATAGATGGCGTTGAAGAAATAAATGTTTCTTAATTAATAATATAGGTTTTAAAATGAATTATTTGAATTTGTATGTAATAATAAACAAAATGAAATAAATTAATTATTATTGTTACACGTAGAGTCTAGCATTAGCGTCAGAAAATAATTTTTAGATGTACTTAATGTTCAAATTAAGAAGTTGGTAACATATCAACGGAAAAAGGAAGGAAAGTGGTATTAAAGGAAAGAAAGAAAGAGAAAACGAAAAAAGAGAAAACTAGTTTTAGAAAAGTTTTCTCGTTTTTTCGTTTTCTCTTTCTTTCTTTCCTTTAATACCACTTTCCTTCCTTTTTCCGTTGATATGTTACCAACTTCTTAATTTGAACATTAAGTACATCTAAAAATTATTTTCTGACGCTAATGCTAGACTCTACGTGTAACAATAATAATTAATTTATTTCATTTTGTTTATTATTACATACAAATTCAAATAATTCATTTTAAAACCTATATTATTAATTAAGAAACATTTATTTCTTCAACGCCATCTATTAGCCGATGTCAAAATATTTAAATTTGACAACCTCTAAACTGTTTTTCTTAAATATTAGAATTGTTAATTCGTCTATTTATATCTAGAGGGCGTTAATTAGTATCTTTAATCTAAAATAAAAAATTATACCTTCAGAATTATAAACACTTCATGTTGTCTAAGAGCCCATTTTAGTTCTTGTAGGGTTTAAAAAAGTTTTAAATTTGTTTTGTCTTAATGTCTGTCCGTTCGTGAAATATTTTAATAATTTTAATTAATAGTTTTAGACCTACTTGTGTTTTGACATCAACTTTTTGTTGCAACTACTGTTTTTATGCATTTCTTAAAAAATACTCGCATACTTGTTTTTTACACCGACCCTGTGATAATTTCTAAGCTTAGTCTTAAATAGATGAGTAATACGGGTGAGTTCTTGATATTTGATAACTTTCATAATTTTTTTAAACCCACTTTATTAGTTATGAGCTCATTCGTTTTTACCTATCTATTTTAGACCATACCTGATGATGAGGATCTGATCTCCTCGAAACCGGTCGTATTAAATTACTCTTGTGAGATCTTAAGGACCACCCTTGTTTTATTTACCTCTTTTTTGATAATTTAGGAAACATAAGCATTATAAACTAAGAAAATATAGTATGAAGTGATGCATACAGCAGATTTTATGGAGCCTAATGTTTAACGAAACAAACCCTAAATGCTAAATGGTATTTAGACTGTACCTACGCCATACAAAATTTGTCATGTGTCACCTCAAACCGAGTTTAACTTTAAGTAAGCTTTATACAACCCGCCCGGAATAATTACGAAAGTCGCTGCAAACGGCTGTTATAGTTGAACCCGAGAATAACATATTCTCTGGTTGAACACTTTGAATTATCTATTTAAAAATTTTATTTTTAACTGTCCGGTTGATTCATGGTTCCTCAGTTCTATCATAATTTGTTGTTTTATCCGCAGAGTAATTAGAAAAGTAGCTATAAAAGTAATTAATAATTCCTTTTTTCATGTAATTGTAATTAAATTAATATCATTCCTATTTTTACAACATGTACTTTGTACTTGTAATTAATTCTTTTTCTGAAAAGTACATTGTAATTGTAATTACTTTTAAAGTACATGTAATTTCCCAGCTCTGGGCTTTACTATAGAAATATTTTCAACCGAGCCGTCAACATTGTTCGTTTCGATATTAGAAACATCAAGAAAAGGTTTCCACAACGCCATCTTGATTAAATAATAACCTCAAGAAAACAATTTTGAAAATTATTAAAATTCCCAAGAACGCAGAATAAATTAATTTTATAAATCCTAACTCAAGCCACAGCACTGACAATTTACCTGAAAATGCAAACAACGGTGTTTACAGTGGACCTGACATTTTTTGACTTTCATATTTTGCTTGTGTGTCCATGCAATACTATTTGTTCGACTAGATACTGCCGACATACAGGAGTGATAGATAAGAAATTAATACGAGGTCTAATCATCAATTTTATGTAGGAGGTTGTACATGATATTAAGGCCAAGTTCAATGACAAGTGACGGCGACTTTTTTATCACAAGAAATACAGCTCTGAACGATAATATTTTTAAAAACTGTTTTCATAAATGGGTTCAAAAAACTGTAAAAAATTATGGAAAGTCTATGGTTTGTTTTACTTTTAATGCATAATATTTTAATAAGTGATATTTAACAAATATTTAAAAGTTATGGACTTTCCATCATTTTTTATAGTATTTAAAAGTTAAAACGCAACATTCTTTTATTTTTGCCTAATTATTTCAGGATTCTTGTGATAAGATTTAAAAATGTAGGGCCCATAAGATGCTGCCATCTGAACAAACGGAATAGACACTAAAAATTGCAACATCGCTCCCTATGCAGACGAATGTAAAATGGCTTAGCCCAATTTGACCATGTTTATTGGTGAGGGGCGAGGTGGTCTGCGGGGAAAGGTTGCAAGTAAATAAATTATTCTATAAATGCTATTTTCTGTTTGTTTTGAAAGTTTGACGTTTATGGTTTGACGTGTCATTTCAATTTAATGGACTTTAATAATTTAAAAGATGCAATGTACTTATATAATTTATATATATATTATTGTAGTTCCAGGTATGTTTTCGGTTTTTATTTTCTTTTTATTTTCTTTATTTGTTTGTTAATATCACAATATTCAAATTTAGTAAAAAATAATGTAATAATATAACAATTATTTTAATAACATTCTAAATAGGAAATGTAATTTAACTGCAATTGCTTTGATAACAGTATTTGCATATGGTCTGTGAATTTCATCTGTTTCCGAATAATTACCCTTAAATATTTGAATTTTTCTACTAACTGTATAGATTTTCTTCCAATTTCCTATATTGTTTGTCCACAAACTGCATATAGTTATTACTTTTGTTTTAGGTATTTGTGTTGATTTTTAACAAATGATTGCAACATCATTTATAAACATTTTGCAGAGTTTCATTGACAATTAACTCTTAGTTATCTGAATCCTTACAACTTACAAGAAACATAGATAAGGACATCATAGGCAAACAGGTAAATGTCATATTAATTATTGCAACATTAACAATCATTAATATAAATTAAAAATAACAGGGGACCTAATTTTCTTCCTTTGATGTGGTTAATTTCTTCTGATCAGAACAGCGATTCTTTTGTGCCAACTCGACACATTACATACAGAATAGAGAGAGACATTACATCAAAATCGCTGTCTGTCGAACAAAGATAGGAGTCTCGGTAGGAGACGTACTCAAAAAATGAGAATCCCACTACATATGTTATTTAATTTTAATCTCTCTGACCTGATACTTAGATAATCTACATGCTACCCCAATGCATGCTTTATAGCATAGACATAAAAACCACCTTTATACCAATACTTTTTAATTTTTTTTATCGAATGATTTTGATCAACAGAATCAAGTGCATTTTAAAGAAATACAATTAATTTTGAATTGTACATATGGCGGGTTGTACAATAGGCAGTTAAAATGTAGACTTAGTTTAAACTGTGAACCTTGTTGTATACTCATCGGTTATTGTTAAACATAGTTTTAAAAATGACATTTGTTTTTGAATATAACTAGTTAAAAATAAAACTCTTGTTAGGTAAAATATGTTTAGAATATTTTTTGTACATACATAATGTATTTTGTAATAATTAAAAAACATAATATTCTTGTAAGGAAGTTGGAATGCTTAGGGTTTGATCAGTCGCTGTTGAGATTATTTTCATCTTACCTAAATCATCGTTTTAATTATGTCTTTTACAACGGATTTTCATCTTCACCCCTCACAGCAACATCTGGAGTTCCACAGAGCTCCAATCTGGGACCACTATTATTTAGTATATTTATAAATGACTTGGCAATAAATTTAACCTGCTGTTCGCTGCTGACTTAAAAATATTTACCTCAATCTCATCAATTCAAGACTGTTACTTTTTACAGACCCAACTTGGGAATCGTTGAAAATTGATGTAATGAAAACAAGCTATTTATGAATGTGTCTAAATGTGAAGTATGTTCCTATACTAGAAGTATTAACAAGGTGGAGTTTGATTATTTATTTAACAGCTTACATTTATCGGACTTGTGCACAAATTGAAGATTAAGATATATTATTCAACCAAAAAGTTACTTTTTCGGATTATATTGAAAATAAAGTTGCTTCTGTGTTGGGGTTCTTAATTCGTAATACTCGTTCTTTTACAAACTCTTTAAAGCTTGGAGATACTTTACTTTTCTTTAGTTCGTTCCAGGCTAGAATATGCATCTCTTATCTGGAACCTTATTTACAATATTCATAAAAGATCATTGGAAAATGTTCAGCGGCGATCTCTCAAGTACCTTTCTTTAAAATAGATGAGCTTTATTCCATTCGAGGTATTGAAGAATCTCTGCTTCTTTCGAAAATAGAAGGGTAGTTTCCAGTGTTACATTTTTTTATAAAATATTACATAACACTACTGATGTACTATTTTTGATAAATTAAATAAATTTTGTTCGCCAAACAGCCATTAGATATCATAAAACATTTTATACAGCAAGTATTTGAATGAACTTGGGAAGAAATTCACCTATAACACTAATGTGCTCAAATTTTAATTAATTTTGTTCTGATTGGGATATTTATTTCGACCATTAGTTGTACTAATTTGTAGCTAATGTATTTAGGATTGTTCCTTTTCTTTTTTTTTTTCTTGCTGTTGCTAAAATTATTTCCTGTCAAAATATTATGTTTAACATTTATTTCATGTATTTTGTTCTGTAAATGGATTAATTTGTTGGGCAATAAAATTATTTTTATTTTATTAAGCAAAAAAATGTTTATTTTGATGCACCTACCACCTTTAAAAGTTTGTCAGTATATTAACGAGAAATCCTATATAATTTCCAAAGAAAAATATTTTTGGAATAAATTCCTAATTCTATTTATTGATATTTGTTATTTTTTAGGTTCAGTGACTCGAAACACCAGCTACACCAAGAATATCCTTGATACTTTAAAAAAATGGTACGAGATTAAGCAGATTTGATGCTATGTCACATTGTGGTGCGAAGACGTGGCTTGTATAAATTTGGGGTATCAGTTGATAGAAGACAGTACGCAAAAATAAATTAAAATCTGCAGATGCATCAGAGATAGCCATATTCCATACCACAATACGTCATGCGTGAACTCGATGAGATTTCATCGGCTAAGTATTATTCCTCTTTAATGTTTTGTATCATTAGGAACACCAACATTGTAAACAATTATGACCAGGGTTTTCTAACCTTTTCCCTAGGTCAGAGAGAATAAATAAAAACTAAATAATGTATAGTAATAAAGATTGAAAATATATATACTTTTAAGATTTTATTATGTCAGCCATAGTTTTATACCAAAAATGAAAATAAACTGAATTTATACATTAAAAATACATTCATAAATTAACTATATTTATAACACTCATCGACTCTCTCCTGGCTAAAATATTATTTATCTATCTCTTCGGCTCTGTTCCGTCTATTTTTTGCCTTTAGTCTCCTTCTGACACTTCCATTCGTTCTTATTCAGTATGCATAGTTTTCAGAATATCATGTGTTATACCTATCTGATGCTTGGTCCTGCAAAGTTCATCTTCAGTACACCTGTTAATGTGACATCTATCTCTGACATCAAGTTTGATTGAACACCCGTTTCTTGCCTATTACTCTTATACTTAACCAGACCTAGCTTAGACATCTAATTCGGCCAAAACACAGCCTTGGTACACAAATATCTATTTTACCGCTGGTTTCATTGCAAAAAACTGGAGAAAAGGGTAAAATTATCTCTTGTCCAGTACACTCGTATACACTTGAGTATTAGGGTGAGATTACAGAACGTCTGCAACTTTGCAGATCTGCAAATATGGCGGTAACTTTGCAGATCTGCAAATATGGCGGACTTACATATGCATGTATCTAGTTTTCGTTTTCCAAAAAAGATTTGCAAATTCGCAATATATATTGTGGTTTATTACCCCCAACAACATTATACCCAAATCCATAACTATGTTTAAAAACTCGATAATCTGACACCATGAACTGTATTCAATCAAAAGAAACAGAAGACTTCATGGTTGTAGGATGTTATTCTAACCTTCTTAAGGGTGGATTTGGATTTAGTGTTGTTAGGGGTAATAAATATTGGGAATTTCAGATATTTTTTGGATACTTGCATCTGTAAGTCCACCATATTTGCAGATCTGCAAAGTTCTGTAATCTCACCCTAAGCCTATATTATTTTTGATTGAAGACGTATACATTTAAAAATGTCGTTTACTAAAAAATAAACATTTAATTTTGATATTTTATTTAACTCAATCAAAACATTAAATTATCATTTTTCATTTATATATGGCTTATACCGGATTTGTATGTACTCTAGTAGCCATGGAGTAGCTCACAGTGTTGCCGTCAGTTGCCGCCACATATTCATTAGTGACATACGTTTTATAAATTCATCGTGTTACATATTTGTTGACATAAAGAGATAGAAATTTAAAGTGACGTCTTGTATTACTTCGAATGAAAAAAATCGATAATACAATTTTCTAACCTAAAAAAAATCGTGATTATATGTCAAACGAAATTGAACTTGCCCTTAACTAGTAAATTTATCAGAACCGGTACATGAGTCTTTTATTTTGCTGATCGAATTGACTTCGTGTAAACTATAATTATTGAGCACTTTTCTAAAAGTCTTTTAACATTGCTATTGACGTCATTCGATTTCATGAAGATAATAATGATAATTTATTCACACAATCCACTTTTTCAACAATATTAAAATGAGTTAACATTAAAAAATTTGTGACCAATTTAGTTTAATTTTTATACATTCATTACTACTACTAAATAAACGCTTTTTTAAAATAGTTTTAGTTCAACAAATATTGAGTTTATTTTAACCTTCACGTCCTCAGTCTATGACTTTTTAACATTATCTTGGTATGTTTATTAATTTAGTAATATTTAGTAATTTTAAGGTGAAGGGGGAGAAAAAGTCCTTTATATCTCACAAGGAAAGTCAATGTTTTATTATTTAACAAAACATTGAGTGCGACCGGTTTCGAAGTGTCATCACTTCATCTTCAGGCTCGCCTAGTGGAAAGGAGAATATGTGGTGTAAGGTGTGTTAACACTTAGAGCAAACGATATATAAATTAGTAAAAAAGAGAAAACTCACCATACTCTCCATCCACTAGGGAATACTACAAAACAAGTTTAATCAAATGTGGGGTGAAATAAATTGTAAAATTAACAAAGTTTACAAGTAATAAAAAGTTAAAAATATTTGAAAAACAAATATTAGTCAATTGGAATAGTAAAATTTAAAATATTCAAGACTATACAAAACAAATCACATACATTAAACAGATTAAAAGATAAGGCTTATTTTAAACAACCTTGTTTTTTCAAAAAACTAACATTTTTGAAAGGAGACCTGTCAAGTTAGGGCCTCTAAAGGTGGTGGCAAATTCTTGGGTAAACCCATGACAGGGTATAAGTAATAAGATGTAAACTATGAGTGAAAAAATATTTATTATTTATTATAAGATTTGGGCCATGAACCAATCACCAAGTGTATGTGATGTTGTAGGAAGAAGAAAGAAGAAGAAATGACTGGGTTAACTGTTGTGAAGCAACTGAAGAATAAAAGAAGAAAAGAAGAAAATGACGGATGTGAAATCACACAATCTATCCTAATCTTTAAACGTGCTCATTGGTTTCTTATGGGTTTACCCAAGAATTTTTTTGTTAATACTTGCCACCACCTTTAGAGGCCTTAACTTGACAGGTCTCCTTTCAAAAATGTTAGTTTTTTGAAAAAACAAGGTTGTTTAAAATAAGCCTTATCTTTTAATCTGTTTAATGTATGTGATTTGTTTTGTATAGTCTTGAATATTTTAAATTTTACTATTCCATTTGACTAATATTTGTTTTTAAAATATTTTTAACTTTTTATTACTTGTAAACTTTGTTCATTTTACAATTTATTTCACCCCACATTTGATGATACTTGTTTTGTAGTATTCCCTAGTGGATGGAGAGTATGGTGAGTTTTCTCTTTTTTACTAATTTATATATCGTTTGCTCTAAGTGTTAACACACCTTACACCACATATTCTCCTTTCCACTAGGCGAGCCTGAAGATGAAGTGATGACACTTCGAAACCGGCCGCACTCAATGTTTTGTTAAATAATAAAACATTGACTTTCCTTGTGAGATATAAAGGACTTTTTCTCTCCCTTCACCTTAAAATTACCTCAACTCACACATGGCTACCCCCCTTGTCAATATTTAGTAATTATCATCATTAAATGGTATAGAGAAAAATGGATTTCATTGATTTATTATACAAAACAAAAGTAGGGCGCTACTGACCTATACTGTAGCCAGTAAGATCGTATGAAGGCGTGCCAACAAGTGAGAAAATTTTACCCTAGCATAGACAAATTAATATCTGCGCCGGCTGTAATTTAAGGTTTGTCCCAACAGCTTCTTTCTAATGTGTCTCCACAACTCCACAGAACAATTACTTTTAGAATGGAAACTGCAATGTTAAAATTTGCGACAGTTTTGTAACACCCGGTGAGCGTTCTTTGAACTATTTGGCGGAAGTGGCGCCATCTCGCGGTCACTTTAGTTAATACAAAACGCGGGAACATTCAAAATGGTCCTTCAATATTTAGTTTAAAAGTGGTAGTCAAATTAAGATTTGTTCATACCAACTCCTTTTTTACGTTTATTGTAGCAATAAAATTATATTTGTTACAATAAAGCAAAAAATGAGTAGTATGAACCAATCCTAACTTGACTACAAGCTGAAATATTTTTACAAAAAATTAAAAAGCATGATCAACAAAATTAATTTATTAAAACAAAAAAAACATACAAAATAGAATAATTAAATGTAGCGTGTTAATTAGCTGGAAAGTTAAGTCATTGTCTACAGAGGTTGAAGAGTTTTATCTAAAACAAAAAATAAATATTAATCAACTTATAAATCAAGAAGGGTACAGGAAGAAAAAAGCAGAAAAGCCACATTTTTATCAAAATTGAACTGGTCCGCCCTATTTTGTAAAATACCAGTATTAGCAAATGCAAAACAGTGCATTTAAAATTATGTCCAAGGACTTTCCTACTGTTTATTTGTCATTTTCAGTATTTAGAATAAAAAATTACAACTGTCTGGTAAATTAAGTGGTAAACTACAATATAATCAGGCAACATTTAAACAAAGTAACATCTTTTTGTAATCAATTACCTTAAAGTATCAAAAGTTTGTATTTAGTCAGTCTAAATTAAATTTGGTTTTCTGAACATTTTGGTAATTGTGACTAGGCCCCTTTTTTTCCTGAACCCTTCAAATCTGTTGGGGAGCACAGAAAGTGAGACATAAATAAAAAAAGGTATACTGACCATTACTTCCCGGACTAGGCTATTTTGTCTTCCACAATCCAATATTGCCATTCCAAATGGCTTGAAGAAAGTTTGTACTAGAACAAATAAAAAACAGTAAAAGTAACAATCTGAACTAAATCAATATAAAAATCAAATGTGAGGCATGAATACAAAAAGTACAGTGACTATTACTTCCCTGACTAGGCTGTTTTTGTCTTCAACGATGCACTACTGCCACTCCAAACGGCTTGAAAAAGTTTGTACTAGAACAAATAAAAATACAGTTAGATCGCTGCGTGCACCAAGAACTTTAAACATATCTTCAAAATCTTTATCACATACTAAATAGTTTTTACAAATTTGTTGTTTTATTCTTGAAAAATGGACTGCGAACACCCAATACTCAAATTTGAAATAAATCGTTATTAGGATTTCAGAGTGTTTACAAAACAATTTGGCATACAACAATACGATATATTACAGCTTTTATAACTAAAAATGACCACAAAAATTTAAAATAAGCTCAATCGTCAGCAAGATCAAGTAAACAAATTAAACATTTAAAACACAATTGAACAAGACCAAGTTGACAATACAATAAACAATTATTTACAAAATACTTACTATTTATTCATCCAGGATCCAGAGCACACCCAAATACAAACAAATAATAATTATTGAAAATATGATATGGATAATCACAAAAAATACAGGTAAAATGGCAAATGTCATTCACCGCGAGGTAATCGATAATGGATGTCTGACAATGACAAATGACACTCCCACTCTTTCTACCATCAATTGTAGATTTATGTAAATTGCTCAGGTAAATAAATAAATAATAGATACAGCCCTATCATGCAATATTTGTAACCAGCATCTCCTCTCACTATATAGCAGTGGTTACACGACTTGATTGGATATTCGCTATTTTGGTTACACACCCGATTGGTTAACAAAAAATTGACAGGACTACGTCAGTTAGGTTAGTTATTTTATGGTTATTTTGTGGTTCATTTTAAGTTTATTTCGTACTTTAATTGAAACATTTTTGTGGTTTAAGTTATTTTAGTGCATTTAATTGCTTAAAAATGCCAGTGAATTGTATTGTGTGCTCGAGAAAGTATCTCAAGTTCAGTTCGATAACGTTTCATAGGTAAGTAAATAAAAACCATTACCGTTGCATCACACTTTTTTGAGGGGTATCAGAATTCAAAATAAGGTTTAAACAACAACAATTTATTTTAAAGTTTAAAATAACATTCAACGTCGAATTTCGAATTATTTTATTGTGCCTGTGTTTAATAACTTTGAATTTATTAATAGGCTATCTTTAAATTAAAGTTATATTGTTATGCACACTGTACATTTAAGAAGGCTCTAGTGGCATTTACTTTAGTTATAAAATATTGCTTTATTTTAATGACAAAATATATTGTTAGAACACCATAGTTATTTTAAAGTATACTATATTGCATTCTGTATTATATGAAATCCTATATACCTACCTATATGAATAAGAAAACACTATTTTATACCTATTTAGGTTTCCAAAAGATCCTCAAACTAGATATATGTGGATGAAGAGTTTGGGTATACGTGAGGATGAAGAGTGTATTCAGTAGAATTTGTTCAAGACATTTTGAGGATTCTGCCTTTGCTAAGTCTCCAGGAGGAAAAATGTTTTTAATGAAAGGAGATGCCCTTATTTTACTCACAGCCTGAAGCTGTTCCTCAACTGGAAACTATGTCACATTCTAAACCTTCTACATCTGAAACTAAGTGAGTATTTGAACAAAAACTATAAATAATAAAAATGTCTTTTGTCTTTGTTTAATTAATTTGAATATTCTAAGTATTAGTACGGTAACCAATAAATTTTGTAATTTTTTAATTACCTATTCATGTTATTTTAATAGTAATTATTATGATATGTTTTCTTATTGTCTAAATTAAAATAGGTTTCATTTATCTCAAGTGAATGTATATTATATTTACTTATTATATAGTTACACGTCAAATAATTAATTTAATTTGTATATTGTGTAGTAGGAAAATGGTTGCCAGTATCGCATCATCCTGCAGGGTTATTCTACTAAATTTATAGCCCGGCTAAAAGTTTATAGCCTGGCTACAAGTTGGATTTTGAAGTTAGGAACATATAAAGTTCAAGCCAAAATCCAACTTGTAGCTGGGCTATAAATTTAGTAGAATAACCCTGCTGGAAATATCTAATTCGTATTCTTGGAGACTTGTCTCGATTCTGCTTACGATCCTTTAAGTCTTTCAAAGTCATCCGTTTTTTCCACAGGTACAGTCTGAAGAACATCTAAAGCATCCCCTTGAAAGGCGATGGTCACATTTACTTACTTTTCTCGTTCAAACGTCCAGGACGAGATTAAAAAATAATTGGGCAGTATAAGAACCGATAATTGGATCAATCTCTTAAGGCTAAGACACGCTAAGATACTTCTGGGTGAATATAACCAGGAAACCATGGCAGGAAACATCGGAAGCCTGTGTGAGATCTGTATACCCATTTATAAATGGCAATGTTAGTACCCGTGACGCCATATATGTTTCAGCTACATATAAGTGTTTCTCCTTATATCACAGTCATCTGTAGTCTGTGACCCCGTAGGATTATAGATCGTACGTAGATGCCGCCATGAGTACTAAATAAGAGTCAGATGCGCATTGTCTCGTATTACAAGTTCGTATTTCATCTTGAGTTTTGTCTAGTATTATAACCATTACTGAATTACTGTGTTTATCAGAATACTAGAGAATAAAAGCTTACAACAAGTTGTTGTTTTATTGAGTAGTGAATAAATAGGGCATACATCACAGCCTCCATCTGCCTGAGCAAGAACAGGCTTCGTATTGTAACAGGGATCCTTACCAGGCATTATTGACTTAAAGGACACCTTAGTAAACTGAGAGTAGTAGAGGATAGTGTGCAGATTCTGTGAGGAGGAGGACGAAACCTCCATTCACATTCTAACTGAATGTGTAGTACTCCAGAATCCAAGGGCACTATAGGAGGATATCAAATAGAAAAGGGAGAGAGAGAGATTTACCTAACACGAAGCCACTCCAAATCCCACCCTTTTTTGGGAAGATAGGATTGGAAGGGTCGTTATAGGCATTGAGACATTTCCTTGGTGCATTAGCGACATAAGGGGCACAATAGATCTTTTAGATCGCAGTGTATTAACACCCCATTCCCAACAAAACATCTCAAGAGAATGTATATTATATTTACTTATTATCACGTCTCATAATTAATTTAATTTGTAAATTGTGGTAGGAAAATTGTTGGGTTTTATTTATCTATAGTTAATGAATATTAGTTTTAGTTATCTAGATACCTGTCACATAATTATTTGATTTATAAATTATGTGAAAGGCAAATTGTTGGCAACTAAATTATTATTATTATTATAATCACCCCATTATCCATTATTAATTGTTATTAAACCAAATGAGAACAATAACACAACGTCTCTAAAAAATTGCTTAACGTTGTTCTATTTCTAACTGACAAGAATTCATCGAAATTAAGTTTTATTTTTCAAAATATTGTGTATTAGAAAACCTTGGCAATATTTTAAAACGATAATTATGAACTTATCATTTATTACATAAGTATCGCTTTATTCTAAACTGTTATTATAACATTTGTTTTGTTTTCCAGATCTAACCCAACTATTTAATAAAATGAATTACATACATATTATAAAAATTGTTTTTTTAACCCTACTTTCCCAATTATTAAAAACCATAAATATTTTGTGCACAAAATTTAATTAACTTAAAAGGGACTAACAATAAACAGATACTTTATTCTATTTTTTATTACATATATAAGCGGTACTCATAACAAATCAATAAAAATAATTTACAAAAGAATCGATATTATTAAAAAATATTAGTACAAAAATTTAGAATATATAAAACCTATCATTGCAACGTTTATTCAAATTATTTGTGTATAAAAATAATGTATGTTTTTAATTTAAAAAATATATGTATTGGTCGACTAAAAAATTCATTTTGGACGGTTTTCTATAAACATCTCATATTAAAATCATTGATCCATTAAAATATCTCAAAACTAATAAAATAATATAAATCAAAAGCATTTCTATTGACATTTATTTGAACGCTACTGGATAATAAAACTAACAAACCCCGCTCTTCCCCTCCTAACAACTGGCTTGTATATGTTGCTTTCAAACAAACGCAATGTAAATTTTTGACATTCAGTTATCTATTATTATTTATTTATCTGAGGTAAATTGTTGTGTACAGCGCCATCTAGAATCTGTTCTTTGAAACAAAAATATAGTTTCAGCTCGAGCTATACCAGTTACCGATACCTGTGTGCCTCTGACTCGTGTATGGATGCATTCGTCAGAGGGGGGAAACTCCTATGCACAAGACTGGGGTAGCGTTAAAATCAACCACGTCCATTTCACCTGTGGCGCTGCGGTCGTGTGTTGGGGTGGATCATAGATTACTTGAATAGATGGGAAAATCAATGATAAAATTATGAGTCGATGTGCTGCCATCTATCAAATTGGAGTGGTACTAAAATTCAATATGGCCGCCACGAGCGGCCTTTTTGAAATTTAACTTTGAAGTAGCGCAAAAATGTAATAAAGAAAATCAAATAAAGCAAAAAAATTGGAAAAATATTTGACTAGTTTTAAATCATAAAACAACCATATTGACTGTTTTGTGATTTGAAACTAGTCAAATATTTTGCCAATTTTTATCTTTATTTGATTTTACTTCATTATATTTTTGCATTAATTTCAAACTTGAAATAAAATGCAATTTATTTTATTTATTACAGTAAATTAACGCCGCATCATATAATTTGTCTATTTAAACATGGAAATACTCAAACAAATATGCATTTACACCATTTAAATAATTAAATATTTATAAAACAAACCTATCAAAAACGTTTTCTGTAGCAAAATCAGCATATATAAGTGCTCAAGACCTTTATAAAAGTTTTGCGACATGGAGTGGCAAATAAGTTTGAAAAAATTGAGGTTGAAGCATCCATCATCCTTTTTTACTATCGAAGCAAATTTGAGTGTGGATAAAATTTGCCATACGGTTATTGAGTTGACTAGTTAGGTTGAGGAGCATTTCTTCATCCGATAATTGTTTTCTTGATTCATTTATACAGCACTTGTAGTTATCAAATTTTTATTCATCATGTGGCAGGGTGATAAACAAATTTAACTTTTGAGCATAAATTAAACTTACACACGTTTGGAACCTTGAAGATTTTAGGGTGTTTTCTTGTTTGATGTCAATGGTATTGAATCAATTTTTGATATTGATGGCTGAGGATCAAATATTTCATCGATCGACAGGGTATTTTGGAGGGCCAACATTTTCTTTACAAAAATGATCATTTAAAAACTGAAAACAAAAAGAAATTTAAATAACAAACCAATTATTTTAACACTGAATCAAATACAAGTTTGTAAATATTACTTACCGTTGGTACAGTGATGGTGTATTTTTCTTAAGACACTTATTACAATTTGGGGGACGACTGCATATTTAATGTGGTATAAATTGCATTACTACCAATATCTGGGAGTGCTTTATTGTTTGTTGCTGAAATCCATCTTCCCATCTTTTGAAAACATGCTTAAAATTGGAAGGTGTTGAAAAATAAATCTAGATTCTAGATGAATCAAAATTCAATACACCTTCAAATACAACAGCCATTTTATTTTATCTGAGTTTGAAGTTTTGACGAGCTGACAACTGACATGACAGTTCGATACGAGCGCCATCCCGTTAATTGGAGTGGTACTAAATTACCAGCCTCATGTTTTTCCATTTGAGTTACCAGCCCCTGGGGTGGATGGTGGGAGTGTAATAACAGATGACAGGTGAATATTCATTTTTGTGTTGTGGTGGCAAGGTGTCATGGTGGAAAATGGCTAATAATTGTGAATTTATTGATATTGTTAAATTTAGTTGCATTCCTTTTTAAAATTTGTTTAATGGATTTAGTTATTATAAATTTGGGTTATTTCCTTGGAAGTGTACCAGATGGACTGCCTTCAAATTACTTTAGTAATTTGGTTACACCGGTCTTCAAAATAATCTTAAAGAAATATCCAGTGAAAGAAATGCCTTTAACTTCAAATGACTATACAATTTTTATTGCCAAATTTAAATGGCCCCGCCCTTTACTTTTTTTTTTCATGTGGCCTCTTACCCGATAAGTATTTAACTGAAAAACAATCAACCACGTACACCAGGTGGCGCTGAAATTCTATCACCGTTTTCTAACATGGGAGTTACCGTTCTAATAGTAAGTGTTCTGTAGCATTCGTAAACTAACCACTGCGCATGTCAGTCTGTTTATTCGTTAATCAGCGACTTGTACTTGATGGAATGCAAAATGCAATGGAATGGGACAAACTAAACACATGTTTGGTTAATTGGTATTTTAAACATTGTTCAAAATACAACAAAATACATTTATTTAGCTGAAACGAACGCTCTATGTGAATGTATAATTTTGCAACCTTAATATGTTTATATTAGGAATAAGTACGTATTTTACATAAAAGGCCGTACACAAGATAAAAACAAAAATTATTTATTTCAATTAAAAGAAATAGAAACCCAAGCCACTCCAAGTTGTCTTTAAATCCCAACAATTACAAACAAATAGCGCGAACGAGAAAAGACGTTCAAATGCGCATGTGCTGATAAATTTTACAAGCGATGAAAGCTCTGATCGTTTTGACAATCCGCCGATTCATTTATGTACGAAACAATGAATTGGAGTAAGGTAGAATGCTTGTCAGTAGGCTTGAGATGCGACTCTATGGGCGCAGACAGGTTATTTGTCATCTCACTCGGGAGTATTTATAATAACCATTTCCTATTTCACATTGTTATTGTCTGATCCACCAGCTTGTGGATTGAAGAAAAACAAAGTGAAACAGAAAATGGTTATTAGAAATAGTACCGAATGAGATGAGTAATAAAAATGGCTGCGCCCATAGAGTCGCATCTTGTTCTATTAATACAATATACATTGGTACGAATCAGAAAATACGTTGGAAAGTTTTATTGACAGTTCATGGGATTATCCGTGGCTTTGTAGGAACGGACTATTTTCAATACGCATGCGTCTGAAGTCCTTCTGATGATCAGATTCGCTGTTGGAACAAACCTTTAGTATAAACGGAAACCAACAAATTAGGTGTTTTGTTTATTTTAAATAATATACAGTTATGTATCTGTTTCATTTAGAAATATATAGGTAGAGTTTACAATTATTATTGCATCTCATGAAAGTGTAGAATTTATTTTTAAAAACATGACTTTTTATTTTCTCAAAATTTTGATATTTATTTTTTTCTTTGTGGCTTATTTTAAATTTTAAAACATCATTTGTTTCATATTAATCAATACCACCTCGTTGAATACAGTTTTTTTTTTTTGAGAACATTACCGAACATAAAATCAAAATCTATTATGTTCAGAATTTTCCTGTACTATATAAATTCTATTTTCCGATGTTCACGAACAATTGAGCCCTTCAGCAGCGTGTGTGTATATACACAAATCGGGATATGGGGCATGTGCAACCTGCTCTCGAGAAACTGATAACAACAGAACGCGAGTTTTTTGCTCTAATGTGACTATAACGTAGAAAATATGTGTGTATATGGTAAAAAAACAGAAAGCATTCCGTGTTTTGTGATCATCGCTAATCTACACGATTCTTACTAGTGAGGACCTAGTCGAAAATACACAGTTTTATTAATACAATTTCATCCATAACTTTTTGAAAAGACGTCAAAAAAGACTCTAATAGCCTCATATAAAGATATGGAAATACCAGGTGTCAAGCGAGATGTCAAGTTGTAATCATAAGCCAAACAGGCAAATTTATTGTTTATATTCCTTACGAAAGCTATTTACAACTTAGTTTCAATAGGTGAATATTTCAAAGCAGATTAAATGATCCTTGAATTAAAAAAGGTACAGTTAATATTCCCTTACTAACCTGTTTCATCTTCTGCGATGCAATGTTATCAGTTCTAACGGTTTGAAGAAAGCGTTTACTGGAACAAAAAAAAACCGGTATAAGTAAAAATATCAATAGAATAACACACTGGCTAACCAACCGCTGGCGATGCTTGTATTTGTAGAAAAGAAAACCGTCTTCCAGCGGCATGGTCTTCTTCATATAGGAAAGCCGCCGCAAATCTAAACTGATTTATTGATCAGGGCGGCATGCTATCAGTGCATTGAAAAATGCCGACGTCTACTGTATTTAAAATACTAAATACCGGTGCTGAGAAAAAATACTTGTGAAATCGTCTACATTTTTTATTTGGTGGCTATATCGTGAATATCTTTCAGAAGCATGATTTATTTCATTTCTCTTCTATATAGCACTTTATCTCTCTTCTTTTTGTCTTCAACTTTGCAAGATGAATAATTTCTGATTGTATGTCAGGAGAAAGACGTCTTTGTTGTGGCAAATGATCATAGAGGGCCTACAAAAATATAGGATAGGTACCTACCTAATGTATCATATTTTTTTGACTTCTTCGCAATATTTTTGGCTTATTCAATTGTGGTCATTTTGTGCTTAATTATGCCTGAGTGGATTTGAATTGTGCTCTTTTCCATATTTATATGGAAAAGAGCACAATTGGCTCCAAATGAGAACCAGAGCAAATATGGGGGTTACCATATGTATATGGAAAAGAGCACAATTGACTCCAAATGAGAACCAGAGCAAATATAGGGGTTACCTTGCCCGAGCTTGTGTGCAGTGTACTAAGTTTGAGATGTTGAAGAAATCACACTTACCTTGCTAATAGTCAATTTTTCCGGCGGCATTCAATGTTTCAAATACAGTAAACCGTCGTCCGGCGGCCTTATAACTAATCAGTTTAGATTTTCGGCGGCTTTCTTATATGTGAAAAGACCATGCCGCCGGAAGACGGTTTTCGTTTTATTAAATTCAATTACCGCCGGCGGTCGGCTAGCCAGTACGATAAAATAAATATAAAAAGCTAATGTATTAGACAGCAGAGGAAGTCTGACTTAAATAATAAATTCGAGCGACGCTAAAATGGTGGTTCCCACCTTATTGAGACTGAGGCCAACAAGGGTAAACTCGTACCGTAAAAAAACGAGAAATGTTTTAACTTGGAATAAAAGACCGAAAGCCGATAGAAATTATAATGATATAATTATTATAATTCGGAAATTTTTGCTTTATTTAGAAACAAAGCTCACTAGGGGTACTCTTTATCTTTAAGAAAAACAAAGTTTTATGGTTATAGGTTATATCAACTTATAGCCACAAAACTGTTTTTGTGTTAAAGTAGATCCATAGAGAGCAATATAATTTACAAAGGCCTTCTTTCAACATACAAACAAATGACAACTTTATAATTAAAATAAAAACACAACAAAATACCTCGGTATCATAAATGATGAAAAATTTGAAATGGGTTGATCACATTCAGTCATTAACAATCAAAGTTAGAAGATTTATTTTTAAATTTCATGAGTTGAGGAAATTTATGACTAGGAATTTACTAATTATTTACCTCTCTTTTATATAATATAAAAGTGCTTTGTATAAGAAAATTATATTATCTGACTTGCTGTACCTATTTATCGAAAGCCTGAATTAAGATACACTACAAATCATTTGCACAACACAAGAACCAGATTAAATAAGCAGTTGAGAACTCCAGCAGTTCATCCAGATGCAAGTCAAAGGTTCTTAACTTATGTTGCTCCCAAAGTTTTTAATACTCTACCTACCAATGTGAGAAATATAAAATTTTTTGAGCTTTTTTAGAAGAATTTAAAACTGTATATCACATTGATGCACATAAAGATGTACTCTAAATCATTCTTTTTATTTTGTTTTTGTAAATGTATAAATGTGTATATAATTATGTATTTTTTTTTTATTTATATATTACTTTATATTTTATATTAGTATATTAGCATACCGAAGCACTGATGAAATATGTATAATTTATAATTTTACTGCCATTACTTTTTGCACACACAGGTGCTTGCACCTAGGTGCTTAACTTAATTTATAATTTTTTAAAACATTTGTAAACATCCATTGTTATTAAATTTAGTTTAAATAAATAAATGATATTTGAAAGTACTTTGGAACAGTATCGATATCTTACTTGTGACTGCTCATATTGAATGGTCCCTATCCAATAAACAAATTCAGTATTAAACGTTTCCTAAGAGATAGAAGTTTACATTTCTCCATGAATGATACCAATTTTTCACCGTTCTGTAAGTATGATTTTTATTTCCACTGGATAAAATCAACACCGTATTCTTTTCAAATTCATACTACTGTTCATAAGTTTTTTGATATTGTTATTGTTATACTATCATTGAAATATTCAAAAATCATATCATTTACATATGGCTTGGCTTGAAGAAATCGAAGTGTCTGAGCTGTTTCAAGAGTATGATTATGTTTAGTATGTATAATAATTTGATTTTATAATTAAACATTAGGTATATTTAAAGTTCTATCTTATTATTTACCCTAATAAATGGATCTTTTAGTCTTGTTAGTTCTAGAATTCCACTGAGTATTTGTTTGTTTATTCTCGGAGCAATTGCTACTAGAGGGAGTCTTCCCCCCTTTCCCGCGCTAAATTTTGTTAGCAACATCTACTCCCCCGAGGGGGAAAATACCTCTTCTATAATTGGCTTATTTAATCAGCGTTGCCAAGTTTGACAGCGCCAGTTCTGACACTTTCTGACACATCTCAATTTCTTATTTGTATTTTACGGAAAATATTATAGTTTAGGAGCCCACTGCAAAATGTTAGGTCGATCACTAGTATGGCTAAATTTTCATGAAAACGTCGGGTAATATATTGTACAATAGTAATCCGTCGGCAGCCGTCCCAATATCGTTTGCGTTTTACGTTATAAAAAATTATTAACAATTGAAAATATGTGCCACCCTCCACCCATCGCTTTTTTGCCAAATTTTCTACTTAATCGATAGATAGTAGTTTAATATAATTTTCTATACCCGGCTGCCGACCATCATCCTTTGCGTTAAGGGTGGCTGATGGGGCCGAAAAGTACTATATCGATGTTGCTTTTATACACTCATCGCTTTTATAGTCAAACAAAATACCGTTGGAAAAGTCGCAAAATTTCCAACAAGAAATACCCGGCTGCCGCGCGAAAGCGTTTGCATAACTTAGGCTGCCGCGATTTTGTGCGCGCGCAAGATTCGATCACGTATGAAATCAGCGCTTTGGATAAATTACGTGTTAAAACCAAATGTCATAATTTTGCACTTGCGTCATTGTTTTACCGGAACAGCGATATTGTGTTTTTGTTTTTTTTTTTTAATAATCCAACACATTTACACCCAAAACATAAATTTTGTTAAGAAATGTGACCGGCAAGGAGGGAGGGTAAAAAAATCCTCAAAAATACCTCACGTAATTAATGGACGCCCCCTAACGATGGCCAGCGGCCCTATCCTCGGCTATCGTTTTCTAAAAAACGTATACGCTTTAGCAACATGCGAGATATTTGTTATTCTCGACATTCGTTTTAAAAGCGTGTACGTTTCTAAAACGGGTATTTTACAGCCAGCGGATTTTTCACACGTTTTTGATAAAACGTGCATGTTTTCAAGGATTTAGCTAATGTCACTTTTAGGATGAATAATAATATTGATCGATTTTAACGAATTCTGGGTAAACTATTTTTTATTAATATCTATGAAAGTATCTAATTTCTTACAAATATGGTTTGTAGTACGAAAAAAGTCTAATAACTGAGAATTTCTTTCAATTTTTATTAATTATTCGATTAGAAAACTTGGAAGATAACAATCCTTAAAGATTCAGACACGCAGAGGCAGAATTCATTTTTTGAATTTAAGGAATATTTTTTTATATCTTACCGTGCAAGAATTTAATTATTAATTCATGTCTGTTTTATTTACAGAAATTAATTTGCTTGCAGTTTCTTGCAAGTGGTAGTTCAAAGCTCTTCTGTATCACACGTTGTGATCAGAATTTTTAAAAATTTGGGCACAAAATAATAAAAAACTAAATGAGATAAGTCAAGTTATTATTTAAATTAATTTTGTACTTTAAAAACTAGGTTTTTTATGACGTACGATTTTCCTAGAATTTTAGGTTGTATTAACTGCACCCGTATAACTATTTTTCCGCAAAAAAAAACGATTCAGGTTTTCCTGAACATTGATTAGAAAAAATCATCATTCGATAAATTTACAAATGGTTCGTTGTAATTAAATTACATATGCTGCGTTTGAATATCTACATCGGATGCATCTGAAATGTTGTGAATTTTTATCAAGTGATAGTGGATTAAATTTAAACGTAGATGTAATAAACAAACGCTCTAGACCTTATTGGTCACGTGACAAAATGACAATGATAAGTTAGAAGTTTATATTTTTTAAATTTGACTTTTGAGACTAAAAATCAACCTAAATTTGAAATCTAAACAAAAATTAAACACACTAATCACTTTTATATTCACGCTATAATAAAAAAAGGATAAATTAATCTTGTCTTCACAGAACACCTACTTTCTGGCATGGAACGGACATCTCATTCCCATCTCATTTCAAATCGAGATGTAAAAAAATGTAATCTGGACAGCTACATCTGGGATAAACAAACGCAGATGTAGATGTAGTAGATGTTTCCGATATGGATAAACAAACGCTCGATATGTTAAAAATGTATCGGATGTGGATATTCAAACCCGGCAGTAATCCTAATTTTATTATGGCCTGCACATTACTTGAATTCAACAATAGAGGCAGTTTACGGTAAAGCCAGACATATTATTTGCTTGTTAAAAACGTACACGTTTTAAAAAACAAATGCTCATCGAACGCCAGTCAGGGATGTAGATTTCAAAAACTACTCGCTTCTCAACCAAACACTTTCGAAAACGGTTCGTTTTTTAGGGATTGTCGAGGATAGCCGCCCTGGTTTTTTGTATGCAAAAATGACGGTAATTTCTTGAAATGCAGCGACGAAACTTAAAAAAAACCAGTGTACTAGAATTTCGCAAAGAAAAAAATTGAAATACGGAAATTTGTTGTTGCTAAACCAATATGACGCCGAATATCATTCGAAATGTTTGAAGAAAATAACAACTTTGAACCCAAAATACTGGGATGAACTTAAACTTGAAAATATTAATTTGCAAACAACTGTACGTATTGACTTTTTATGTGATTATAAATCTATCTACTGCATTAAATGCAGATTAAATGAAACAAATAAAAATTAAGTAGTTGTGGATTTGCCCGTAAGAAAATAATTGTATTTTGAAAGAAATGATTATTTATCAACGCGAACGAAATTATCGAGCAATATGACAGCGGTGTCCATTCCGATATCAATTACTCAGAAAGTGATTATTCTGAGGAATTTAGTGTATATTCTTAAACTTATTTTTTCACATTTTGTTAACTTTAACGATGTATAATTTTATAAATTGCAAAAACAAAACAAAATTAAAACTTCTCTATTTATTTACCTCTCTTGAACATTAATTACTTTCTCTGCTTTAGATATATAGGGACGTTTCAAGCATATCTAAAAATAAAAACAATAAAAAAACAACACAAACTATATATTTATAAAAATAACAGAATAACAAATATTCAAAGAATACATGAAAGCGAAACGCTCTAGCTTTAATCGTAAACTCGCGTGTTCCAATCAGAGACAATAACAGATGTCAAATAAACGTCAGCTGTGCGCACACTCCCAAACTCCTTATCTAAAGCGCTGATTTCATACGTGATCGAATCTTGCGCGCGCACAAAATCGCGGCAGCCTAAGTTATTAAACGCTTTCGCGCGGCAGCCGGGTATTTTCTTGTTGGAAATTTTGCGACTTTTCCAAAGGTATTTAGTTTGACTATAAAAGCGATGAGTGTATAAAAGCAACATCGATATAGTACTTTTCAGCCCCATCAGCCACCCTTAACGCAAAGGATTATGGTCGGCAGCCGGGTATAGAAAATTATATTCAACTACTATCTATAGATTAAGTAGAAAATTTGGTGAAAAAGCGATGGGTGGAGGGTGGCACATATTTTCAATTGTTAATAATTTTTTATAACGTAAAACGCAAACGATATTGGGGCGGCTGCCGACGGATTACTATTGTACAATATATTACCCGATGTTTTCATGAAAATTTAGCCATACTAGTGATCGACCCAACATTTTGCAGTGGGCTCCTAAACTATTATTATTTATAACGTTGTAAGGGTTGTAAATGTATATTTAAGATTTATTATCTCTAATAATATGGTGAAAACATGCTTTATGTGTAAAAGGCCTGTTGCAAATGGTTCTTCAAGATAATATCATAAGTAAGTACAGACACAACCTAATTATCAGAGGCGGTGCATTAGGCAATCACCTTTAATTTGCAATTAAACTTTCTTATTTTCTTATCGAAAAATTAAAATTAAGAGTAAGTAAACTCCAGCTAAGTTCGTCTTCATCCGTCTCATAATGATTATAGTAAAGGTTAATTACTTATTATTATTTTAATATCACATCTTTATAAAGTTTATTGTTATTTTTTTTAGATTTGCTTTTCTTGATATGAGAAAGAAATAGATGGTTCCAAAATATATTAATTCAAAAAGTGGCCACCTGAATAACTTTTTATACTAATGAAAATTTTTATTACAGACCTCAGGAGAGGAAAATATTAAAGAAAAATGCAATTTCGGCGAAAGAAGTATAATAATCAATCCTGTCACTACTTCTACACTATATTCATCTGCTACTAAAATAATAAAACAGCAAGTAAGTAGAGAAACTTAAGTTTCTTTCAAAAAGAATGTTTAAGGAAAAAGGCACAGCCATTTTTTTGTTGACACTTTTTTTAACTAATCTAAAAGACTAATTTTGTGTATTGTTTAAATTTTAATTTTTTGTAATTAATTTGTTTTAGGTTTAAACAAAATGAACTTCTAAGATATGCATGGAATGTCCCAAAAGAGCTAAGGAATGTTTTAAAATTCTTAAGAAAACTATTCAGAGCCAAAAACATAAAATAGTCTTCCTGTCCAAAATATAAAGAGGTATAAATGTTTAGATATTATGAGTGATTTTTTATTCTATAAACAAAACATAATTTGCTTCTAAATCACTACCTAATGAACTATATTATATAGTACAAAACTAAACAAGAATATCACATATTCATGTTTTTTTTAATATCCTTAAAAAACGTCCCAAAAAATGTGAATATTTATTATTGGAGTTTACATCGTTATGCTAAAACAATACTAGAACAACTTAAATAATGTGGATTTTGACTATTTTGAGTTATGCAGATCATTATGATCTAAAAAAATGTTTGTCTGGTGCTATAGTCAGGTATAAAAACATTCATTTATTTAAACACAGTTGCAATATACATTTTATTTAGTTTTTAAGTTAAAAGCTATTAGGACATCCTAAAACTACTTTTTTCGTTTGATGTAAGATTATTCTACATTTTTGTTGGTGAAATAGGATATATTAAGATGTCTTACTGTTTTCTCTGATTATGTAAAAAGTTAGAACAATATACAAAGACTATTATAACAAAAAAGAGATATACCTTTACTTAAACACACAATTAGTCAGTTCAGTTGTACGATAATTTAAAGCAGAAATCTAGAGAACTTTTAAAATGTGTTTAAATGTGTTTTTACTATAACAAGGACATAATTATTAAAAAAACTTGGCACATTATGGCAGATATAATATGAATGTGCATTGTGTGATATCTTATATTTTAGGAATAAAATGATATATTTTTTTGCAGTTTTCTGTTAACAACGATTCCAAGAACTTTTGAAAATATTATTAAAACGGCCTTTGCAAATATAATTCTCAATTAAGAGCTTTTGATCTAACATTTTTATTTCTATTCTCCATAAGGTTACAGCTTCCTAAGAAGAAAATTTAACAAGAATTACCAGACCCAAAATATCAAAATTTTACCAACCAATTGATGGTCCTACTGGTTTCCATCGGAAAATTCTCCTCGAAACTACTAAAAGAAAAGTGGCAGAGGCAACCGAAGAAGGCAAAAAAGTCTTTTGCAAAACAAAAACTAGAAATTTGTTTAAGAATCTAATTATTGTTTGAAGTTTTACCATTAATAATTTTTCATAACGATTTAAGGTTATGAAGTTCTATTATGTATTTTACTCTTTGATAACCTATGTTTAAATTTTTATTAGGACCAAAATAAATTATAATTTTTATTTCAACTACAAAAACCCCTTATAATATTAAAAAGGGAAAAAATGTTAGATTAGTTATGTTCAGGAATAAACTCTTTAAAACATTTATCTACTTAAAATGTGTTACATTATATTATTAACTTTCTATTTGTACTTGTATTTATTTTATTTTATTATCTATTGTATTTTCAAATTGATTTTGATATTAATCTTATCTATTTATATATTTTTTATTTTCACATATATGTTTTTTTCATTGGAACAAACGTTTATTAGCTTATTAAATATAATGAATTCGTTTTATTATATGCTTGTATGAATGATTACTTTTATTTCCTTTTAAAAATGAATTTCGAAGATAAAGCCGAAACGGTGAGTGAGAATAAAAAAATTAGACGAAAGTGACGATATTTACTGGAGCTTTCATCTACACGCTCCTTTTTCTAGCCATCTACACCTGAGCCAGCAAGATTCGTCTTCCCTCCATCCTTACATTCTCCAGATTTACAGAGAAAACGCCGTCCTCTTTAACATATCCAGACCTTCTTTGACGGGGACTATACCACTACATTATCATCAGCTTTGTTATCCGGAGCAATTTAAATGTATTCGTAATTGCTCATTCTCACCTCTTCCCTTGTAGATTCCGTACTCAGTTTTCTTATTTTTAGTTATGTTTGCACTGCTCTTTTATTTTCACAGCTTTAATTCTATAATGCTGTAACGCTACAATATGGATCCATTTTTGTGGTTTATACTATTTAATGTTAAGTGACCAACCTATTATAATAAGATTATTGTATTACAGGCCTGAAGATGTTCCTGTATGATACGCCACTGAAGAAGAAGGATGTTTACCTTCCCCCTTGTGCCCGCTTCCTCACTTCCTCTATAGATGTTGCTAATACAACAATCGCCTACAAACTCGTTTTCACGCTCCCTCTATTAGTAATTGCTCGGAGTGTTTATTAATGTCATCCATAGTTTTGAGGCTACTTAGAATGTATATATTCATTTTTATTTGTATCACTTTTAAAAAACACGTTTTCAAATTCAGTTAACAAAGACATCTCAAAAGGCTTATAAAATGTGAAAGTCACAGTAAAACCGTCACTCCCTTAACCTTGAAACAACCAAATTCGAATAACCAGAAAAAATTATATTATTGACTTGTGTAATTATTTTTAAATTACATGTGTTAAAAATTGTAAAAAATAAATATCAAAGAAACATACAAACATTTAAAAGTAGTTCACACATCACAGTTGACAATTTGATACTTGACAGGCATAGCCAACCATTATTCCGATTTTTGCCAAATAAAATGGTCAAGTAATTATTATTCTATGGGGTTGCGATAGAGAGCCAGTAACTTGGATGAAGGTGTTACTGTGGCTAGGAGCAAAATAATAGTAGGCTTAAGTTAGCAACACCATAAAAAAGTAATGTTTAAGAAACTGCATATAAAGGGTGTTTCTTAATACTAATATTAAGGGCGTGATTCTTGGACTCATTTTAAGAAGAAAACTTCATATAAATGTATGTGTTAAACACCTTAACTTTTGAGATACAGGATAGTTAAATTTTAAGAAAAAAATCACTTTAATTTGTACCGCATGTGTTTTTTATTTACTTACCTGTGAAATGACGTGAAACTTCTCCAAATGTGTTTTAGAGCAAAGATACATTGATTAGTAACTTTTAGACTTACAACTAATAAAATTAGTTGAAATAATATACTAGAAACTCTGAAAACTTTAAAAATATGCCCTGGGAATATAAAATCACACAAAATGTACAACCAAAACTGACAATTCCCAAGTGCTTGTTGAAAGTTGTGAATAAAATAGACGAATCACATCAAAGACTCAGAAGAAACAGAAAGTAATAGAAAAAAGGGTAGATACTTGTAACGATCCAGTTTTTATATTTGATGGCCCATTGTATGTGTAATTTTAGTCTACGCTTACCTTTTTATCCAAATAAGGGTGTTTATTTGCTACATTCTTCGTTTCTTTATATCCCTGTGTTCTTTTACAGTGAGTTCGTGTCACTTTCATTCTATTAATTTAACCGTCCCTAAAATTTTAGTTTTGCTGCTATTATTGAATTCATTACCCTGTTTCAGTACTTGTTTAGTAGTTAAATATACATCATACCTTGTATAGTGAATTTTTTCTTCATTTTTCGCATCATCTTTCGCATTTTCAGATCCTGTGTTTCGAACATTCACTCAAGTTATTAGCGAAATTTCCAATATTCATTTACTAAATTGTCATAGATTCATATCATCCAATTACACATATTCTCCCAATCTAATATTAAATCTGTCCTTATCTGTTGGTTCTTGGTAAGTTGTAGAAAACCTAATAAATAATATCTTTGTTGTTATTTTTGACGTCTCCGTCAAAATGGTTAGGTTAATGATTTTCTTTTTCGTTCTTTATTAGGCTTTTCTTGTCATTCGGAATTGATATTGTGTTCGTTGCAGCTATGGGTTCGTTCGTTTGTTTATTAGAAATTGTGTCACTCCGGAATTGATATTCGCCTGTTTCATGACATTCTCGACGTGATTTAACGGTTTGTGCGTGTCGTATTTAGACAGCAATAGATTCATCGATTTGTTGTAATACGGTATTCTTGACGAAGACAACACCCTTCGTTATTATTAATTTTTGAGAATCACGTGTATCTCGGCCGGTGGTGAATAGTTCTGGTGTTCAAGAATTCGAGTTCTGATAATTTTGGTTTGTAAGCACGGGTAATTCGTTGATTGGTCAGAAAGACTTTTGAGGTCAGGTGACGACTAGATCAAGAAGTAATTGGATGCTAACGTTCGGTCTACGGCGATTTCTCTCGGTAGACGGGAAGTTAAAGCCGGCGTGTTTTAAAAAGAACGTTTGATGGGTATAGCTAAGTTGGACGGTTTTGCTTTTGGCTGTTGAGCATCCTCGGGATTACGGAAGATTTTAATGGTTTGTGAGCCATCTTCATCAGGGAGGATTAGTCCCCGTTTTCTTCATTACTGTGAGGGAATTTGGTTTGGTGCCTGTGACTTATGGAATATTAGTGGTTGAGTTTTGTCGGCCGCCATTACCTCGCAGCAACCTCGTGTTGGATTTTTGAATTGGCCCCTTTGGAAAACACCTTGGCCATAACCGCAGTTCACGCTTATGCTCGTTAGGAACCTAAGTTGGTTTGGATTTGGACCCTTTTCTGATTAAAAGGGTAAGTTTTTGCAGAAACCGTTTTTTTATCCTTTTCTCTAGTCGTTGGAGGGTATATAAATTCTTTGTTAATATTATGGGTGCTATTTGGGTTCAACTCATTATTGAGTAAGCTTATTTTTTTGTTATCTCAAACATTTGAATAGTAAGTTTTTTTTATTTTACTATTATATTGTATATTTTAAATTAAAAGGGTGGGTACAGTTAATGGTATTTTTTATATCTTTTTGCAAGGGATAGCCTAGTGAGGCCTTAATCGGTGTTATTGGCTATTTCAGGTTTCTTGGAGGGGTTGTAGAAAACCCTATTTGCATACATTTCTTGGAGGGGGTATAGAAAACCCTATTTGCATACATTTCTTGGAGGGGGTATAGAAAACCCCATTTGCATACGTTTTTTGGGGGGCAAAGAAAAACACCATTTGGTGCATATGGAGATTTGGATCACCTGTGGATTTCGAAGGACTGAGCAGCCCGCATCAGTTAGTGTGGTAATACTGTTCTACGAGATCGTTGACTGCAGCTGCGAAGAAGCCATGATTTGTTTAGCTAAGTCCGCCCTGTTTATTTAAGTTTATATAATCGCACACCGATTTTCTTTTTTTATATATAGGTCTTTCTTCTTTATTTGGGAAAAGTAGCGCATACATTATTAATTTAATTTCAGGGATTTTGTTAAATTGTTTGGGGTAGATTTACTGTGTAAATGGGGGTATACTGAAAGCCTACTTGGCATTATTGGTCCACTTTACTTTTATATATACATATATGTAAAGCAGAAATTAAGGTTACTTATTTTTATTTCTCTAACGTCGATTAATTTTTACCCGTCGTTTTTGGTACCAAAACCGCCGTGCGTTATTCACTTTTAGTGTACTTTTATTTATTTAAAGCTCCGCTTAGATACTTAATGTGTAAGTACTAGTGTTTCAATATTTTTATTATATTTTGGACTTGTGCGCTACCCAAAATTTATGATAGTGATAATTTGTTTTTGCCTATGCCATATTTTAATCATTACGTTGCTTGTTGTAGTCTTTCTCTCAAAATAAAATATATCGGTGTGTATTGGAAGTATTGTGTTTGATTTACCCAGTTTAGCCGTTTGAGAGGTAAGTCAATTTTGGAATCTGGAAAAAGATATAACGGCTTGGCGCTCAATTATTCCGATCATTTTTAAACTCACTCCCATCTCCACTACAGAGTGAAGCCGAAGGCAGAAAGGTTGGTATCGACAACCCGGTACACTATAACCCAGGTTTTTGAGGTTATATACTGACTTTAATTAAATCCAGACCGTTACTTATCTATATTTTATTTGTTTATCTAAGTATAAATGCCGTAATATTTGGGTCTTAAAAACGTATAAGTATAACTTTAAAAAAAAGTTATTTATACAAAAAATCATGATCCAAACAGAATATTTTACAATAGAAAAAATGCAAATCTTGCCAACAGTGCAGTTTTTTTAATCCTTCACGATTAGCTGAAACCGTAGAATGTGTAACCAAATTCCTTTATGCCTATGTCATTTAAAATTAAAGAAAGTTGATCTGGTACACGATCAAAATACAAACCTTCTAATTCTGATAGGAATAACGTTAAATATGCTACAACTGCCAGAATCTTTTAACATATCTTTAAATGTTTATCACATGCTAAATATTTCATATAAAAATAATATAATACAAATCAATAAATTACGATGCTTTCGCAGCTCACTAGAGTTTAAAAATTCAGGATGATTTGTAGGTTTATTATTTTTCGGATCCATTATTCGGTGTTCATAGGAATAAATTAATTAATAAAAGGTTCTAAAAATAGCTTTAGTACATTAGAGGTAAATAAATGAATAATTTATTTACTTTTTGTTTTAATTGGTAATTTAAGGTCGTTAAATGAATGACAAACTTAACTTAAATATTGTAAAGTTTAAAAAGTGTGACGCTTATGGCCGTTTGCACCGACAATTTCTGAAGAGTGGTTTAGTTAAGTAACCTTTATGTCAAGTAACCCCTAAATGCGAAAGCGTTGCACCGAACGAATGGTTCCTTAACTTTACTAATCCAACAAACCCCGCGTAGGGGATAGCTTTTCTAGTTACTTCTAGAGATTTTTGTTGATTATCCTTGTAACTTGACGAATTTAGCTTAACATTAATTTGGTTTTAAAACCGCTAAATTATCCTTTTCTTCAAAATTGTTTATCCTTTTGTATAGGTACTCTGCTTGGGTAACAAAATTTCCAGAATATATATAAAATATTCGTTTTAAATTATTAAACAAAAAACAAGGCCCAGGATAAATTAAATAGAAATTTAACAAAACCAATTAAACAATACAAATATCAAATGACATTTTATACTTTAAAATTGATAGAAATGGGCATATCAATACTTAAAAATAAGGGTGCTTTAGGGTTTCAAATTTGATCGCTTTGTAAAGTAACTCTCATGGCCATATTCACCGTTTTTTGTTTAAGCGTCGCTTAATTAGGCTAGGCTGTATTATAAAGCTTCATTTAATTGTTGATACTATGCACTGTAGAATATTGAGCTTCGCTTTATTAAACCAGTCAGAAGTTTGGCAACAGCTAAAAAATTCTAACATTCTAACTGTTTTGTTCTGTTACTACACTGGCCACGTTTTTCATTAGTTTTTTATCAGTTTTTTATCAGTTTTTTATCAGTATTTTATCAGTTTTTCATCAGTTTTTTATCATTTTTTTCAGTTTTTTTTACCAGTTTTTTAACAGTTCAACAGTTTTTTTTATCAGTTTTTTAATCAGTTTTTAATAAATAAGTAAAATATGAGTACTTCACAAAAAGTCCAGTTTCCTAATTTTACAGTCACAGAAAGAGCTCGACTGATGAATATAATTGCAAATAAGCACGCTTCCATTATAGAAGAGCGAGCATCATCTGTATTAAAGGAAAAAGCCTGGCAAGCTATTGAGAACGAATTCAGTGCATCTAGCATTAATGTTTGTAGAAGTTCTGTAGCACTTAAAAAGAGCTATGAAAATAGAAAGAATTGAGAAAATCATTAGCTGAAGAACGAAAAGAAACTATATTGATGGGCTTCCTGAAAAAAAAAATAAAGGAGGAATCCGACGAGGTTCTTTTATCGATACTTAATAAAAACACATTGATGGGGATCCATATTCCCTACGACGATGATGCTGATGAATCTGTTATCGAAAATCAGAAAACAAATGAACTTATATTAGAATATGTAAATGCAGTAGATGTACTGGAAAATAAGCCATCAACTTCACAAACAGGTGCAGGTAAAGTTTTCTTCTTTTCTATAGCTGTATTTGTTTAGATAATTGTGTATGTAGAAGATTTACTTGTACCTTGTAGTTAATAAATTATAATGACATAACTTATTAAGGTACTGAAAATTGTTTTCAGAGCATGGACAGTGATGCAGTAACGGAACCTTGGAAAAAGTATACATCAGTACAATTATAGACACCTGTGAGTGCCCCACTAGTGCCTAGTGAAAACAAAGTGGTTGGTTATTTTTTAATGCTGAATTGATATTCAAAATCACTAATATCACCTCTTTCCTATAATTTCAATTAGTATGTGTTACATAAAATAATTTTTTAGACACCCAGTAAAAGTATACAGAGGAGAAGGCTAGTAACAGTCATTAAATCTATGACGTCTTCAAATATTGCAAAAAAATATGATCTATTGCTTGACAAGAGACTACAAATAGTTGATACACAACTTATTAGCCATATTAAAATGGAAAATGGTCTAAAAATTAAAACTGGAAACAGAGATTCTTGAAATTGAATTAGCCAAAAAGAGAGCAAATAGCTAATTCAATTTTGTTTTCAATGCTCCCATTTTACTTTATTAAAATATTATTTTAAAATGTGAAAACCCAAGTATGGTTATATTAATATAGTAGTTAGTTTATATATTTTTTGTATTAGCTACTTTTTTTTTAATAAAGTGTTTTTTGCTTAAATCGTAAGCTTTCTACTTGGAAATTACCTACATAGTTCTAGTGCACTTAACACATTCCTAGCTTCATTTTTTCTGTGGAATTATTTGCAACACAAAATGCCATTTTCTACTGTGTACCAAGAATTTAAACAACAAAAATATTTTACAAATACAAAAATGAACATACTTTTATTATAAATTCGCAAAATGGGTATTTACAATATCATTTCGAAAATCGTACATTACATTTTCATGAAGATTGATTGCGGGTACTTGGCCTTGATTAATTAAATAATTTAATTGTTTTATGTTTATGCCTAGGTTGAGGGGTGGAGGCACATCTTCATGCATATTTAGACCTATGTTATGCATTACTGCTGTTGCAACCATTACAGAAAGTGCAGTATTTAAATTGCACCTGAGTACATAACACAATGCTAGAAACTTTCTTTTGTACACTCCATTTGTCCTTTCAATGCAATTTCTTGTGCGAATATGCAACTCATTGTATAACTGTTGTGCTCGTGTTATATGTTGTGCAAGTGGTGTTAGCAAATATGATTTCAGTCCAAACCCACTGTCACCTAAAAAAAGTTATTGCTGAATTATTAAACTTTATGCAAAAAGGCAAACCAAGCAAAATACCATCTTCAAATTCTCCACTTTCAAACCTAATTCTCAAGCGGTTATTGTTAAAAATTGTGGCATCATGAGCAGAACCAGGCCAACGTGCTACAGTATTATTTATTTTTAGTCCACTATCACACACTAATTGAACATTAATAGAAAAATAGGATTTTCTATTTCTGTAAAACTCTCCATCCTCTCCGTCTAAAAAAAGTACATGTGATCTTGTTGTTTCTAAGGGACAATGTAAACTAACCTGGTGAACGGATTTTAATGTGTGTCCCATCCACAGATCCTATAACACGAGGAAATCGCACTACCTCGTAAAAGTTGGTCTGGCATGACAGTATTTATTCAAGAGTACTTGGCATTTTAATAAATTGATTTCGAAGGCTAGCAATAGTTGCAAATACTTTTGTTATTATACTGGAAACAGTACTTTGATCCATATGCATAAAATCACTATTTATTTGATAAGCGCTACTTGCATTAAACATTAAAGCAGTTAGAAGTTGGTTGATTGGAGATACGCTATATATAATTATATAGTAAAAGACAGTCTTATCATTATCAAAATACTTACAAGTCGTATTCGAACTCTAGTTGATCTATAATTAGTTCTAATACGGATATCACTGTTTGATTAGTTAAACTGAATCTACGACAAAAACTCAAATCATCCATATCTTCAATATTATTTGGCCTAATATAAAGACGGCGTGGAAAACCGAAATCTATTATATCCAACGTCCTTTACAAAAATGTCATCTTCCACTTCCATATTTTAAATAAATATATCTTTAGAAATAAAACAAAATATCAAAGTAACGATCTTTTTAACTTGGGTAACTTGACAAAGCTCTGCTTTGTAATTTTCAGCTGCCAGAAATGGGGACAACTAATCTTTCGCCTAAGTGCTATAATGACTTCGGTGTATATAAAATATATGAGCTAAACAAGCTTAAAGCATATGCGAAGCTTATACGTATACGGTGAATATGGCCCTTAAACAGTTCTTAAATTACAATGCAATAAAATTTCATATTTTAACATTGTCGGTGCAAATGGCCATTAGTCTACCTTTTTAATAAAAACAAACACTTACAGCACCTAGGGCTTCCTATATTTGAATTTTCTTCTAAACAATTACTCGAGTGGTAGGTATAGAAAAACAGGCATTCCCACCAGCTGTCTAGAAAACGTAGGCAATATTATTTTGACAAATTTATCATAGAAGATGTGACTATTTTACCAACGAAACATTCAGTGCATATTGTTTTCTCCTGGAAACCGTCAAGAAAGAAAACAAATGGCTGTTTGGCTTACTTCCCAAAATACACGACCATGTTTACATAAAACATATTTTATAAATTGAAAATCTCGCCTGCTTCGTAAAACAAGTTATACAATATATCAAATACGTACAATATTAAAATAAGCCCAGCACTTAAATGATAATAATTTATCGAAATAAAAGGTATGTCTAAGTTAAGCGAAGATATTTAGTAAATTATGTATTTATAAAGTTCACCTAAAAATGGAATAGGAACTGGGATATTGACAGAAAAATATTATTTAGCTTTTCTTAATAATTTTACAGTACTTCATATTCTAAAATATCATGTATATTTCCTAAATCAATAGTTATCAAATACAAAATTTTACAATCAATTTTGTTTTTACATATATAGATAGTTAAATAGATAGTTAAATAGATAGTTAAATATATTCACCGTACAATATGTGAACTGCCACAAGGATCAGAGTAAGTTCCTTTATTGGTTTTATAGTTTTATTTATATTAACATTAAGGGCGTTCTCGGATTCCGAATCAATAGACAAAATGTGCTTGCTTCCAAAATATAGTGAAATATAGTGAATAGGGATTAGCTACCCTAAAACGGGGCTACTTATAAAACTTTTTGGAAACTTCTCTCGGTCGGCATCAAAATATATTCTCTCAAAAACCAAAATTATCTTGTTAAACTTTCAGACCTAGAGAAAAAATTATTTTATGTTTATTTTCAAGTAGCCCCGCGATCGGGCTATTTGAAAACATGCTTTAAAAAGTCCTAATTTGCAAGTAAGATTGCCATAGGGGCTAGATGAAAACGAGAAAATGAAAATATTTGCACTGGGCAGCAGTGGGTTTCATGAAAATCCATTAAAAATACAATTTTTGTATTATCTTATTCGTAGAATCTCAATATTAACAAAGCAGTTACTTTATTAAAAACTAGGTACAAAACATTTATTATACTTAAATAATATAGGTATTGTAGAAACTTAAAATTAATTCTTAAAGTTATTGAAATGCTTTTATTTTGAGATTAATAACCGGTAACTGGGTAACAGCGAATAAAAATATAAACATTTAATCCAAAAATTCCTTGAATTTTAATTGACCTCTTCTTAGAATTTCTTTGATGTTTAGTTTCTTTATAATTTCACCTCTTTCAACAAGTCCAATATTATCGTTAACTGGATATATATAGCTGTTTTTGATTTTAAGACTTGGTCGTAAAAATTTCAGCTACAAACTTCTTGGAGGTTCCACTTTTTGTTTTCAAGTTCACAACAACATAATCACCGCATTTTACTACTCCGACGACACCGCTGCTGTTTTTCATAACGTCTGCTGCTTCACACACACTGTTCTCATAGTCGTCATCAACCAGTTCATCTTTAGGAGGATCGTCCTCGACGGCTTGATTTTTTAGGTTAGAAAATATTTCGAGGACATTATCAGAATTATGATTTGCAGACCATACATCTTTGCACTTCTGCAAATAGGATGGGAATACGTCTTCATCACTCTCAGAACTTGACAGTGCTAACTTTTATTGGTCTTAATTTTTCCTTTGGTTTATTTTTTGAGATTTGTGTCGACGATATATGTTCAATATCTTCTTGGCGAATAGTTTTGCCAGGTTCCACTGATAATTTCTTTTTCCCCTCCACTGGACATTCCTGCTCTTCCAAATCTCGCTTCTTGAAACAGTTCTTTAATAGTCTCTCCTAACATATTTTCAGCTTGTGCCACACTCTCAATATCTTTAGGAAGTTTAGAGAGGATTTTTTAGCGGTTAATTGGCACTGGATCTAATATTGTGCTCACTATTTACACTCTCTAGGAATCGCTTTAACTGCCTAGGGAATATATCTTTCCTTATAACCCCGCGGGAGTAAGATGTTTTCCCGAAAGCTTCTACCTAAAAAGAGATGTCAACACGTTAACAGTGAAACGAACAATGACCTACTTAAAATCACTATAATCATCTTATTTTGCGCAACTCACACAGTGACGTCACAAAGTAGGGCGGGGCATACGAATCTTTCAAATCATAGATATAGAGTAAAGAAATGCAATGACGGTTCTAAAAGGGTCTGTACTTTTGCATAACTCTTTTATGACATACCTATATCAAACTCGAGCTAGTCAGTTTTGTTGATAATAAATGCCACTTTTTAAAATAGCGTGATTTAAATGATATAGTATATTACATTACGAGTGTGGAAAGTGACATTTTTCACACGAGTGGGAAATATAGTCGCACGAGGCGCAAGCCGAGTGCGACTATCACACGAGTGTGGAAAATCACTTTTCACACAAGTGATGTACAATATTTTTCCTACGACCACAAAATAATGTCATCAAAAAAATGTAAAACCAAGGTTATTATTACTATAATAATTAAAATGTATTTAAAAAAATAATCAACAATAATCGTATTTATTCAATTTTCATATTTTCTAAACAAAAAAAACTAAAAAAAATAAAAAAAAAATAAAAAAAAATAAAAAAAAACAAAAAAAAAATTCTGCCCCGACAGGATTTGAACCATAGATTGAACGCGGTCGAAAAATGGCAAAATTGATAAGTTCGACGTCCTAACCAGCTGAGCTAACAGCCCTTGTGTCAATTGAATGATCTAATCGGTTATGTATTTAACCAAAATAAAGAGCAAACATTATTTTAAAATTATTTTAATAATAATTGTTAAAGATAAATATCTAGGATCTAATTTACAACAATTTCAATAATTTAACAATCATATCGATTTTAGTATTAATATGGATATTACATAGGTCAAAATAGAAATTAGCTTACAAAATAATATCAAAAAAATGTAAAACCAAGGTTATTATTACTATATTAATTAAAATGTATTTAAAAAAATAATCAACAATAATCGTATTTATTCAATTTTCATATTTTCTAAATAAAAAAAACTAGTAAAAAATGAAAAAAAAACAAAAAAAAAATTCGGCTCCGCCAGGATTTGAACCATAGATTGAACGCGGTCAAAAAATGGCAAAGTTGATAAGTTCGACGTCTAAACCAACTGAGCTAATGGGCCTTACGTCAATTGAATGATCTAATCGGTTATGTATTTACCCAAATTAAAGAGCAAACATAATCTTAGTTATTTTAAAATTATTTTAATAATAATTGTTAAAGATAAATATCTAGGATCTAATTTAAAACAATTTCAATAATTTAACAATCATATCGATTTTAGTATTAATATGGACATTACATAGATCAAAATAGAAATTAGGCGTTTGACATTTTTTGACAACTACTGCGGAAAGTAACATATTCTCACTTGGGTGGAAAGTAAATTCTTAGTCATACGCGTGTGATATAGGACACTTTCCATAGGACTATATAGTGTGATATGTGTCACTTTCCTAAGTGGTCGTAGGAAAAAAACATTTTCATTCCGTCAATCTCTAAATATAAAATTAATCAAAATATGACTCAAAGTGTCTCTACTTGTCATATTACAAAATAGTGTTTATGTCATCTCTATATACTTCATTCTCTATCCTCAATCTCCAATCAAGCTGTTAAATCAACAAATGAGGCATTTTTATGCTTCTGACAAAATTGTTGCACTTTAACATTGAACGAATTAAATTTAACCAATAAATAACAAGAAGGATTTTCTGTTGTCAATGAGAGTAAACTTTTTTAATCTCTTGGCATTAAAAGTAACACTTAAGTATCTAAAATGAAAAATTAAAAAAAAAATCAAGAACTATTTAAGTCACTGACTTCACTACAACTATGGGTATCATTATCATTGTCTTTTCCTAGGTTTATTATTATATGGTCTATTAAGTTTTTAAATACTATATCCACTTTTCAAAATTAATTTTCCACCTTTTTAACATGATCAATATTCTTCATTTACATCTGAAACTGCCGTCAAAAACAAATTTCGTACATGAGGTAATTTAAATGTTGTAATTGTTTCGAGAAACATCTTTTAAATGTGACCAGATTAGTTCAATGGCATTTAACTCTTCGTGGTAAGGAGGCAATCTGAGAATGTCATTTTTATTTCTTTAGAATCATAGAAAATAATACTCATACTTTCGAACAACTTTCTACAATTTTATCTCAAATCGAAGTTATTTTAAATTCACGCCCAAAATATGTAAATTCAAATGACCCTTTTGACGAACAGCCACTAACTTCAGGATATTTTCTTATTGCACATCTCTTACGTCTTTTCCAGAAAAATACATCTAATTTACCAATTAATCTTTTTGGCAAAAATGATCTCATATACAACAAAATTTTCTCAGTGTTTTAAAGGTACGTTTACATCTGACATTTATTGCATGATATTTATGTCTGACAGTTGTTTAGTCCAGTGTAAACACTCAAAAATATATTTCCGAGAAAAATTTTTGTGTGTTTACACTGGAATAAACAACTGTCAGACATAAATCTCATGCAATAAATGTCAGATGTAAATGTACCTTAAAGGTGATTTAACGTCAAATATAGCTGTCAATTTATGTAGAGCAACGTTTGGTATATTATTATTAGCGTTTTGTGAAAACTGCAGTATAGTTAAGTAGTAATTAGAAATTAGATAAATTTAAGATTTTTATTACATACAAAAAATACATTGCGCTGTTCGTAAATTTTAATGAACGTTTATGCATCCGTCTGTAAATATTTTATTTTTAAAATTTCTAAACCAGTATTACCTATGATGATAATTTACGACTACGTATTCTGCATCGTTTAATTTCTTAGTCTTTAATTTAAAATGTTTTTTTTTGTTTTATAAACCATTTGTATTAAAACACTAAATAAACAATAATGTAAAACAATAACTAAATATATGATAAACTCATTCTGAGGTACCAAGTCACTGTTATCAGGATGCAATCGAAATGCATGCAGCTAGCTATAGTACATCTGGATATGTAACGTGTGGGTGGGTTACCCCATGCACTAAGGCCTCACTTGCCCCATTGTGTATCCTCCTAAGATAATAGGCACCTCCTAGCACGTGAGCCCGTCTACAGATTGAATGTAGGTGACAATGTCGCCAAGAGGTGCTTCTCTTATATCGCCCGGTGTTAGCCAATACTCGCCGAAAACAAATCTTCTAATAAATAAGAGCGTTAGGCAATCATAGAAGATATGCTCAATGGTCTCATCTTCTTGTTAGCATCCCCTGCAGGGTGTGGAATATGACAGCCCCATTATATGGAGATGCTTTCGTACTTGGCAATGACCAGTCCGAATACCTGTGATGAGGCGCAGATTCTGTCTAGTCAAAGTGAAGTATTTGTTTGCTGTGGTGTTGTCAGAATAACTTATATTTATAATTTGTGTTGGGTTCATCTTTTGGTAAACTATAAATCCTACATATTTTTTGGTCCTCCGAGCCTGATTTGAACCAGCGACCTATGAATATATAAAAAAAACTACCATCGTGTTTCTATTGAAACCCGTCTGACCCCTATCGAAGTACAAACTGATCTTTTTATAGTTCAAAGAAAAGAGATGCATATACATATGGGCCAGAAACTGGTTGGTCTTGAGTGAATTTGTTTTTAAATGCGAGGATGCGCTACATTCATGTCGACACGTACGTTTATTTAAACACGTATGCAAAAAACTGTAATTAACTATGTCCATGTTGTTACAAACCGACTACAGCTATCATACTGGTTTAACTACTTGTTATTGGCTGAAAGTGACTTTGCTACTTTTGTTATGACAAATCTGGAGATTACTGTTTCTGATACAAACTTACAACTTTGCTAAATGGTTTAAACGGCTTATTTCTGTTTTTGTTACAAAATAAGATCTGATATTTTAACAAACAAACATTCTAAATCGGTACGACACAAAAAGCTTTAATCGGAGAAGCTGCTTTTAATATTAGACCCCTGGTATATACTATTTTATATGCCGTGACCTTATTTATATTATATACTCATTTTGCAAAGTACGCCTATGAAATGTGAAGTTATATCCCCACTTTTACTGCACTCCTCTTCTATTCAGACTATCGTATAAAAAATGTTTCCTATGACCATTGGCGTGTACAAGGAGGAGTTAATGGGGTTAATTATTTCACTGGGTTTATGTTAGGTTAGTTTATTATATATCATGTATTTATTTAAATTTGGTATAATCTCTCAAGAGAAGTGCATAAATTATTAGCCCCTTTGTCACTGCCTGAAACCGTTGTTTTTACGTTTACTTTATTTTTTAGGAAAAAATATTTAACCATCTACCATATAAAAGAGTTAAAAGAAAATACAGAAAATTTAAGAAGTATATTAAATCTGTTAAATAAAAGATTTTTCTTAGATGATATGCATTTTTTAATGTACTTGATAAACATTAACGTTGCAAATCTACAGTTTTTAAAACGCGTACCTAACTTCTCTCATCTCTTACAAGAAATCCGTATCTTGTTAATGTTAATTCTTGCTTGCTAACGCAAAGTTTCACAGTTTGATTTCGAAGAAAGTTTCCGTATAATGTGTATGTATACCATTTAACTTATAAAACAAGCAAGTTTGGTCGTAAATAATGTTCATGTAATACATCTTTCTCTACATCTCCACAACACAAGAATTAATATTGTGTTACTTCTCTATTGTTGCTGGCAGTAGCGGGGTCAAACAATGTAATTTTTTTTAAATTGATCATTAAAAATTTACTTTTATATATTTTTAAGTGTCTGAACAACAGTTTTGGCCTATACAAAGAGAAATTTTTGAAATTTACTTATTTTTTATTAGTTTTTTTTTTTTACTTAAAAGGTACTGTTAGCGATGAATAAATATTGTTCACTACTACTGTTTCAATGTGTTAAATGCAATTTTTACCCACTTTATTAGTAGGCCGCGGCTTAAGTTGAATTTTGAAATTTTGATTAAAAACTAATTTATGAAATAGTTTACTAAAAACAAAGAAAAATTGGATTGGCGACGTTAGAGAAGCTGCTGAAATTGCGTTATTGATAAAACAACATGAAACCTCTTAAAACCATATCCAAATTATTCAATTACTTGCTCAGTAAAGGAAGAGCATATCCGCAGAGTGCTCAGAGATATTCAAAATGAAATAATTATTATACTATTTTTCTAAATAAAAATATAATATCTCACTTTATTAGCGAAGTTAAAAGCTAAATATTATTCAATAGTCAATTTTGTTTGTGCATTTTGTACGATGTTATATTTCCAGGGCATACTTTTAAAGTTTTTATAGTTTCTAGAATGTTTTTTAGCGAGTTTTGTTAGTTGCAAGTCTAAAAATTACTATTCATTGTTTGTTATCCCTAAAATATATATTTGGAGAAGTTCCACGTCGTTTCAAAGGTAAGTAAATTAAAAACATGGTCGGTACACGTATATTGTAGAATATTATTAGTAATTTTTACGCAGGTTTCCAACAAACTTAGAAACAAAGAGAATTTGGATTCAAAACCTAGAATTAGGAACGGTTGAAGTTGATAAAATTAATAAAAATACTAAAATGTATTGGAAACATTTTTAAATTATGATTTTACAATTCCTATTTTATTCAATTCTCAACGAACCGTCTTCAAGTAAGTTATAATAATATTATGTAATACAATACCTACAAATTATTCACACATTTTAAATTTAAAGTTTAAAAATTAGTGCTATATTGTATATCCTCTTTGACAAAGTAAAAAAAATCTTGGTGCTTCCTGGAAAGAAAACATTTTATAAAAATATAAACTACTCCAAAGTGTTTCTTGTATCTTCTGAAAAATAGCAATGAAATGAATTATACTTATAGAATGATTATATTGTAAATATTTTATAATTGTTTTAAGGGTAAATTTTCTTTCTTCTGAATGTAGTAAAAGAGAAAGTCTATAAGAGATTTATAAATATAATTTTCACATATTGGATCAGAAAATTAAAGTTGTTTCATCGACGTTGTTCCACCAAAATTTCTCCAGAAGCTATAGAATAGGTTATTTATTCAATTTATGAAAAAAATATCTATAAAAGAGTCTAAATTTAGGGAAAAAAAGTTATGCTAAAAACAATAGGTATTTAAAAATGCCCGTTTGTAGAAAATATTTATGGCACATATCATTTTGGAGATTATTAAAAGATCAAAAATTACAAAAACTTTAAGAACATGTCGAAAGTTTATTTTTGAGAAGTTTGTTAATCTAGAACAAGTCATAGTGCGTTATTTTCTAATTTTTAGCCGAAAACAGATAGCAATGAAAGCGCCAAGCGGACTTCTCAACAAAGCTCAATAACCAAAACGACAAACACGCGATTATGGTATTCTCTAATGCTAGACGATTTTGCTATTCTTAAGTGATTTTAAATTTTATTGTAAGTTGTTAAAATTATAAATCGTAAATGCTGATTGGTCCAAATTTCTAAGGTTAAGATTTAAATGCCATTTTGACATAATTATAAACTATGAAGACTATACTCTGTTTTTAAACTAAGAGACGCGAATTGAAAAGTCCTATTAACACAGGGAAAAATAACTAAAAAAGTAACTAGATATCATTTTAGCCGTAAATTTGAATTTGTCTTGTATCATTTCAAGAAAAACATTTCAAAACTTTGTTATGAATTCATTGAAGTCAAAGTTTTAGATAACCAACGAATAAAGATGACACTAAATTGTGCTCATTCCGTTTTTGATTTATAATTATTGTATTTTAGTTGTACTTTTATTTTTTCCTTACTTCGTCTCATATCGCAGCTAGGACCAGTATGTTGGGAAGGGAAGAGAATCGCCCAAGCAGCGACCAAATATCAGTAAATTGAGCAAAATGTCTCCCAACAAAATACAAAATAATTTACATTTTGAGTTTAACATAGAGTTTTAATTCGATATTTTATTCATTGTTTTATAAGTAACTATGATTAGAAAATTATATATCTATTATAATAACAGAAAAGAAAGTAAATAGTAGGTTTTTCAATTTGATGGAAAAATTAGAAAAATAGGTATGCCAGTTATATTTGTTGAAATGAAATTAAGCACCTATCATTACTTATCTATTACAAAACATATTTAGAAGAAACTGAAAAATATGTAGTTGAAGAAAAGCTTATTTAAAATGAAGAATTTTGGCAGGTACAAAAAAATAAAGTTTATTTTTATATTTCTTTATAGGTATAGTTTAATTTGTAATATTTTTTCTTAAAATTAAACTACAAGATTACTATTAGTTGTATGGATTTCCTAATTAAATAAGGGTTCTTTCTTCAGGTAAAATGTAGCAAATTTCTGAAGTACGATAGGATATGTTTGCAGACAAGTGTTTTGAAATGAAATAAATCAAATCTATACAAATTTTGTCTCCACTAACAAGATGTTATATTCAACAGTCGAAAGTGTAAACTTGTTAGCAACAGCTTATTAAATGTATGTAGTAGTCCAAGAAAGTGCAATGATACCAGCTTTTACTATAATAATAATGGTTTTTATCATTCTCCTGTTTTTTTGTAGATAGGATATATAATGGGGCATGTTCAAAAATTTTGAATTTTTTTTTATGAATAGTAGAGTTAAAAATAAAACTACATTTTTTTTATTTTTTTTTTTTTATCTATTCATTTGCCGGAGTTATGAATTTTTTTAAAATTTATGACGTCACCGGGAATAGACCAATAGGAGCTAGCGCACAACGTTGCCGGCTAGAAGGTTTACGAGAAGTGATGTACGTTCGTTTGTGTACTCCTTCTTACTTTTAGACTTCTAAAACATCGTTAAACAAATATCTTTTAAATATATAATATCAAATGTTTTTTGAAAGTATTGTTTCTGTTTAAACTTTTACTATATTTTATTGTTTTAAAAGTCACTTAATAATTCAGAAAATGGCAAAACGGCAGCACTGTATGTCATCTGTCATAGTGTCTCGATCAATTATTTATTTGGAATTTGAGTGTTGATTTTGTACTTTTTATAAATAAATATTATGACTACGAAAAAGTGTTTTGTTCCAGAATGTGATAATGATTCACATTCATCTTCAAAAATATTTATTAGTGTTCCTAGAAATGTGGAAAGAAGAAAATCAACCTTCTACTAGCGATGTTTCTCGTAAACTTTTTAATAAAAATACACCGGATTATCAAGATGTAGCAGCAATTTCTGCTAATTGTCCCCTTCAGGAAATTGAAAATGAGGCTACTATAAATTCTTAGGTGTATAACCTAAAAACCCTTCTGGAAGAAAATGCAGAATCTCCTGAAAGTTTTGAAGATACCGAATTTATTCATCATTTTGTGGAAGAACTAGTGATAAAGAAATAATAGAAAAATGTGGGTATTTAAACAAACTGGTTCCTGGATCCCATATAATGGCAGATAGGGGTTTCAGAATATTTAGCTACTTGAAAACATGGGATGCACTTTAGTAAAGCCACACCTAGTGTATCACAGAATGAAAAAAGTTCTCCAGAAGATGTACAATTAAGTAAAAGAATAGCATCTCTAAGATTACATGTGGAAAGAGTTATAAGAAGGGTTAGTTAATTTAACAAGTTAAAACCACATTCGTGTGTGAATTTTAAGCAAGTACATTTACTTAGTAATATCTGCATAATTGCTTGTTAACTTACAAGAACCTATTTTGTAAGAGTAAATATTAATTTAATAATTTTGTTTTGTTTGTTTTTTAATTTAATTTACCTAATTATCACATTTCAGGGATTATAATGAGTTTTTAAACAGCCAATGTAATTTTTTATAAAATTTTAACTTTTCGAACAAATCAAAGAGGAATGAGTACCTGTATATGCATAGATTTTTTTGGGACTAAAACTACCAAAACAAAGGCACCTATTTACAGCAGTTTAAAATGAAACATTTTGACAAAAACGCCTATGTCACAGTGATAAATATTAAAAACAACCAAGTTCAATTGAATGTGGTAGCAAAGTCTATATATTCCAATAAATCGGGTAACTACATGTGGTATCACTGGTGATAAATTTAAAAATATCACAATTCTTGCTACCTTTTTCAAAAAGCCAGAAAGTGTGCCTTCTTATCAATCCTTTATGAAAATGACAACAGTGATAAATGTAAAAAAAAAATTTAATATTGCTATTCGTTATTACGATAGTAAAACATGTTTGCAGTTCCGTTTATTTTTTATGAAAATCTAAGTAAAAACAACCAATGTCAAAGGGTTATAATTTTTTTTCTGTTGAACCAAACATATCACAAAATTTAAAAATTGATCATAGGTCAAGTTAAAGTAATACCTTTATTGATAGTAGCTTTAAAAAAGGAGAAAGAATAATATTGACTTAAATTATTATTATTAACATTGGTGATTTTTAATAAAAACTCTTCAATTATTGTTTACAAACAAAAATATAAAAATCTGTGAAAATTTTATTTATTAATCTTTTAATAAAAAATGAGAAAAATGAAGTAAAAAACAATTTATTTACAAATTAAAAATATATATACAAATCCTAAGAATATAAAAGTACTGATTTATTTTCCTGTAGTGGATGAAGAGGTTTCTTTAACAATCTAGCCAAGTGTACATCAATATTTACGCATTTTGATAAATTAGAGCCTTTCCAATAACACTGAATAGATATAAGCCACATATTTACAACCAACTGAAAAAAATAAAAGGGTTAGATATGCAGTTACAAAATAACTATATAACCAGCTACAAAATGCCTTTATTTTATGTAACAAGATGAGCAGAGCTTTACTAGCTCTGAACGAATCCAGTAAAGAACCTCGGATTTTCAAAACTTAAAAAAAAACAATCTCACCACATTTTCACATTTTTGAAATATTATAGAGCTTTTCGAAAAAAACTGCTATTTTTAAAAATACAATTTTTTGTTTAAACAGCCTAAACATGTGTCATAAGTAGTTGCTTTTATATATAAAAAAAAAAAATAAAAAACTGAAGTGTCCTGCTGACTTTGTTCCAACAAAGCACCCTGTATTATTTAAAAATAGCAATTTTTTTAGTAAAGTTTTACAATATTTCAAGAGTCTAAAAATATTCTAACAATGGGGTGTGGTTTTTAGAAAAAAGCTTTAAAAAACCGAATTGCTCTGCTGGCTTCTTTCGAAGGTTAGCAAGCACCATGTATTTTTAAAAATATAATATTTCAAGTGCATAAATATATGGTGTTGCTGTTTTTACAGAAAAAAACTTTATAAAATAGAGGTGCTTTGCTGACTTTGTTCGAAGCTATAGAGCATTTTAAGTTTTGCAAAAAACGAGGAGCATAAAATTTTTGAAAAGGGTATAAAAATAGCCTAAAAATATGGCATATTTTTTAACTCAAAATTTCATAGGTGCTCTGCAGCATCCTTTGGTATCATAATTATTACTAGGTTCACTAACAAAATCTGTTTCTAGATTATTTTAACACTTGCTGCGATTACAAAAAATGTCTGTATGTCAAAATTAGAAAAAAAATATTTATAGGAATAAAGGGCCTTATACACTGTTTATTATATGTAATATAAAAACAAAAAAGCATAATAAATATTACAAACCTTGACATGCAGCATATCCTAAGCATATTGTGCACTAAAAATTTCATTTTTGTTAATTGCAATGCAACCACATCAGAAGGTTTTTGCCGTACTTTATGTTTAGGTGTAATTTGTCTCCTTCTCTCTTATGGAAAAAGAAATTATCCCCATATTCTTGCTTGGCAGATCTAAAAATAAAACCTGAAATAAATATGTTTTACTTGCTCCATATAAACTGTAACTACCTACATTTAAAACAAAGTCTTACCTTTGTGACTTTTGTAAACTGAGTATTGTTAAAAAATGCAGTAATCATCTCGGTAATCATATTTTCGTTTACAATGGGTAAAACACTTGATTCAACTTTTATAAATCCAGCTGATTCATATTAATAATAAAATTAAACCAAAACAAAAAACTAAGGTTAGATGTTACTGATGTTAGGAGGTGTCAATTTTAATGTCACTTAGATGTGCGTTCACTTCGACATTCTGTGTGTTGGTTTGTCCGTTGGCTTGGTTTTGTATAACAAAAAAAACTTCGACACAAGATGATTGGTCTATTCCCGATGACGTATAATTTTAAATTTCAATTGGGCTTAATTTAAAAACTTTTGGCTTTTTTAACGAACTGACTATTTAGAATAACTTGTATAGCGACTAACTATTACAATATAATTTATAAAACAGCATATCTCACATGTGAACATGGCCCATTGTTGCTTAAATTCCACATTGTGTATCAGAATGTCTTTGGTCTTCTTGAAAACATATTTCTACACAATATAAAGCAGATGGTATATTTTTTTGAGACATCCTTCAAGCCTTTTAAAAATTAAATGTTTATTTGCAGGTAAGATAATATCTATCTTAATTTTGTATGATCATTTATTGTATAGACAAATAATTAAATAAAAATTATTAAGGCATAAAAAAGGCAATTTGTAACTTTGTGTCAGCAGAAGGATTTCCTACACCCAATTTAATAAATTTTAGTATGATCGGTAGATATTTTTAATAATTCAGCACTGCATATGTTTTGGAATCTTCTGGTGCAGTCACAGCTTTTTAAAATTTTAAAAAATCATTTAGGAACATAAACACTTTAAAATGATCATGGACGAAACACATATTTTGTGATAGTGTGTAGCTTACAACTAGTTGATTAAATTAAATCTTTTACAAATTCGCAGAGTTTAATATGTGTAAGTGTAGTTATAATCTTTGCAGTCTATTTTATAAACTACATTTAGTTGAGTTACTTTCTTGAGTTTAGGTTTAAAATTTAAAAATAAAGTTTCGTTGTATCGTTTCGTTTACGAGCAATTTTTACATTATATCTAGAAAACATTTTTGACACTTGTTTGGAAAGTCCTTTTATACATATAGCAATTTAATGATTAAAAAAGGGTGCCACACCAAATGTTACAGTGATAACACTTTATTTATGCTTTTGACTATTTAAGTACCAAGCTATTTATTTAAAATAATAAAACAAGGTATTTGTTTTAGGTTAAATAATGAAAGTTTTGGAGGCCACAAATTATGGACATATTCAGATGGCAATAGCACTTTTAAATATATTCAAAATATTTTGTAGTTTTAAATGTTAATTAACAATTTTGTAAATTGTTTATTTTCAAATAAATAAAATATACTTTAATATTTAGTTACATTTTAATCATTTTGATTAGAAATTCATCAATTTTTAGAAAAAAAAAATTAGTAATAAAGTTGTATTTTTTTTTAAGTAGAACACCGAATTTATAATATTGCGGAAAAAATGCTACCATATATTCCTGAGGCTTAAATATAATGATTTATCCCAACTTATATCAGTCCAAAAGTAGATGATTTCAGAAATACAGAGTGTTAAAAGTTCGATTTAGTTTTTCATAAATAATTTTTTTAATAATGTATTTTTAAAATATTTGGTTAGGAGGGGTTTGTGGGGTGAAAAATTTAAAGCTGCTCCCATTTTTATAGTAAAATTTAAAGGACGCCTTCTTTATAAATCCAGATTTCTCAAAAACAGCTGCTTAAATCTACTCTTACCACTTATACCTTGCAGAACAAGAATTTTTATTTAAGTTAAATACAGAGTGGCGCTTAAATGTGTGTAAGGTACAACAATTTTACAATAAAAATGGAAGCAGTTGTAATTTTTGTATACTACACTTTAGTTTTGTAATTTTTTTTTAATATGGGTTAGAAAAACAACATATGAATAGTATCTTTATTTTGTAAATTTGTTATATTTTAATTAATAATAAAGTTTGAAAAATAAAACAAAAATATATAGTATCTATACAGTACCTATACAACATAATAAGTGAAAAGACAAAGTACATCTTGACATTTACATTGAAACAGAAACAAAAAACACTAAGTACTCAATATGTTAATCTACATCAGAAGATTCGTTGTGTTTTTAGCTGCCACCTCATTTATTTGTGCCTCTATCAATTCTATGGGATTTAACTCGCAGTGATATGGGGCAGCCACTACACAACTTTATTGGTTTCTTTAGCCTTTACATCGACAACATTCAAATTATGTGCATCTTTATGTTGCCGAATTAGGTGTAAAAGTTAATATCGCTTCATATTTTAATAAATTTAATATTTTTAGTATTGTAACCATTCCTGTCAAATTTTCTTGATGACAAAGGAATTTTTTCAACTTTTCGACTATGATATGATACATTTTCCATCACAATCATAGCATCATTAAAAAACTTTGTAAAAAATGTAGAAAACCAATTCTTAAATACTTCGGATTTCGTCTCGTCAAGGTAAATGTATTTTCTACAAAACCTTCAGAATTAGCATGTATATTAAGGCACCTGTTTTTCGCTTTTCAGGCCTGTTGATAAACCTTATTATGATCTTCATCAAAATAGAAGCTTAGCCTGTTTTCTTTTCTATATTGTTTGATGGATTTTAAATCTACATATATAGTGTTCTATTAATACACTTTGACAATTTCTTTTCAAATATCTAAAAAAATATATACATAATAAATAAAAAGTACATTTGACTGGTCAAAGTTACAAACTTACTTAGTTATTATATCTCAAGAAAGAATATAAAGATGAATAATATATTTGAGGCAAATCTAAATGTTTCAATTCTTGCAAAATTAAATTCAATCTAGATAACTCATTTTTGAAAAAGAAATCGTTTACTAATCTTTGAATAGCATTTATCATCATCAAATGTTTTTAGAACTCCTCCTCTTCCATAAATACTTTTTAGACTAGATATTGTTCCATTATTGCGGTATTATTTCAATAATCGGTAAGTAGTTGACTTTGACCTGGAAGAAAAATATTGAGTATTTAATATTATTTTTAATTTGAAAGTAATGAGTAAAACTTACCGGTAGCTTGAGAAATTTTGGATATAACATCAACAATTTTGGTTTTCGTATTATTATCCAATACCTATTTGTACATATTTATTATTTACTGCTTTTCTGAGAGACTTGAATAGCCTAAACTCATTCGTTTTCGTTGTTTTGATGGTCTCCGCGAGGAACTGTTATAATAGTATTCGATGTAGAAGGATCCATAATCGTAAAAATTCAATACAATTGCTTACTAAAGTTTTGAAAAGAACTGTTATTAAAGATATAAATTAAAAAACTAAGTTATAATGATGAGATATCGAAGCAATAACAAAACTTAAATTATAAAATGTCAGAATAGAAAATAGAACTGTCAACAGTAGCTAAAAAGTGATGTGTTCAATCTGACCAATTAGTCTACAGAATTGCCAACTTAAATTCGAATCGCTCCTCTTAGTTTAAAAACAGAGTATAGAGATAAGGAGGCGAATGGGCATACTTAAAGTACGGTCCCAAAAAACGGCTAATTGAGCCTTTTTAATCCGCCGCAAGGGCGCTAGTAATAGTCAAAATAATAAAAATAAACTTGTTTGTTGCCAAATAAAGTACAGAAAATACTGTTGTATTTATTTCTAAATAAGTGTTACATATTTTAATTGATACATTATTTACTATTTATTCCTATTTAAGTAAAATAAAAATTATTGATGATAAGTGTTGAAGTTTGATGGGTAGTGCTAAATCTTTCTTAATTAAAGCTAAATAGGGCTAAGAGCATACTAAGACACGGTTTAAATTAAAATATTTAGTTAGGGATTTTACAAAATTTTATGAAAATAATAAAAATCAAATTGTTTATTGCTAACTAAAGCACAGAAAATACTGTTGACATGGCATTTAGGAGCACCCTGTATACTAATGTTAGGATTTGTAACTAAATTTATATTCCCAATGAAGGTATGTTAGAAAATATATTTTATATATGATAAAAATGATTTAATAATAAAAATGTAAATGAAACAAACATTTTTTTAAATTCAACAATTCCTTTGAGAAGATTTACTGTAAATAAAATAAACATTTTATCAAGAAAATAGGTAGAAGTAATTGTGGCAAAGAACTTTAACATGGTACCTACCTTGCTACCGTAGTTCCTGTACACATTGGCATGTTATTTATGGATCTTAATAAATCTTCAATTTCTTGAAAACTTTTTATTATTGTAACTTTATCTGATAGGAAAATTTCAGTTTTTCGAAATAGGATCTAAAAGAGCACAGGTAGTACTTTGGTGCATATTTTATTGTTCTTATGTACAACAAATTTTAAATAACCTACCTTAAAAGACATATCCTGGTGTATCACAATTTTGTTAGAGTGTATGTTTTATCCTATTCAACAAAAATTACAGTATTTTTTCCAGGAATAAAGGTACCTGAACCTGACCACTGTTAATTTGGTGTGCAAATTAGACCCAAATTTTCAAACGTTCAAAAACTTGATCTTCTACATTAACAACTGCAATTTCATCATCCTGGTGAATAGTTTCTTCAGCAATAGGTTCTAGTATTTTCTTCCTTTTTTTATTCTAACAAATTCAGTTCAGTTAAATGGTAGTTTTCGTCTTTTCTTAATGCTGGACAAGTATGAAGGGAGATTCGGGAATATACATGGTATTGCTTCATTCTTTAAATTCGGTCTTTCCCTTTTTATTTTGTTAACAATACCATTAGTTAAAATTGTCTCATACAATTTTGAAATATCATCTTCTAAAAAGTGTAGCTCGCAAACAAAATCATAACTAGACAGTTATTTATTAGCACTAGGAATCGCATGTTGCCATTGTTCTAAACGTTTAGGATCTTATAAAAAATATTTGCAATGACTAAATTGGGGTTCAACAAAGAAAAATAACAGTAATAACTGTTCATCTAACATCAAAAAACATAAAAAAGAAATTTTTTCTAGTAAATTAAATTTAATTTGTAATTATTGTTGATAGTAAGTCAGGATTTATGACTGTATTATTTTTTATTATAGAATTTTGTAATTAAATAAACTACACTACGTAAGATACGGGTTGTGACTATTTTACAATAAATATATATTATTCAGAAATAAATACATTACTTTACTTACTCTAGGAGCTTTAAAAAGACTTGGATTTCTATCACCTTGTGATTTCTTTAATTTTATATCGGATTTATATCCCGTTTTGCAACTCGGAACAAAGCAAATCCTGCTTTGTCGTTTTTTGTTACTCATTGTTACTTGTAGTTAGGTTCTTTATTTCAGCTTATTTTTATTCTTTTCACTAAATTTTACAAAAAACACTTTAATTCCCATTCACTTGTATGGAAAATAGACGTCGTTATTTTGCGACCCGCCAACTACAGTAGGTTTTTGAAGCTCCATAAAAATAGGGACGGAAATTTGAAATTTGACCAAGGCCGATTCGCCTCCTTATCTCTAGTCTTAATATTATAAACTTTAGGGTCAGTCTTTTCACCTTCAGATAAAGTACCAAGTAATTTTTATCTCCCAAGTAACTTAAAAAGTAATCTTTTCACTTCTGGATAAACCTAACTTCTGAATGATAACTTACTTATGAAATTCCTGATAAAATACTTCACTGATGGATAAAAAGGTAGCTACATAACCACATAAGGTTAAAAACTACTGGATTCTTACCATACATATTATTTACTTGAAAAAAACAGAAAATTAATTATCTGACAGATAGTAACTCTCAGATAATATATCCGTCAGTTAATTATCTGGAACTTTATCTGAAGGTGAAAAGAACGACCCTTTTATTAGAACATTTGCTAATATTTAATACTCAAGTCAGACTATTTAGGTCCATATTTTAATGTTTCACTTATCTACGTCCGAAAATCTTAGCCTTATATGTCAAAACTTAAAGTGCAAACAGCAAAACGCTATTCATGTACACACATCGCCAAAATTCTTGGACCCCCTTATGTTTGTCAAAATGAGACACTATTATTAAAAGTGTGTTACATAGTACTTTTAATTTGGTTATGTATCCAATACAAATTGGCTGAATTAAATTTTAACTGAACAAAAAAAAAATACAAACGAAAAATAGTGCCTAATAAAATGATTACTAGAATTTGAAATCCAGAAGAAAACCACTTTATAGCGAAATCAAATATTCATTAATATTCGGTGTATCCTCCCCTGTTCTGTAGTAAGGTATTGACTCGTATGTGCATATAAACAATAAGAGTGTTAATGTAATCCAATGGGACGTTGTTCCTTTCTTCTTGGGCCGCGACTGTGAGTTTTTGGAGGGTGATAAGAGGACTGATTCTGTTTGAGATTGCTCTTCCAACAAAATCCCACATGTGCTCAATGGGATTTTTATCTAACGAATTTGCTAGCCATGGTAATCTTTGATTATTCTGAATTTCTGGTGCATTTTGTACCCTTCTCGTGCGATGGGTCCTAGTATTGTCATCCATGAAAATAAAATTGGCTCCAATTTTATTTCGGAGAGGATAAATAATGGGTTCAATAATGTTTCGAACATATCTATCAGCTGTCATAGTGTCTGGAAATAAATTTGTTATTTATGATAAAGAAATCTTTTAGTTTAATAAAACAAAATTAAAACCTGAATCGATAACAAATCACTGAAAATGTTGCTAGAGTTGGAGGCGTTTTTATAGAAAATTCCACACCTGTAATTTTGAACCAATCAAAATACGTGTTTTTGACAGATCACCATGGCAACGGAGGTATTTTAGTGGAAATTTTTTTCTCGTGGGGTACCCAACAGCGAATTATACTGGAAATTTTTTGACGTTTACAATAACAGACCATTTTTGACAGACTGGTTTTTATTTGTTCACATAATAGGTTTAGTTTTGATACATTTTAGTTACAATGCTAAGGTGTTTTCTATATTCTTCGGCCACTTCTTTTCTTCTTAATGGCGAAAATGCAGGACTTTGGTTGCTTTGAATTATGTGTCTATGTCTAATAAAATATATATAATATTTAGACACTAATTTATTCACCTTTTTCCCATTCAGCACTTTGAATTTTGCGTAGTTTAGGTGCAAATATTCGTGGACAATTCGGAACAAATTTTCGTTTTTCAAGTTGGAGCCACAATCCTCTATTAATCCGAGTAAGTAAGTCATGGTGCAATGATTGATCATTACATCAGACAATTTCACGCATATTTTGCATAGCGTATGATTTTCAAATCGATTTATTTTTAAACAAATAGGTAATTTTGTTGGTTTTACTTGCTGTGCAATATACTTTATCGCAACAAAACGCGAGTTATTTAATGTTTTGAACTGTCAAAATACAATGATCACAGCCACCTACGATTGATGCTTGCTGACGCTGGTTATGAATTTCATAACATTTTAAAGCGCTCATAACGCATGTTAATAAAAACGCAGAAAAACAATTTTCTACCACTTGTAGTTATTCAAAACTTACGTAAAATTAAAGAACATACTATTTTCTATTTTCAAATGGTATTCCCATGCAACTACAATGAGTAGAAATAAGCAATTTGAAGGCCTAAATAATTCCAGCGAAACATTTTTTTACGTCGGGCCGCTTGACAACTTCAAAACTGAAATTATATTCGAGGTTAGGGTCTCACTTAGTTACCATGACAACTCAACAATCAAGGCGACAACACCTTTTATGTTTCACTGGTGACTTGGAGAAAATAATTTGCATTGTTGAGAAACGAAAAATAAATTTTAAAAATATTTAATTTTCAACCATAATTCGGCGTGGAATTTTCTTACCGAATACCACGCGAGGTCAAATTAATATCAGGAAATTTTTCTCGCTCATGAATATTTTTAGAAAATTTTCAAAATATTCATGATCTCGAAAAAATTTCCGGAAATAATTTGACCTCTAGTGGTATTACTAGTGAAAATTTTAATGTTACAATTTTATACTAATAAAGCTACAGTTAATTTATTTTATCATTTTATTTAAATGTAAATATATTATCTAAATGAACTTAATGCCACTAATCAAGGTTTTAAGGCCTCGTCACTTCAACCTTTGTTTAAGATGTATTTTTCTTTAAATTTGTCCTTAACAAAATATTTACAAAAGAATCCTTTGGATTCTGATAAAAATACTATTTGATACGCCCATGGAGATCAAAACGGTCAAAAGTTCGTAGATACTTGCTTTAAGACCACAGTACAACCCCCAATATTCGTAACATGAACTAATTTTGTTAGATGTCATTTATGTGTCATAAATTAAGAATCCTTTTGTTCAGCAGATGGAGCAATATTCCATATTTAATAGTTCTTTTGTTCAACAGATGGCGTTATAATTTTATTAATTTTAGACGGTAACTGTTATAAAATAACAAATTCATCACGCCTAGCTACTACGCGATAATAAGTAAACGAGTTCTTGACCTTGGAAATATTTTCGATGTAACAGGTATAAAAATAAAAGTTTGGGATTAAATTCGACACATCGGTATATTTACTTAGGACCGATTCTACCGTTGTATTAAACGGAGTTTAAAATGATATTTTTACATTAACAATGTCATTTTAATTTAATTTAATTTAATCTCATTTATATGTAAGTTGGCGGCATCGGCATACAAAAAACTATTTTAAGAATTTTAAGAAAAAAACTTATTTTTCATAAACAATTGCATGGTCTATTAATTTTAGAGAAAAAGTTACTTTACATAAAAAGTTACGCATGGTCTAAAACCTAAAATTCAATCATCTGATAACAAATTTTATCAGTCGTATACAGTGTTTGTCGAAAATAAAGGTATTTTATATTGAGCAAAATTATATTTTTTGACAAAACTTGTAAAACCGACTGATAAAATTTGATATCGGGTGGTTGCATTTTCTGTTAGACCATGCATACATTTTTATGAAGAATTACTTTTTTTCGTAAAATGAATACCTAATAAAAAAGTTTTCTATTTGTTATCAACTTACATAGACATACTGTGTGTATGCAACTTATGACATATTGCTGAGCTAATGTTTTTGTAAAAAAAAGAAATTAATCATAAAATTTTACTTCATTTGTAGAGTCGTAATTTATGTTTTCATATTTGTACTTTTTTTATTAATTTAGAATTACAGTACTATTTTCAATTATTATTTTAGAATAATCAATAAGAAAAATAAGCATTTTTGAAATATTAATAACTAAATACAAATTAAACAACAAATGAATAAAAAAGCATTTAAAACACGTTGACTGCCGAAGCAAATGTTGTGGTCGGGTCTGCTGAGCCGAAGTAGTTTTTCTAAAAATTTAAGTCTGTTTTTACGTTTTAAGAGCAAAGTAGTTTAAGTAAATACTCAAGTAAACTACAATATCTAATAGAAGCGTGAATAAAATATATAAACGTGGCGCGGGATTAAATTATTACATTGTTCAATATTTTAATTTGTGTTGTAGACACATAAACAATTTCTAAATAAAAATAGGTATTTTAAAGATATTTTTAGATATATAGGGTTTTGCGTTTTTGTCTGACAAATAAAACGGTATATTTTTTAAGTAGAAAACCCTGTATTTTACTTCAGTTTTAGAATGCTTTAGTAATACTGTATTTAACCCTAGAATTTTATTAACAAATATTGCAGGGTTGCCAATAAATTAATTTTTTTATGAAATTAGAGAATGATTCAGACCCCAAATTAAATTATTATTTAGGTAGGTTTAAAATAATTTCAATTTTTTTTAAAATGTAGTACTAAGATACTAAGCTAACAAATAGTGATAATAGAACTGGATTATTTTATACAGTATGTTTTGAAAAACAAGTCTTAAATATGGCTAATGCCAAGTTAAATTTATTTAATTTTTTTCAAATGCCACACCCTGTATATTATTTAAGCATAAAATTCCTTATAAATTAACATATCCAACGATACCAATAAGTTAGTCAATAACACATATACAGGGTGTCCCATTAGTGCGTAATTGATCGATAGCAGTTTTATAATAGAAAATACGAAAAAAATTAATATAAAAGTTGTATGACCATATTTAACAAATATTTATAAATATACAGGGTAATCCATAAACGATTGTCTGACCAAACCTATACATTTTTAAAGCAAAACACCCTGCAGGTAGTTATACATATTTGACTGTTTTCACATCGTCGAACAATAATTTCAATTTTATTCATTTGTTATGTTGTATATAGGGTGTGTCAAAATGGTCACGATTTTCTCAATTTTAGAATGAAACACCCTGTATGTTATGCTACCAATTAATATAATATTCCATTGAAAAAAATTTAAACATTTGTAACCTCGCGTGTTGACACACCCTATATATAACATAGCAAATGAATGAAGTCAATTAAAATTATACAACTTTTATATTAATTTTTTTCTTATTTCCAATAATAAAACAGCTATCGATCAATTACGCACTGATGGGACACTCTGTATATATGTTATTCTCTAACATGTTAGTATCGTTGGATATGCAAATTTATAAGGAATTGTATGCTAAAATATTATATCGGATGCTGCCTTTGAAAAAATAGAGTAATTTGACTTAAAAGTAACCATATTTAAGACACTCGCTATAAAAGAATCCAGCACTATCACTACTATTCGTTATCTTAATGTGCTATAAGTCAGTGTATTAAACAATTTTGAAATCAATGTAATCCTACCTAAATTATGATAATTTAATTTGGGGTCTGCATCATTCTCTAATTTTATAAAAATTTAATTGCTTGGCAGACTTGTAATATTTTTTTAAATTATTCTAGGGTTGAATACAGTATTACCAAACCATTCTTAAATTGAAATAAAATACATGTTCTATTTTAAAAATATGCCAAGCAAAAATGTAACACCCTGTATATATCCAAAAATATTTTTAAAATATGTATTTTTTAAATCCATATAACTTTTCATTGAAACATGTTTGCGTGTCTTTAACATAAATTAAAATATTGAACAATTACGCACTAATGGGACATACACACGGGTACATACACATGGCAGTCAACGTGTTAACTCAGAAATAAGATTCCTTATAAAGATAAAATAACATTCAGAAGAAGAAAGCAAAGACCGCCAATATTACGTGCGTATCATACAATGATGCCAGGTCATTCGAATTTAATTTACACTGGAATGCAATAAAGTTCCTTCCCTTTCCTGCATTTCACAATTGTATATTTCACCCACTTTAAATTCAAATTCGTCCTAGAAAAAATTGTGAAATTATCGAATAAATCGATAATCTGGCAACGTGGTCAACACTTGTTCATACACAGGCATAATCAATCGATAATTTGGAACCAAACGAGACAAATATATATGAAAATCACGAAACAATAAAAGACGGCATACAGCTGCATCACTGTTTCAAAAATTGGTACCTCTTAAAACCATTTCTAAAACAGAGTAGCTACATTGTTTTTACGATGACATCTTCTTAAAAATAGATGAACTACATGAACTATACACAATTACAGGAATTCATAGAAAATCTCTAATTTGACAAATAAATTTATCAAATATTTGTTAATCGTATTTCCAGTTAGATTTGAAAAATACGCAATAAAATTTAGAAATATTTTGGCGGGAAAAATATGTAGAATGAAATCTCCTACTTTTTAACCTCTGGTTTTAAAATCACTTTTTATGATTTTTTTTAAAATTCAGTGTATAAACAGGACAAATGAAAAATAGGAGATTTCATTCTCCAAACCTTATACTTTAAGCTGGTAGAAGATTCATTTTAATACATTTAGCGGGATTTAAATGCAATCGGAAATGGTGAACCCTTGCTTCTTATATGAAAAATACAGTGATACTGCGGCCTTAAACAAAGCCTATGTTAAACGGCGCCCGTTTAGAGGTAACATAGGAAGCAATTGGCGCTGCGCGAATTTTGCCAAAACCGAAAAACTGGGTGGAAGGAGTAGGGAGATGTTCTAGGCCGGACATAAATATTTGTATTGTAATACCTTATTTTGGTAGGTAACTAAAAGATGAAAAATTATGAGACGTTTTTTTGACTTCGATTCATTTATGATGAGGACAATAACACTCTATCAATATATAGCTAGTAGCTAAGGGCCGATCCACCTTTGTGTTAAACGAAGTTTAAATTACTATACGAAGATTAAAATGATATTGTTAATGTAAAAATGTCATTTAAACTTCGTTTTTTGTTAATATAAAAATGCCGTTTTAATCTTCGTTTAGTATTTTAAACTTGCGTTTAACACAATGGTGAAATCGGCCCTAAGTTAAAGTTTATAAAATTATTGTAACAAAATAGCTATTTGTGTATTAAGAGGAAAATTTACATTACAAACTGAAAGACCTGCGGGGCAACGGTAGTTTAGTAGGTATAAAAATTACAACTTTAGGGTGGAGCCTAAATACTACAAAATTACTTCAGAGACTAAACAAAATCCGCATTCATTCATAATTTTAACAATTGCCTGTAGATACGAGGGATACGTATTCCAAACTCTAACGCGCGAAATTAAGACAGAGGAACCGAAAAATCCTAACACGGAGTGAGTCAGAGTTACCTAAATTAGGGGAACCAGAATCGTATTTGCTTTTCTCGGTGCATTGCGAGATATTGTTATAACGCAGTTCGATTTATTAGAGGGTTTTACATTATTTTTATATTTTAATTTAGAATAGGTTTAGTTAGATTAAGTTACATTTAAGAGCATAGAGGTGTGAAATATAAATATAAATAACGAAAAAATAGACGATTGGTTCGAATAAGGTAATATCAATTAATACAGGGTATTTATTAATTGAGTGCCGATACTTAAGGGTGTGAATCCTTTGGGTGTTAAGTTTTAAGAAAAAAAAAATAACTATTTTATCATAAGTTTCTTATCACTCTAGATATTTTTATGAAATTTTTCCCAAAAAAAGTGTTTCTACTCATGGTGGGTTCCTATCAAATTTCAACAAAATATCAAAAGCAGTTTCAATATACTGGTTTTCATTTTCTTACCCGAAAAGGGTGCTTCGTACGAAAGTACGTCATAAACCAAATTTGCTCCAAAATATATAAGAATTTTAAAGATAATTTTGGTTTTTAGAAAAAGCAGTGGCGCACCATATTTTTTTTCAAAAATATTCAGTTCAAACCCGGCACGGACGTCACTGGTAAAAATTTAAAAGTCTTTTACGACAAAAGGCGAGATTGAAAGTGAAAGTTTAGTCTGTTGGTACATAATATACTATATTTATATATCTAATTTTTATTATTACACTGAATGTGACATGGCTTTTTTTTTTGCCTTTTTTGGATCAACAAAATATTATTTTAATGATTTAAATAAACCGCCAGTAATAATAATAATTATCTGTACTTAAACATATGCAAAAAGAAGTCATAAAACGACGCATCAAGAAAGCACCAAATTATTAAACTTTTAGTTTACGTAAGATGTATTGAAAGTAATTTTAAAAAACCGACTTTAAAATCGTGCAGATGCCATCACCACATCTAAATCAAATTTATATGGGACCACCCCTGAGGTACCCCCTTACTAACGAAAAGAATTATAGAAATCGGACGAGGTGGTAAAGAATTATCGCTAAACATATATAAAAAATTAAAAGTTTGAGGATTTTCCCATTGAACCAATTATTAGATTTTGACCAAATTTATATGGGACCATCCCGGAAGTACCCCCTTTCCAGCAAAAAAGAATCATTTAAATCGGACATTGTGTTAAAGAATTATCGCTGAACATACATAAAAAAATATACAGACGAATTGAGAACCTCCTCCTTTTTGAAGTAGGTTAAAAAGGATATAATAATCTATATTATTTGTAATAACTAAAAAACTACTATGTGGAGTTATATACATCTTCTTAAATTAATCTTATATGTAAAAATGTGGGTTCGGTTCCTAGAAGAGTACCTAGTTCACTGTGCAGCCAAATTTATATTTATGGTACAGAATTTTTTGAATAAATAAAGTTTTAGTTTTAATTAAACACTAAGTTTTATCAGGAATAACAGTTTCTGAAAAAAGTAACATAAAAAGCAGACTTTTTGCGAGCCACTATATATATTTTAGAGGACAATCCATATTATTTTAGAAAAATAAATTAAAGTTTTGTATAATCACATAAATGTGATTTATCTTTTAGAATATTGTATATGTTTGTCAAAGTTTACTAATTTAAAAAAAAAGAAATATTCTTCAAAAATTTTCTTAAATTTTTTAACACGGTACAAAATACCTTAATCCGTTTATAGTTATCGAAATTAGTAAAGAATTTTAACTCGTTTAGAAAGCGTTCTTTCTCTTTCCATTTCCTATAAAAACTAATAGACCTTTTTGAAATCGGTATTCGGTGACTTTTCTTCTGTTTTATTGCCTTGAAAATGATATGATTTACATAAAAAACAAAAACTGACTAATTATTTTTGTGAAATAAAAATATGTTGCTATTTTCACAATTTTTAACTACTTTTCGTTTCTAAAAAAGAAGTACGATGTTCTTCTCTAGATATTAACACATTGTTTAATTGGCTTTTTATTTTTTTTAAATATTCTTTAGTATTTTCATAATTTGGGAAAGAGTATAGCATTGAAATTGTGAGTACGCTTTTAATTAATTGTCTGTTTTTTATCTCACAATGTGTCGATAAGAAGTTATATAGAAAAGGTTAGTATTCAATATCATCCAGACAAAAAACAAAAACATGTTTAAATGAATATATTAAATAAATTATGAGTATTCTTTAACAGAGATATATTTATTTGTATTATGGAAATAATGTTTATGTCAACAAACTTAAGTTCGATATTTGTATCAATTTGTAAAAATAACTCTTGTATAATGATAATATTAAATTTAAAGGTTTTAAATAAGGACTTGCAGATATCACAATTCGAAATTCTTTTTATTGGCCATAATACTTTTTTTGGAATGAAAGCATTAGTTTCTGTTTTTCAGTTAAGCTCCATAAATTCATATTTTAATCTGAACGCTACTTAAGCGCAGTAAACTTGCAACAACTAAACAATATAGTGAACTTTTCGAAAATTTCTAAGTTAAAATTAAAATCAATTTATATTTAAAATTAAATAAGTTAACTAAGATTTTTGACCGTTATGAAGTTAATAAAGTTATAAATAACGTCGTTACAAAGATTTATGTTTGAATTTTAAATTTCTATTGATGATAGTTACTCATCTACGTAATAAAATAACAATTGGCTTTGACATAAAACCCTGTATAGTAAAACTTCTAATCCGAATCAAAATCTTGAAACTATTATTTGGGGACTTAAAAGCGTGGTCCACTAGTTGGTGTAGCCTATTAAAACATTTGGTGTAATAATAATTATATACCTATCATCAATTACCACTGCCACTGGTAAAATCCTAAATTTAAAATAGTGTAATATAATAATAAGACATTAATCATATCTTAAATGGATCGCCTACTATCATGTTTTAGAAATAAATAAAATGTAATTCTTAAATTAATAAAAATATTCAAAATAATTTAAGATTCCTTGCGTCATGTTAATAAACATTAAACAAAATTTCTCACGAATTATTTAATATTCTGTCTCGTACTTCCATGTCTCTATTGCTTCGCTGTCAACAAGTTCTGGCATATAAAAAATTTTAATTTTATTTTGTATCTTTTCTTCTCAAAAGCTGTCAATATGAGATATTTTCTCCACTTCTATTCCTCCAGAAGTCCAAAAGCACAAAATGCAAAAATCCATTTGTGTTATGTGCAGCTAGCCCTGAATTTGAAAATACCAATAGTGGTTCTCCTTAATGGAATTATTCTTTTTCCAAAAAGTTATTTCTCTACTGCATATTTCTTCTGCTACAGTCCGCACTTCAGCCCCATATGGACATTTTAACTCTATCATAGAGTTTAGTTTTTTTTTTTTTAATTCCATCCAGACTGGCAGCAACATAATCAAATTCGAATTCAATAAAATGTCCACATTTAAAAACTTTTATTTGCAAATAAATTTCCAAATCTTATTTTGTTTTGAATTTATGGTCCATGCCATATCGGGTGGCTTTAGAAATAAATAAAAGATTATACGAGATTTTTTACAAATTTCTCCAAATTTTAAAGCAGTGACTCGTTTCCGTCTTCTATTGTGCCACAATGTACAATCAGCTTGTCACAATCGTTTTTCTCATTTATAGACATTGGCTAACTTTTTAGAAAATGTTCTCTTGCAACGCGCCTCAACGGTTGCGACAAATCAAAGCCATGCGCGAAAGCAAGAAAAAATATTTACATTACTTTAACGGATTGAAAAGATATTAACATGCTGGAATTAATAATTATTGTTAACTCGAAGAAGTATTTATCAAACAAAAACATATAATTCACATATCAGTGTATACGTTTCAATTTCGTATATATATATATATATATATATATATATATATATATATATATATATATATATATATATATATATATATATATATATATATATATATTTTAATAAATAAATGATAAAATTAATTTAATATAATTGAGCGAAATTACTGTATGTAAAAAATAACAACATGAATTCAAATCACTCACTAAATAGAAAAAGATATATATTTTGTTGGTAACACCTTCTAGATGAAAAAGCTTTTAACGTATTTCTATTTTTATTGTAATAAAAATAAATGCTCCTGTAGGAAAAAATTAAATATATTGTTCTCTTCTAGCATTTTTTAACATTTCTATTTCTTTTCGTTCCTTTTCTTAGATTTTTTCAAAAGAGACTGATTCATATTTTGAAAGTAAATCCAGAGAGGTATGGGTTAAGCCTTTACCTGTACTTACATAAAATTTCTTTTAGTAAAATTAAAAAATAATCCGTAAAATTGGTGTACTATGAAACCCTTGCATATAATATATATATTCCAATCTTAGTATTATAGAAATAAATTACTTAAAAAATAAGGTGTACAAATACGTAAAATTTATTCATCCCTCGTAAAACACCAGTAAAATATATCATAAATTGTTTTCATTCACAAATATTAATTTCTTAAAAATCTAAGAGAGGCGCCACTTTCCAGACGAAAAATCTTGCAATGTAAGGGTTTCGTAGTACCCCACTTTTAAAGTTTATTTTTGACTATTTTTAAAATAAAAAAATATGTGTGTGTAGGTAAAGGTTAAATCTATGCTCCTCTGGAACCACTTTTTAAAATTCAATTTAGTTTCTTCTAAAAAAAATTGAGAAAATGGGTAAAACAAGTCGAGTTTTGTATTTTTTTTTAGAAAAAACTGTTTCAAATTTTAAAATTTTAAAAAAGTGTTTCCAGAGGAGCATAGATTTATCCTTTACCTATACGAACATATTTTTTTCTTTCAGATTAAGTCAAAAATAAACTTTAAAAGTGGGGTACTACGAAACCCTTGTATGCTCCGCTCTACAGCCAAGTAAATACTCCTCTTAAAAGCAAAAAGTGACATTTTAGCTCTTGAGACAAAAACTTATCGAAACAGCCAATGTACTTTTCTGCTCGAATTACACACAAGATAAAATAAATAAATAAATTTTTTTTACTACTAACATGAGAAATCACCATTATTTACTCCATTCCTCTAATGAGAAGTAATATTTCTCTCCCTAGGTAAATAATGATAATAATAAAAAACCTAGGTAAATAATGAAACTAAATTTCATTAGTTTCATTTTGTTAATTTGACAACTAAACTCCCAGACTACTTGATATTTTGAAATATTTGAAAAATAAGTAGGAAATAACTAAAGCTGGGTTTATTAAAATCTAATCAAATCAAATGTGATAATATATATCAGTGTTAATAGTAAAAATATATATTAACTAGGAAATTCAACACCGGCTTTAAAAATTATTAATTAATAACAATAAATCCATGTCATTAAAATATCAAAAATGCAATGGGATATTTTCTAGAATCATACCAAAATTTGACACATGCCAAATTTTTACATAAATAAAGCCAGTCTGATTAGAAACACGCTCCAGTCTGCTTGATATTTCGAAATATTTAACAAATTGTTAGGAAATTACTTATGTCAAAATTAAAATTGCTAATACATTAATGTTAGTAGTAAAAAAAATTCTATATATACCTCGGCTGAGAAAGCTATTATTTACCTCGCACATTATATCCCTCGGCGCTACGCGCCTCAGGATATAAAAGTGCTCGGTAAATAATAGCTCACTTCTCACCCTAGGTATATAATGTACTATTATTAGAAATGAGTTATCTTTACTTCGTTATAATATTTTAAGTTTATTTGACATAAGCCTACTGTTTGAAGAAAAAAAATGTTAGCCGGTAATTATTTATGATTTAATCATTTAATTATTTACGGGAAATACTTTTCGATGATTTAAAATATTAGGAAGTCAATTAATAGTTATTTATGTAACCAATTACGAAATGTCTTATTTTGTGTAACGAGTAAATATTTGCGGGGCGAGCGGAGCGAGGTCCCGCAAAATGAACGAGTTACACAAAACGGCATTTCGTAACGTGTTATATACAAGATTTTTTTCTAATTTTGATTTGATTTACCATCATTCTTTTGTAGGTACTTCCAATCAAATATTTCAGAGAATTGCTTGCTCTACGACTTTTTTTTTTTTAATAGTAATAATAAAAATAAGGTGCAGTGTTGCCGATCTGATTTTTGACACCCGCGGGAAATTAAAAAAAAACGGTTTTTAAAACGTTATCCTTAAAGGAGTACGTTAAAATTTTACCCCCAACATTTCTGGGCAGTTTTCAATAACGGTGTTTAATTATTTTAAAAATAAAACGTGATTTACAGCTTTTTAAACGTAATGTCAAATTTTCAAATGTAAAATGTCACTATTCATTGCCTTGGTTTTTTCGATTTTTCGTTTTTGAAATTTCCGATTTTTTATTTTTCGTTTTCTCGTTCTCTTGATTTCTCGATTTGTTGATTTCTCGATATCTCGACTTCTCGATTTTTCGATTTTTTGTCTTAAAACCAAATAAGAAGCATTTTTTTATTTTCATTTTGTAACTGGTGACATAATCAACTTTTCGTAATCAGTTGCATAATGTTCTACTTTATGCAACTATATCGTTTCGACACTTGCTGCGATTACAAAATATATTACTTTATATGTCAAAATTAGAAAAAATATTTTAAATTAGCCTACATTTTGTTTTAAAATACTTACCTATTCAGCTTTCTTTTATTTAATTCAAATAAAAACAGACAAGCGCCAATAATGTCAAATTATGACAATTCGCGGCAACCGTCAACTTTGTGGTTAGATTTGAATTTGCAAAAGCCTACTTTGGATAGTGATGGTAGAAAAATAACTCATTATATCTTACCTCACAAAATGTTGCATTATAATAACAATAACGTGTCATACTTGGCACTTTTCCTATTTAACTGGCATTGGCCGGAGTAATGGATTGTAGGAGAATAACGTATGACACTTAATTTGATAAAAATATATTCTCCTTCAAACTAAAATCAATCTGATCGAGCGTTTTTTAACATCCATGATATTAATACCCAAAACGCCCAAGTTTTAGTTGGGTCACCTTGTATAAAAAGAGAGTATTTATATTAAAGAAAATTAACTCATAAATAATAACGTTTAAATAAAATATAAATAAATGGATCGATCCCATATTATTATAGAGAAATACTAAATAAATAGTTTTGAAAAAACTATTAAAACCATTTTTGAAGTTTGAAACGAATAAATTAGTAATGAAATTGATATTTTTGTATTTGATTGTATGTTACTTTTTCCACTTTATGAAAAGAGATTCCCCATAAAACAAGAAATAGTGAACAGTTTATAATTATAACCTTTATTTGCTACTTATAACATGTACCAATGACTAACTCCAGTTCTGTTTATTTTTAAATAAACAAATATGGCCGTCGCTAGAATCTTTCAAAATTAAATAACTCACCGAAATAAATCTAAGTTTCCTTTATTGCCGTTACACTTCGCACTTTTATTATAAATAAAGCTTTTTACAACACATCTTGGCATTTTCAATGTAAATTTCCAAAATTTAAGTCACTAAAATACCAAATTAATTCTCGTTGACACATTCAATTTGGACGAATATTGCTCTGACATGTGATGTCAACTGTGATTGGTGGGTGTGAATAATTTCGAAGTGGGATTATGCGCAGTGTCTTATGTTCCATCTAAGGTTTGTGTAAACCAAGGTTAGTTATCTATATCTCATTTGTTTATCTGAGAGGGAGTGTATACGGGATGTAACAGTTCACCACATATTCATTGTCAAATCCAATCCCAATGAGATTTTCATTAAAATTAGAGAATGGTTTTTAGACTTTCTTTCCCTTTAAAAAGATCAACGGAAGTAGATGGGATTAGCCAGTTCTGGACCAAGGTCAGAGGCAAGGTCAGAGGCAATTGGTGTAATTAGTAATTACCCTAAGTACCCACCCCCCACCCTTCGAGCAAGTACCCCCCACCCTTCGAGCAAGTACCCCCCACCCTTCGAGCAATTAGCAAGTACCCCCCACCCTTCGCGCAATTAGCAAGTACCCCCCACCCTTCGCGCAAATAGCAAGTACCTTCGAATTACTCTGTACACCATGTTATTGCATAGTTTAATGAGTGTAATTGCATAGAGTAATGAGTATAGTAAGTACCTCTCAGTACACATAGTGATGTAAGTACCAACCAATTATTCTGTACTGAGTGTAATTGCATAGCGTAATGAGCATAGTAAGTACCTCTCATTACACCATATGCATACCTCTCAGTATTTACTGTGTATATCACGTAGTGTAATAAGTCTAAGTACTTCTCTTGTTTACTGTTGTAGCATAGGGGAAATAAGTCGGCGCCATGCACACCCTTGACTCTCAACCGCCATAGCTAAAGTGAATCACCGGTCTTCGGCAGACACGCGCGATGTAAATATTGTTGGAAGGGGTAGTATCCCACCCTTCGCGCAATTAGCAAGTGCCTCTCGGACTTGTATATTATGAATAGGGTAGGGGATCATAGTAGAGGTGGGGATTTTTAGACAAGATATATAGTAGCGCTCATTTCCAAATGAAATCAGTTTGAAATCAATTTAAAATCGTGAACTTTAAGAGCGTTAAGGAATCCTAAATAATTACCGATTGTAGTATTGTGTGTGTGTTAAAAAGGTAAAAAAATATTTGTTTGTATTCTACCATGGCTCAATCTCAGATAGATACACTAAATAAGTTAGTTGGGGAATGGTCCACAATATTGGATCAGCGGGAACTAAAGTCATTAGTTGTAGGCCAACTTTATATTATTAAGGCGATATTTGTCAAAGATACTAGGTATGGTAAATGTTTACTCATTCATTTAATTGATCGACTTACACTTGAGCTTTTCCAGTGTTGGCTGCCAAGACGCATTTTTGAAATAATGTCACCTGAAATCATTGCTACTATTAATGCTACTGCGGGCCAATATGCATTAGTCTATTTAGGGGAAATACCGTGTTATGGCCCAACTACTAGATCTCATATAAGGTTCGATTTAGTTAGCCAGCAATCAATTCATTCATTCGTGGTAAAGTCATTGTAAATATTTTTTTCCTTTTAATTACATATAGTATACGCATTATTTTATTAGGAATTTCTATAATTTTATTGTAAGTATAACTTGACCCATTTTTTGTTCCCTTAATATCATCATATATTGTTTCAGATTATTTCGATATGTGGATGATGTATTCCGAAGAGCACTGGCCTAAAGCTATCGACTTAGAATCATCGATAAGCAGACTTGGGAGGGAACTGGATGCACTAGCGATGGATGCTTTACACTCCATCAACTATGATGCTGACATATGGCCGTTCCCGGAAGCCGTAGCATTACAGAATGAATGGTATGAGAAATACAGTAAAGGTAGCAGTCTTTGCTGTGAATATAATGCATGTGAGCTGGACTTGGATACATTCTGTGAGAAGATGGTTACCCTAAGTTTGAAGCGTTTCTTGAACGAGGCCTTACCATACATCACCCCGCAAATTAGGAGTAAACGTGGCTTGGATAGAGAGCCGCAGTCAGACGATGAAATCGATTAAGGATTACTTTTATAACATATCTATATGTGTAATTAAAATTTAAATAAAACAATATACATAGTTTTAATGTTTTTTTATTTAAAAAAAGGTTGTTACACGTTATACATACAGTAAATAATTCTACAACTTATTAGACTTGTGTATCATCGAAAGCAGATATGTCAATAAAACACTATTTTTATTAATTTTCACTCATTGCTAGATATATATATTTTAAATCTTCATAAGAAATTCTAAAATAGCAAAATTTTAATTAATTTTTAGAAAACATCGTGAAATAATAAAAATTTATCAATCAAGAATCGAATGTGCGCCGGGCGGTAGTTAAGAATGCTAGACATTAGCCAAATATTAAAAAATATCTTTATGTTTGGGATTAAGAGTTAGATGCTAATCTCTTATTACTTCTAAAATCGCAAAATTCGGCTATTAATTATGTATTACGTGTTTGAATGTTTTTTAATTTAAAAAAGGTTGTTACATGTTATTATGTATACAGTAAATAATTCTACGACTTATTAGACTTGTGTATCCTCGAAAGCAGATATATCAATAAATAGTATATTGCACACAAGTGATGTACAATATTTTTCCTACGAGCACAAAATAATTTCATCAAAAAATGTAAAACCGGCTTATTATTATATTAATCAGAATGTATTTTTTAAAAAATAATCAACAATAAACGTATTTATTCAATTTTCATATTTTCTAAACAAAAAAAAAATAAAAAAAACAAAAAAAAAAATTGTGGCCCCGCCGGGATTCGAACTCGAGTCGCTCACCGAGGTCTCAAATGGAAAAGTTGATAAGCCTGTATATTTTAATATTTAATTCTAAAACAGTGATTGTGTTAATATTTTATAACTATATATTTTATAAAAATAGCAAAATCAATTTTTAAAAATAAAAAAGAATAGCGCAGCAATGAGGAATACACTCATTGCATGACATCGATGTCCAACCGCGATTATATACGAAAATCGTACGCTAAACACGTTAGGACACCGGGCGCCTAACGATATAGATTCAGGTCTCTTATATAACCCATTTGAATACGGCAGGCAGGCCGGTGGAAAGAATGCGATTTTCAACAATGCCATTATCTATCTACCTGCCGCATTTGATCTTTATCTCGTAGCGCGTAAATTGGGTTCTTTTATTCGATTCCGTATACAGTTAATATAAAATAAATTATATTTCCTAAATAAATTACCGTATGCTGCATTTGATTACAGGGTGTTTCTTAATAACCGGCAAATATTTAAAGGTGTGATTTTTAGACCATTAAAAAAAACTTTATATGAATGTATATCCTAAACATATTAACTTTTTTTAAGAAAAATACCAATTATTTGTCATTATTGTCATTTTCATAACACTTTAAATATTTTTATGAAATTTGGTGTATGGCGTTTATGCATTAAAGAGTATTTTTGTTGACCTAAAAAACATTTCTTGATTTCCAACAGTGGCGCCCGTACTGGACTCAGACTAGATATTTTTAAGGAAAAAATGAGTCGTACGAAAAAAGTTAGGAAATCAAATTTGTTCTAAATCGAATGGGGATTCCAAAAATAATTTTAATTTTAAGAGAAAGCAGCTTTGTAACACTTAAAATTTTAACGTCCTGTATATCAAAAGTTAGGATGTTTAGGACATACATTCATATGAATTTTTTTTCTTAAAATGGGTCCAACAATCACCTACTTAAGCATAAGTATGCCATTAAGAAACAGCCTCTATATGTGCAATTAAAATATAAATAAAACAATATACATAGTTTAAATGTTTTTTATTTAAAAAAGTTACATCTTCTTATTTTTGTTAAAAGTGAACACAGGCATAAGTTTGGATACAGTAAATTAGAGTATATGAATTACAATGGCATATATTCGGTGTGTACAGTGCCATCTAGTGCATTATAACTTATAAGAGCTTCATGAATAATAAGCGCATACGCTTTAGTGTTGGCGGGAAATTGCATTTTACGTGTTTCGAATTCAACCTTGACATCCACAGTTGAAGATTTGATTGGTTTTGGATACATACTGCAATCAATTACGAATAGGGGGTTCGCTCTAAAGCCATTCAGGCCTAACATCGGTTGGGGATTTTCCTTTTTGTAGTAACTTCGCTGAAAATCTTCATAAGCATAATAAGCGGGAGTATCCAACTTTTTCCCAACATCTAAATTCCAACGCTCTAATGGGTAAACTTCAGAATTTAGATATAATCTGATATTGCTTATATCAGCAGCCGTAAACGCCGTCACATCTTCTTTCCTGTTTTCAGTAAAAGAAGTATTTTGAAATCCAATAATTACATATCTAGGTCGTTCCATGGATGTAGTGGTTTTAATCGCCCATATGTCGTTAGAAGTTTGTCTTAGAGTAGGTAATTCATAAAGATCCCATTTATGGTGCGGTATTTTAATGGATTGCAAATGTTTGTCATTAATTTTTTTATACATGAGAACATCTGCATCATTTTCGGGAGTAATATGTTTGACTATCCAATCCATTTTAGTGATAGTTATGTCTGCATCGACTTCTCCTATATAGCAATTTTCGAATGCTCGAGCAATTATTACAGTCATCTCATGCTTAACACCTATTATCCCTTTTTTGTAAGATTCAGCAAAACCAAATAGATGTTTTAATAAGATTCTACCTGTAAATGTATTACTCGTTGAATCAACCAAAACTTGATTCTCTTCGCTGAGGCCCCAACCGGATGTTTCTAATAATTTCGCATGTTTTTCACCATATGACACCATATTTTTTATTGCTGTCGTTATAATGGGTTTTCGACATTCAGCAATCTTTTGTCCACCCATTTCATATCTAATTTCTTCAAATAGGCCAGGAAGAGCATTGTTGGCCAAATAGCACTTTTTATTAGCCTCTTTTGGCTTAAATGTTCCAACTATATTGATGTAACTATCGCAAATTAAGAGATTCAGGTCCATATTATTGATCGTAAAGGTGATTGTATCAGAATGTTTGTAATTTGGCGATCCCGTAGGCGGGTGGATATATCCATCGCATCTTTTGATTGAGTTATCGACGATCGGCTTTTCAAATACGTCCAACATCTCATTTCTTACATAAACAGCCATTATTTAATATCTTATATGGAATCCAATAGATTGAAGAAATTTATAATCTTTATTAGACAACAGAAGTCTTCTTCGCTTTACAGTTACTCGACGAATGTTCATGTTTTTCCCTTCGATTCTATTTATATGATTATTTAAATGGGTGCTAGTTGAATGTCGTGGTTTGAAGCAGAATCCCATATTAGTTTATCTCCTTTAACTCGAGTGTGATATTGATAGTTTCCTCCCCAAAGTCAATCAACTCACCGTTATCATCTACAACTCGGATAGTAATGTTGTCTAGGTATTACCGACCGGCAGGTATGACTGGTAGATAAATAATGTTATGAGGTTCCTTCGTCAGTTTGTATCCTGGCTCAACGTCTATGTCAAATGAAAAAAGGGTGTGGGCTTCTTTCCCATTTATATAGGAACCAGAAATAATATTACAATCCAATTGAACAAGATGGAGGTTCATAATATTGATCGGCCTTGTAGAGACATAAGCTTGAGGCCTTGGCGGGCACTTCGAATTACTGAATCCTAAGAGGCTAGCTATACTGTTGTCACAATCAAAGTTTATTATGAATTTAGATGAAATTTCACATTTTAGAGTGTTGTTGTTCGCCGACAATTTAAACATATCATCAAGTTCTCCCTGATTTATAATAGTTTTGGTATCCGGATATAGATAGTCATATATAGCTTTTTGGACGAACTTATTAATTTCGTCAATCTCATAAGCGCCGGGTGCCACACGTACATTAATTTTTTTCGGTACACTGCCTTCCTCGGCCCAACTCTTCTCTCGCTGCACCACATCTGCCCAAAACTTTTCTGGGTCTACCACCTCTAAACAGATGATATTATTTTTTGAGGTGATATTTTTGATAGAATGGTAGGCATAAAATGCTATTAATCCAAGACCATACTGTTTATTAACATCCAATTCGATGGGCGGAAAAAAATCATTGCTGAGAATGCTTGACGCTATGGACGACAAATTAAATGTTCTTGACATGGCTAAGAAGTATGTCACACTGACTTCGAAATCTATTTTGGAATACATAAATTATAAACTCGCTTTTTAGTGGCAATTTTCAGTTCTCGAATTTTACAAAAACAACAAATCACGTGTTTTGGTGTTGGATCATCGCTTACGTCAATTGACCCGCGTTTCAAAAATACCGTCGGACCATCATTTACGTCGATAGATTCATTTTTAGAAAAATCCTTAGGTTGTTCTTCATCATGGGTATTCATCCTTCAGAGAGAAGAAATTGCAAACACAAATGTCCACATAGGACAGTATCAAACTTCTGGTAGCGTTTATAATTATAGTGAACTTCAGATACCGGCCAACGCCCTTTATACAGATAACTAATTAAATCTGAAGGTGGGGGTAAATCACCATAACTATCGAAATATATTGAGGACGCATCTCTTTTCTTGTAAGCGACCCAATGTGTTCCTGGCCCGCTACTACTATCCAAATTGACAATGGCTGATTCGTTTCTTAGTGGCCCGCAGTTTGGTAAATTATCTCTCATATACACACCTCGAAAGTAGGGAATCTTGAATCTTTTGGCAAAAGATTGTATGTCTAAATTACTGAGAGGTCTTCGAGGTAGTGAACTTACGAGTTTTTTGGCCGATATGGTTTCATGTAAAGGCCCAACCCCTTTCGATAGGGCTTTAAGTATAATCCTTTACCGTTTTTTCCTAGAGAGATGGCTTCCATGGTTCTATTGTGTCGATTAGCTTCTGTTAATTGTTGACTATTTGTTTTAGCGGTGTTCACTGCTTTGACGATTCCGGATGCCGCTCCTGCCAAGCTCCCCAATGCAGATAATCCAGCAAAAATAGGTATTAATGGTAAAAATCCACCTGTTTTTGGTATCGGTATAATACGGGGAATAATAATTTTTTTCTTTCCCCCAGCTGCTTTAACATATTTTCGGGCAGCCATGAGAGATGATGCAGCCATCTTCTTAAGTGTTTTTTCCCCCATTTTCTGTCCGCCATATGTCTTTAATACCCCTTTAATCTTACTGACAATTCCTCTACCGAAAGCAATTCGTATTTTGCTTTTTGTTCCGCGACGCCGCTTTCTAGACCGTAATTTATGGCCCATACCAAAACTTCGCTTTGTTTTCATAATATTTGTGATAGTCCAGGCAGCTGCTTTTTCACCAACTGACGCGTCGCTAGCTTTAAACCGAGTCCAAGCTAATTCTTGAAGGTCCTTATCAGCAATATGTCTAGCTTTCAAATCGTTTGCACTTTTAGAATAAGCGATATCATGTAATTTACAGGCTTTATCTAATTCATTTATTCCGGGGTCGTTACGCGCTAAACGTTTTTGTAAGCGCGTACCTGGCCCACAATATTGGTACTTCGGTATGTGCAGTTCAAATGGTAATTTATTTATTAGGGAATTAACAAACCCTTTTCCACACTTTCTTTTTGAATAACGTTTAGTGATAGATCGCACTCGTTTGACGCTAGGCATTTAAATGAATGTTACATGAGCGATGGTTTATATAGCCAAAGACAGTCAAACGATGCGCATAGTCAAAGCACAAAATAGTATCTGTGTGGAGAATTTAGATGAAAAAGTTGGTGATGGGCTTAGTGAAAATAAGATTCCTAGACACGGCCCATTGTTGTCCGATACAATACGCGGCCTTCTAATAGGACCATCAAATTGCGGTAAAACAAATGTTATGTTATCACTACTCATTCAACCAAATGGGCTACGATTTGAAAATGTATATATTTATTCAAAATCATTATACCAGAAGAAGTATGAGTACTTGCATGAAGTTTTGACTCCGATAAAAGGGTTGGGTTATTTTACGTTCAACAATAATGAAGATATAATTCAACCAGTAGACGCCAAACCAAATTCCATATTTATATTTGATGATGTGATTTGTGAAAAACAAGATGTTATTAGATCATATTTTAGTATGGGGCGACACAGAAATATAGATTGCTTTTATTTGGCTCAAACGTATTCGAAGATTCCGAAACAGTTGATTAGAGACAACGCAAATCTAATAATTATGTTTAGACAAGATGACCTAAACCTACGTCACATATATTCAGACCATGTAGCTCCAGACGTGTCTTTTAGAAAATTTCAAGAAATATGTGTGGAATGTTGGGGTGAAAAGCATGGATTTCTAGTGATCGATAAAGATAAAGATATAAGCGCCGGTAGATATAAGAAAGGATTCGATAGCTTCATATACCCATAAACAATGCAATACGCGTTATTTTTCAAGTAGCGTCCAAGGCGGCAGGTGGTTTCAGCGATTAAAATGTATAGCAATAAAAAACATTTCGACACCAAATCGGAGCTGGCCGCTGTCTCCGATTCGGTTAGACAGAAATTTAATGCCTTAAAAAGTGGGCGCGTTGAAACTCTGCAAGCTCTAGAAAAAATGTATGAACCGCTGACGAAACCGTTGAAAACAATTTCAAAAGCCGCAACCTCTAACCCCTCTAACGCTAAAGAAGAAAACCCCGCTAACACTAAAGAAGAAAGATCTGGCATGAAAAGGGAACTCGCGTCAATATCACCGGACTCGACAAAATATGGAGAAAGTTTTGAAAGTGCAATATCCGACCGCGGTGATGTTGATGATGATGATGATGATGATAAAAAATATATTAATAAGCATTTAGAAGAAATATCGCGAGGTAATAAACGCTATGATACTCGGTACGGCGTATATATGGACAAAGACATGAAAACAATGGTTGGGAATTTAGAAGTAAATTTTTCTGATGGCAAAATCTCGTTTTGGGATGGGGATAGAAGAGTTGCTGACTACCACGGCAATCCGGAATTGTATGAGCTACTATTTTATCGAAGCCCTAAGAAAGTAAGTAATGCGACTAAGGATACATATAAGGAAATATTACAACTTACCGGAGCGGCCTTTAAGGAGTATGACGAGTCCAAAGGGCTAAGTAACAAAAATGTAAATAAATTGAGAAAAATTATTAGACCATTGTTCTCTCCGGTAAAGATAAAGGGTGGAGGGTTTTCAAAAATACCTAAATACAAAAAAATAATGACCTCTAAACCCACATACGTTTATTGGAACAAGCCGAGAGAATTGGTGGCTAGATTGCGTTTATTATGGAGTTCAAAGCAAGCCGGCCATACTGGGCACGATAATGAAATTTTATCTATAATTGAAGAATTAAGAGAAGAGCGAATAATATATTAAATACATGCGCTGTAGAGGTCAGTCGTAAACGGAATGTCTTCAAGGAACATTGTAGATAAATTCGGAAGAAAAAAGAAAAATCAACGCGTAATTATTCGAGAAAAAAGGGGTCTTGGATTCAAATTAACAGGTGACGGTAATTATGATATGCAAAGCAAACGGTTGGTGAACCTCGGAGAGCCAGAACAATCGACTGATGCTGTAACAGTTGGATATGTTGACGATGTTACTATGCAAGCAAAAGATCTCGTTTTAAAAGCTTTAACGGAATCCATTAAAAACGTATTACGCGAAGCTACTATTTATTTCGAAAATCAGCAGAGTGAACTTAAGAAATTAGTATTTGAACATCGAACTGTGTCAAGCAATAGTATTGGTGATGTTAATGTTAAATACCAATCGATGTTACAAATAGTGAAGCACAATAGAGAATTTTTTGAGGACATACTTACCACTACAAAAAGTAATATTTTAAAAATTATTACTAAAGTTGATATTTTGGAAAGTGAAATAAAAGACATAAAAAATTTTACTATAATTTTAGAGAACCGTTTAACTGATCTTACCGATAAATTCATTTGAGTGTAATACGGAAATTCTTCGAGACCTTGAAAGCGTCAAAGGAAGTATTGGACAAAATACAGCGGTTTTATCGAAAATTATAGTAGGACTGGAAGAAAGGATCAAAAAGATTGAATAAAAAATTGTATTTTAATTGGAAAGAATGTCTAAGCACCAAATAATTGAAGAAATCCACCGATCTGCCCGTCGAAATTTTCCCAGAAGAAGGACTATTGTAAAAGGATATGCCGACTTGTGGCAGAGTGATTTGGCTGATATGCAAAGTTATAAAGATGAAAACGATGGTTACAGATATATTCTAATTGTCATCGATTGTTATACGAAATATGTGTGGGCGAGACCATTAAAAAATAAAACAGGCTTACATGTTAGAAATGCCTTTTTAGATATACTCCAAAATTGCGCACACCATCCTAAAAATCTACAAACGGATCAAGGGACAGAATATTATAACAAGGAATTTGGGAAAGTAATGAAAACATATGATATAAATCACTATTCGACTTATAGTACAATGAAAGCGTCAATGGCAGAACGTGTGATTCGTACGATAAAATCCCTATTATATAAAAAAATGGCTATGAGAGGGAAATACAATTGGATAGATATTATAAACGGTGTCATTAATAAGTATAATAACACCACGCATTCAATCATAGGTATGAAGCCAATAGATGTCCTGCCGACAACTAAACTCAACCAATATAGGCAAAACAAAAATAAAGTAAGGCGTAAAAAACCGAAATATCGTGTCGGCGATGTCGTAAGAATAAGTAAATATAAAAGCATATTTGAAAAAGGGTATACTGCTAATTATACAACTGAATTATTCAAAATAAGAAAAATAAATAGCACATACCCCGTAACATACATTCTAGAAGATATGAATGGTCAATCGATTAAAGGCTCATTTTATGAGTTGGAATTATTAAAAACAAATTGGAAAGATGTTTATTTAGTGGAAAAGGTCATTCGGACAAAAGGGGACAAAGCCTTGGTGAAGTGGTTGGGATTCCCACAGCAAGAAAACTCTTGGATTATTATAAATGATATTGTTTAGTATGGATATTAAATGAAATAAAGATTTAAAAAAAAAACAAGTTTTATTTCCCTATTAACTACTACATATACAATAATAAAATAACTTACACTTAAATATATACATAAAGCTTAAATAATAAACAATTATACAAATTAAATCTAAAACTAATATATAGAGGGTCATTGGATGCATAACAAAGCCGCCGTATTGCAACCCCTGACTCCTTTATTTCAAGCGCCGATGCATACAGGGCAAACATTTGTGTCGCAGAAGTGGGAAATATATCGGGCGCATACATCGCATGTTTGCGGATCCTCCAAATCCCCCCCTTCTACAACAAAATGCTGATGCTCGTGTATGTACCTGGCATTTGGATTTCTTTCGACCTCCATCTGCTCGTAATAAAGAAAGCAGGGGTTGCACAGACGTTTGCTCCGTTCCATGCCGGGAATAACCAACTTCACAATAACGGAGCTGGATGTAACGCAGAAGTGGTTACCGCCTCTGGCCTGAAATACAGCCAGCTCCCTTCTTATTGAAGTCGGTGATCCAGGGCAATCAGCCTCAATGCCCTCATCATCGTCGTCGCTGGCGGGTTCATCGGCGGGTGGGGCTGGACCAACGGCGTCTTCACCCTCTTCGACGAGTGGTGCCGGACCAACAGCACCCAAATCCTCGTCGGCAAGTTGCGCTAGACCAGCCACGCCTTCTCCATCACCGTCGGCAGCGGCAGCAGCGGCCTCAGCAGCATGTAAAGAAGTATATTGATTAGATATTTTATAAGCATAATAATTAGATATTTTATAAACATAAGGTAATAGTTAAAAACTTACATCACGTTCTATGGCGTCCCAAAATTCGTCAATGCCTGGCTTGTTGGCATCAAAACGCGCCAACAAGGAGAGCTGACGCTCGATCTCCTCAACCGCATCAACATCAACAACAACAATTTGTCCATCCATCTTTGCTATTTATTATTTTTTCGGCTTTCTAATATTCTAAATGGTCAGCTACAGCAAAGTGACTGATGCTGGTAAGTGGTCGGGACCTCCTTATATATGGTTATGTATTCCCACCTCCACTCTCCCAACCCTCGAATTTACCACCTCCCCTGCATAACATCACGTTCAGTAGGGTGCATCTAGTTCCGGAAAGTTGGATGTCAGAAAAAATTTTACTCTAGCATTAATCGGCGCTCTGCATATAATACAAATAACTACAGATCGACTACAGCTATTGCAAGATACGGCATGCCCACATGGTATAAAAACCATTTGCACTTCCTTATCGGTACAAATCTTGCAAGTGAGGCGCTTACTCATAGAACAATCATCGCTTAAAGTATGCATAGTAGCGCGAGGTCTTCAAGTAGAATGTAGGTTGAATATCTATTTAAGAACTATATGTGTATGTGTGCGGTGAGTATTTATAGTAATCTGAAAGATTGTGGGAGATTGGGAGACTCCCAACAAAAAACTGTTATATCTTAAAATTATATTATTGCAAGTGATGCAATATCTAATCTTTCATTTAAAAATATTTCAGCGGTTCTGAAAAGAACCCTTTACTAAATTTCCACGCCACCATCGCCTAGGTATTAGTATGGCACATTGCATTTTTTTTAATTTTATCAACTGCCGCCCGGATCCGAATTGATGTGATCTAACCACTTTGAAATGCCTTCCTTTGTCGCCTGCGCCCGTTCGCTCACTTCATCGCATTTCACCCTCATCGCCTCGCAAGCCCTCTTCCGCTCTTCATGTCCCGGATGGGCCTCTTTGACCCTTGACATTTCAATACCCGCATCCACCTGGCTTTGGTGCAAAACATGTTGGCGATGTACGGCCTCTTCCAACTGCCGCTGCAAGTCGGCGATGTGTAGTTGGATGCGACTATTTTCCTCAACCAATTCGTCCAGCCTATACTGAATTGGCGCTGAGGCTACCTCCATGGCCTTTTCTTCCTCATCCACCTCCATCTTCAATTCTTTGTAGGTAGATCGGGTTATTTCCAACTGCTCCCTATCTGCCGTTAACCGCGTCTGGTGATTCATCACGGCGAGCATTGCTTTATTGAGCCGCATACTAAGTTCATCCTGCGATGATGGTATGCTCGGCTCGGCTCGGCTGATTGAAGCCACCACGCTTGTCGAGGGTACCAACAACAATGTTGGTGCTGGTGCGACCCTCGGCTTCTTTGGGGCTCTCGGCTTCCTTGGGGCTCTCGGCTTCTTGGTTTTAGGTGCAACCACTGATGGTCCCGCGGGCTTCGACCCATCATTGGTTGTACCTTTAGACAATCTTTTTGTCGCTGCCGGCAGTCTAGGGACACGAATATTCGTATGGACGATAATCTTTGGCGAGTCTTCAAACTCATCCCCGCTATCGTCAATTACATAGGTCGGTAATGCGGTTGGTACCGGGGCTGGAATGGGGGCTGGTACCGGGGCTGGTAGCGGGATGTCACTTACTCGCGACACAGGTGACACGGGTCCGATTGACATTAGCAGCATCTCCAGATCAAAGTCGTCATCTGTCATACAATCATGCAGTCTATTTTCGGGTTCCATAAGGATGCTGTTGATGGCATTGGTTGTCGAATCATTGGAATTCATGATGATAAAAACTGAAAATAACTGAAAAAGTTTAGTAGTTCACTCAGCTAGCTGAAATAAACTAAATTTCTTAGCGCTGATTGCTCGTATATATAGTAAAATCGGGAAGAGTGTTAGGGTGGGAGTGGAGGGGAGACTCTCACAGCCTCATATTGTAAATAACGACCATTGCGCATCGAACCAATGATCATATTTTTACCTACACAATGCACAAATTTCGGGTATACGGCATATTAGTATATATTATTAAATTGCAATACTCGGCATTTCATAGGGTAACATCTTGCGACTGTAATATGATGCTCATACATTTTTGGAATACCGCATAATATATTTTAAATAATATTCAATCTTAATACGAGGTATTTCATAAAGTACTATATATCATTTATTAAGCCATATTGGCGTAAGGCTGTGCATACCTCTAAATAAAATAGTTTGTCCTCTTGTACCCACCCCATGCCCCCCCATCACCCCCCCTATCCCCCTTAAAGAAAAAAATCTATCTCTTACCGTTACGGAGATATGCAATTGTTGGCGGCTGTTTTAGGGAGGGGGTGGGGGTAACTAAATTTTTTTTATTCCTTTTTTGATTCTCTGTACATACATATAATATGATCCCTATCGCATTTCAAATAAAGCTGACACAGATGTTTTTTTATGGACAGTGGGGGTAATTTTTTTTCACGTATGGACTTAGCCGAATTTTTGAAAATTTAAATTTTACACTTTTTGTCAAATTTCTCGATTACGGTCGATTTTATGGGAATTATGTATAGAACAAAAATTATAGAGAATTACATTACAAACAACTTTTATTTGAAGAATTTTTTTCTTTTAAAAAATGAAAAATGAGAAATGATATACATGGATAAATATTTATTCAAAGTAAATTTGCACATACATATATTTATTAAAATTTACATCTCTTCAAATACCATTTTTTTTCTTTCTTCTTCTCATCAGATGCCCCGTTTATCATCACTTGACTGATTTGTTGCGCCTCTGGTTGGAACTTCCCCCAATTTGAATTCAACCACGCAAGCTCCTTATCAGCTTGCTCCCTGGTAATTATGGTTGATATGTTGATGGACATTTTTGCTGATTTTCTGAGCGGACTGGCTGGAGTGGAATGAATTTCTAACTGCGGGCATCCGCTATTTATAGCCGTTGGAATGAGTAGGGAGTGGAGGGGAGAGATAGTTTGATATTGGTAAAAAAAGTCACAATAATTTATTACATATATATTTCATATACATTAATTTTCTATTTATATTTCATCTAATAATAGTCTTAACAGTAACTCTAATCTATTTTCATCACTAACATTATTTACAATATTGGCTACATTATATTTGAATTCGGCTTAAGTTTTTCGAGGTCCATTACGATATTCCTGAATATCTCTGTGTCCCCACGGTAGAGTTTTCACGGTGTTTGGTATTATAAACCTTTTGTCATCGTTGTAAGATAATGCGACTTTGTTTTTCATTTCAGTATATATATCATGTAACTTACTCCTGAATGTACTCATTTTTCTAAATATCTTACCCCCGCCTTCTACAATCTTTTGATAATCCGACATGTTTAAGCTGCTTTGTATTACGCATTTTTTTACTCCCTTAGCGGCTTTGGTCTCTTTTTCGTCTGATCTAATATAGTAGGCCTTGGCGCCTGTCCCTAAAAATGTGCTGATGGCCTGATTTGGATACTCATCTTTGAAATTCCCCAATATTGGTTTACTTACTGGTAGGTTAAATTTATTATCCGTTTTATAATTAGATGTGTCGAAATGTTCTATATTTCTCCCCATAAATTCATAAAAATTAATTGTATCAACTTTAAGTACAAAACTATCGGTATCTGTGTAAAGTAATGAAATTTGATCACCTAATTGCTGTTTTAATATTCCATAATAAAAATCGTACATCCTTACTTTTGACAATTCCAACACTGTGAAACCGATGTACAATGGTTTGTTATAGCATATTTTGGTTCTACCCATATGTATAGCCACAAAGTGTTCTGAAAATATAGAACAAGACTTAAAATTCGGTCGAGCAATTAAATTGTTTGCGCCTGGGGAATTTCTCTTACTAACCCAGTGGGTTTTAAGGTAAATATCTCGTCTGTCATCCACGTTTTCCATAGTTTTCCCGTACACACTATTGACCAAGCGCTTAAAGTGATTTCTCTCAGATGTGTGCTTGGCATTGTTTCTCATATTAGTATTGAGATCTATGTATTTTTTCAGCCAACGTGACTGCTTAAACTTGAGGGCGCGATGAATTTCAGTTACAATTAGTCCATTATTTATGGCCTGCTTGAAGTTTCTATAGTGTAGTATGTATTTGTCTTTGTGGTTTAAATTCGGCACCAGTTTGGGGATTTCTGTTTTGGAATTAGGTGGAATTATATTCTCCACTAAAAATGGTAAATCGGCGTGTTTATCATGAAGGTGTTGTGGATATGTTACATCAACTTCTAATACATAGCCATAATCCCCGAGATCATCAACTGACATTACATCGAGTTGATTAATTTCCTCGGTCGATAACCATGCAAATTCTCCTGTGGGTAGTGGCTGACTCATACTATACCCATAGAGATTTGTGGCATCAATATAGTGTATAGAGGACTTTGGCTCGAAGAGATTATATTCCGATAAATACTGATTATTGGCAATATGTTTTCTTTCCACACATTGACTGATACCGCCACGTATACTATTTTTGAAGAAATTAATCATATCAATATCTGTCAGCAATTCTAACTCCACCTTGGTGTAGCGCAACATCGCATCCCATGACAGACCTGGAGATGTATAATATTGCGCTGGATCTAGTTTATATGCTTTAAGCGATACATCTCTAAAATTTTCAAATATATCGCATAACATTAGAACATCTGATTTTAAATATAAATCAGAATACGATCCCAAGGTTTGGCAATTAAATACATCCCAAACTTTCTGAGCCCTCGCGTAATCCTCGTCGGATATGTGACAATCATTTAACCTATCATAAAACTCATCTTTTGAGGGTAAATTTGGGTGATCTAATTTCAATATAATATCCATGAAATTATATGGAAACACCCCTTTCTGTCTCATCAAATCGAATTTTTCTTTTTCTGCAAAACATTTCCTTGTTTCAACAAAAAATTCTGATGGCAAGTTTTCCGACAGCCCAACCAAGGAATCCGCTAAAAATCTGTAACTATCCAAAAATCTGAGTTTTATGTAATTTTTTCTCAAAATACCGTCTCTATCTACATAGCTATGGGTGTACAATGGTTTTGTGAACGAAATATATTTTTCTTTATTTTGGGCAATAACTTCGGCTCTCTCACCTTCCCCATACAATTCTTTAATAAATAAATGGCTGTCATACCCACTCAAATTATGGAAAAATATTGGGACAAATTGCGGGATTTTATAATTTAAATTACAATTGCTATGCGCGGCGCCGGGTGTTTTCTTACCGGTAAGATGGCAATGATCTCTTACTTTAACTTCGCCTTCTTGAAAGGCCTCATCGCAAATAGAGCATATAGTCGATGTGTTAAAATCATCTATTTCATCTTTAGACAGTCGCTGCATTGGAACAATGTCTTTTAAATGAGTATTATAAATAGTTAATACATCTTCCTCTAAGCGTTTTACGAAATCGCTCGCGGCATTATCGCCGGTAAAAGTTACAAATTTCGTCAATGAATCATCAAATGAACATTTAATCAGATATGCAAAAGAATATGGCTCATGTTGGTATGTAGGGATGGTGAATTTTTTTTCCGGATCTGGTTCGCAATGATCTATAGATTTTAGGATCGATTCAAAATCGGCATAAATTACAAATGGGACTCTTAGTTGCTTATCATAATTTTGAAACTTCAGTATATTTTCGGGGACATAATTACCGCGTTTGTCTTTTTTAAGCTCCACTGATGGTGTACTGGTATATATATGATTACAATCGCACAATTGATGACGTAATAGGACGCTTTCAGATGGAAAATAAAGTAAACACCCGTCACAAAAAAATTTTTTATGACCATTTTTAGTTATTTGACTCGAAACTAATCTGGAAATACTTTTAATCCAACAATAGTGACTATTACCGGAATCTTCTGTTATTAGCAGTAAATTTATATGATGCCCTAACCTTCTACGGGAATATCGTAATGGGCCTACTATTTCAAATTTAGCCTTACCATTTTCATACCTATGCTCCAAGCCATAAACATTAACACTTATATCATTGAGGTCTTCAAATTTTGAAATGTCTTTAAGCTTCATGGGAAATTCAATACCATCAACATTCAGCACGGTCTCGAAGTGTGGATACGATGACATTAGGCTAACATGATCTCTGGCTGGATATAGAGCTGATGTGATGGCCCAAGCAAAGCAGTACGCATCATTATTCTGTACATTCACTACACCCTTCTTGGTTTCAATAAACTTAGGCAGCTTTATGTATGAGCAGCCTCCTAACGGAGAGTACTTATTTATATTAACTTCTAGAAATAGTACTTCCTGTAATGACCAGCCTGAAACAATGAATAATTTATTAGTTACCGATATATTATGTATTATATAACTACTATACCTGAATCTTTATGTTGGAAGTCTACGGTTTGAGATACCAAGGCGTCCTTAAAGTTTGCATATACCACATCCAAATCCGTCGGCAAATCTAGTATTCGATTTATGCTATTGAAAGATTTGATTTCAGAATTATCTTGGCTCTGCAATACATATGTAGCGAAGACCTCTACATTAACTTTAATGGCATTATGGGCCCTCAGAACAACTTTCAACAATTCCAATACCCTCACTTTTATCGCCTCAAAAAATGTTATATAGTCTATATGTTTTTCATCACTTTTGACTCTATAACTTGCGATTCTGCACTTAAATGCACTCTTAATTAAATATATACCATCGACATGAATTGTGCATGCCTTTTCTTTATGACTAAGACTCCTCATATGTGATGTCATCTGATTGGTTGCGATGTCTACATTACATGATTCACATCTACTTTTATGAACTTGTGGGTCTACGGTACGATGTGAAACTCGCATTACACGAGCTTGTTTTACCGGTAAAACGTCCGGGCTTGAATTGGCGGTTCTTTTCGTACCGCTGGATGATTCACCATTGCGGTTAGATATCAGATTACAACTTTTATTTTGATGTCGTCGTAAATTATCTGCTCTTGTAAATGTTAAACCGCAATTACACTTATACATATCTACTATTTTTATGATTATTTCGATATTAGATAATGAAACTTCCAACGCACTTATAGCTCGCGACTGATCTCATTCGTATAGATGTGATATTATATACCTCTCAATAAATCCCCACCTCCACTATGCTCCCCTCCCCTATTCATAATATATGGGAACAGCTCCAATTCTTGTTACTTCGGTATAGAGTAACGTAAATTCTAAATACATAGTAATCACTAAGAGGTAATGAGATGTACTTACTATGCTCATTACACCACTCAATTACGTTCATTAAAGTATATAATTTACAGAATAATTGGGAGGCACTTGTTAATTGCGCGAAGGGTGGGATACTACCCCTTCCAACAATATTTACATCGCGCGTGTCTGCCGAAGGCTGGTGATTCACTTTAGCTATGGCGGTTGAGAGTCAAGGGTGTGCATGGCGCCGACTTATTTCCCCTATGCTACAACAGTAATCAAGAGAAGTACTTAGACTTATTACACTACGTGATATACACAGTAAATACTGAGAGGTATGCATATGGTGTAATGAGAGGTACTTACTATGCTCATTACGCTATGCAATTACACTCAGTACAGAATAATTGGTTGGTACTTACATCACTATGTGTACTGAGAGGTACTTACTATACTCATTACACTATGCAATAACATGGTGTACAGAGTAATTCGGAGGTACTTGCTATTTGCGCGAAGGGTGGGGGGTACTTGCTAATTGCGCGAAGGGTGGGGGGTACTTGCTAATTGCTCGAAGGGTGGGGGGTACTTGCTCGAAGGGTGGGGGGTACTTGCTCGAAGGGTGGGGGGTGGGTACTTAGGGTAATTACTAATTACACCAATTGCCTCTGACCTTGCCTCTGACCTTGGTCCAGAACTGGCTAATCCCATCTACTAACGGGCTCTGAACTCTCAGCTCTAATACTTAAAAGTCTTGGAAACATTGGGATTGAATTTGTAGGATATGAGGGGACAGACTTATGATAATGGGGCCAACATGAGAAGTAATAAATCGAGAGTACAATCTAGAATTAAAGCATTGAATCCACGAGCATTTTATCTATCATGTAGTAGCAACTCATTAAACTTGGTCGTTAATGACATAGCAAAGGAAGTCTTCGAAGCCGCCAATTTTTTTAATATGGTCCAAAAAATTTATTGTTTTTTTCGATTGACCATATTAATAATAGTAATTTACGTTACAAGATCGAAAAGTAGTGTTTTACAGGTCGAGACAAGCAGATTCCAGGGCGAGCCGTAGGCGAGACCTGTAAAACCTGTAAAAGATAATGTAAATATCAACAAGTTTTTCAAATTAATAGCGTTTATTAAAAAGAAATTGGTTGGTCATATAGCAAAGAAATCTAAGATTGTGTCAAGAGAACAAATCGAAACATTTCTAAACAATGCTCCCGATATCGAATATCTTATGCTTAAGGAAAGTTAAAATCAAAGAAATGAAGTAAAAACTGATTACAATAAATTTTAATTCTATTCTAGGTGCTTTTAATTATGGGTTCCGCAGGTGCATGTCGCCGCGAAGAGCTCGTTAACATGAAACAATGATATCGAGGATAAGGAAACAATGTTGATAGTTAAAATCCCCATAACCAAAACGAGTACCACCAGAACGTTTATTGTAAATTTCCATAGAGATTTGCAACTTTATAGGAATTATTTGCAATTGAGGCCACCGCGTACCAACCATAAACGACTATTTATTTTTTTTTTATGGGAAGTGTTTAACCCAAGCAGTAGGTTTGCATTCTGTGGGAAAAGCCCCTAGCAAAATCGCCTTCTATCTTAAATTGGAAAATCCAAGCGAATTCACAGGTCACTGCTTTCGTCGAAGCTTAGCGACTCTGCTAGTAGATGGAGGGGGTGATCTTATAAATTTAAAACGGCACGGAGGATGGAAATCCTCAACCGTAGCAGAAGGTTACCTTGAAAATTCAATGAAAAACAAAATTGATATAGCAAACAAAATCCATGCGGGATGTTCCACAAACAATATGCAGCAAACTTATTTTCTTAGTACCGCTACAAAAAACAATTCCGAGTATTTCAGACACATCTTCCCTTCAGATATTTAACGTTCACAATTGTACATTTAACATAAATATTCAAAAATAATGTATTTGGCCAATTTAGGCATTATCTAGTTTTTGTTTAGTTGTATGTAGTATTTGTTGATTATTACTTAATTATAACTATAAAATAAAATAAATAAAATTAGTTTACATTAAAAAGTCGGTACTTATTTTGAAAAGCGATACAAAAACAAATGCAGAAAAATATTCCAGATACAGTTTATGCAGAACTTTTGTAATTACTTGTTGATGATGACATAACAACTTTGGAAGCTCAAGGCGGATGTAAATAAACATGGCTGCATAGATGACTCCATAAGAAACAAAACAGAAACCGGTATCAAAGCAATTTAATAAAAATATCCTTTGAACGGTTTAATGAAATGCATTCAACAAACAAACGAATAACAGGGTCACGGAGTTATGGAGTTACGCCATTGTCTATATCTGTTGTTATACATTAAAGTTAATAGTATACGTAAAGGCCTAAAACGTTCCTAACAATTTAAGTAGATGACATTGTGGTTAAGGGTGCATCTCCGGTTAAATATAATTGAAACGAGGTTCCTTTATGGTGGTGTCGCGTTGTAGACTTCGGTTATAAAGTTTTGCAGTGATGTCTGCTCGCAACGGCTGTTGTTACTTCTAAACTATATTTAATTTGATTGTATTCTAGTTTTCTGCAAAAATACAATGTATTATGAGACCAAACCCGCAGATTTTTAGTAATTTTTATTATTCACGTAAAGCAATTATTTGGTACCAAAAAATTATACTTTCAATAAATTTATAATGTATACTCATGGACTAAATTACTAAATATTTTTTACAAGTTGTTTAAATGAGAAAAATACACCTTAAATTTTTCGATGAGCCATCTAAAAAAATTACCGAAATGTGAACGTCAAAATTTAATGGTGTGATTTGATAGCTCTTAAAAATTGTTGAATAATAAAGTTTTAAAAATGCCAGATTTAACTGATGCTCAAAAGTCGAGGGCTTTCCGTTTTTATTTTTGTTGCAAGAAATTAGCGTAATAGTGTATGAATTAAGTCGAGAAAGGTGTCAGGTTGGTCGTGTGAGTATTTCCAACATTCTACTAATTTTGCATACTCTGTAAAACAATATTATGTTATGTCGAGAATATATTCCGATGGTTTTTAGAAGCATCAGTACCGTCTACTTTATTTCAGTTATTCATTGATTATTCGTTGTATTTCAAAGTTAAAATATAAAGTGTATGAAAGTTATAATTATTATTTTATTTAAATTGTTGCTTACATATATTGTATATTATTATTATTATCTATTAAATGAAATATTTTAGTTACAAAATTAATATAAATGGAATCCAAATAACTGTAAATTAGTTTTCCCAAAAATTTTCAAAGACCAAATACCTACCGCAGATCGCTTAATAAAAAAATTCTCACTACCCCTCTACATACTAATGCAGGCATTTCTTTGTAAAAGCAGGTGGAAGGAATTCGTGTTTATCGATTGAATGAAGAAGAGCTTCTTAAATTGAGTCAAGAGAAAATATTTTCGGGAGTTATGCCAAAATAGGAATTTTGTCATTAAAATTACGCGGTTTGACAATGTTTGTTTTATGTTTATGCTTTGCGAAATATTAATAAAGAACAGGTATGTTAAGTATTAAAGTATTAAGATCGGTGAATTTTTGTTAAGGTTTAATTAAAGAGTTACAATTAATAATATTATATGTAAGTAGTTGCTAACCATAAGAATACACAAATATAATTATCTGAAACTGAAAAGTTATTTTAATCTTTACTGACGTCCATCACTGTTACGGCGCGCTAGTTAGAACACTTCTTCTCGATTCGTAATTGGCAATTTTCTTAGATAAACAAATGAAATATAAACAAGTAACGGGCGCCGTTAAACATAGGCTTTGTTTGAACCTTAGACTAGGTAATAAAGAGAGGACTCATAATGCCGCTGACTTAAGGCGTAACATGTTGGAAATAAAAAAACAAACTTGTATTTATGTTATTAGTACTTCATTAATCTTGTTAGGTATAAGGCAAATTCTAAGCGTAAAATTTAAAATAAATAAGTAACAATAAATAAAACACAAGAAAAAATATATTGAGATAAACTGAATGAAATCGTTTACATAATAAAATAAGTGTTCTTTTTTAAATTCCGCAAAATAAAAGATAATGATCTACATGTATTACACACAAAGATTTATTTTTAGTTAATAAAGAGCACAGATAGCACAGAGACGTTTTAAAGACATCTTTAATACGTTTATTCACGACGTTCGTGACGGTTTGAAGATCTACGCTAATATCTAAAAGATGTTTTAAAGGCATCAATTGGACGTACTTTGTTACAAAACAAGGCGTCTTTAGGACATCCAATTTTGTACGTCTTTAAGACATCCAATTTTGTACATCTTTAAGACATCCAGTTTTGTAAGTCTTGGACGTGTTTAATTCGTCTATTTACTTGATGAAAATTCGTTTAAAAAAATAAATGAATACTTGTCTATTATATTAAATACTGTTTATTATACATTATTAAACTATTAAAACTGACACAGAGTAAATATTATTTTACTGTGTTGGATAAAATAATTAGAAAATGACTTCAAGTACTTGTTGCTATGAGAAACTATTTCCGGAAATCCTACTTTTTTCCAGTTTGGTTGATTTAAAAGTTTCTTTTATGGTATTAATTTTAGCCAAACTAATGTCCCCGTAGCATATAATTTTGGTCAATTATTGTTTTTAGGTGTTTTTATAAAAATTAAGAAATGATAAAGTTTACTATACTCTGTTTTTAAACTAAGAGGAGCGATTTGAATTTAAGTTGGCAATTCTGTAGCCTTCTGATTGGTCAGATTACAGTCAGTTTCACACATTACTTTTTAGCATGAACATCAGCTAATAATTGATATTTTTGACAGTTCTAATATTTTATAATTTAATATTTCATCCATTACTTAGTTTTTTACTTTATTTCGTAAATAATAGTTCTTCAGTAAGCAATTGTATTGAAAATCTACAATTATGGATCCTTCTACACTGAGTACTATTAAAGGTAGCAATTCCTGAAAAGCCTTACAAGAAAGGGAATACCTTATTATTTTACATGCTGATTCTGAAGGTTTTGTAGAAAATGCATTATTGGTTTTTGAAGGTAAAAAGATGGGAGATTACCATGAAGAGATGAATTCCGAAGTATTTTAGAAAAAAATAATTTTATTACCGATTTTTTAAAAACTAAAAATTAAATTTCTAACCAAAATGATTAAAATGTAACTAAATATTCAAGCAAATTTTATTTATTAGAATAGAATAAAACTATTTACAAAATTGTTATAACATTTAAAACACCATCTACTACTCTAGGGATAATCTTAATTTGGCACATTACTTTCACAAAAAATATTTTAAAAATACTTAAAATTAATACATAGGTATGTATGGTTCACTTTAAAAAATATGTTGACATGTAGTGTTATGAAAATGTTGGTTCCAGTTTTCAAAACAAATTCTGACTCATAGGCCTGTAAACTTTTGAATGCCTTTATTTGCCATCTAGCGCATTAACCATGGGTTAACACTAAATAAGCCATAATATCCACATTACTCATGGAAGAGATACCAGTTACTGTGTGATCCACTTGTCATTCACTGATTAACTTTTACTTTTTATACCTATAACAAATATATCCTTAAAAATGTAAACAGATCTTTATATTTTATACTAACCTGGCTACATCTGGATATTCCATTAACAATTTTCTTAAATATTTAATATCCATTTTAAAAAGATCATAGTTATTCTCAAAAAGTCGATTTCAAAAGCAAGAAAAAAGTATTTCTGACATCAATCAACAATCATATTGACTTTAATTTGATAGTGACATTTCGTTTTAGACACACATTTCAGATCACAATAATGTGAAATTTGCGACCGTTGTCTGGGACCAATTAAAAAATTACTTCTATAACATTTATTCGTTTCTTAACCGCTCATTGGCCGTTCACCGACTAAGGCCCAAAGATAATTATTTCATAAATTTTGAACACGACTATATTTCGAAACTCTCTCTTAGGAACAAATCTAGTTACTTTTCCCTATGTAAATGCGTCTTTTCAATTCGCTCCTCCTAGTTTAAAAACAGAGTATAGTTCCGGTATACCACAGTTCCAATAATGGAAAATAAATAATATAAAAATACAATATATAAAAACACACAACCACGAAAAAGTAATAACAATATCCGCAGACTGTTGCTAAAAATATTATACAATGAGTGTCCCGAGAAAAAGGCAGCTAGAGGAAGAACACGACTCGATACGCGCGCGCGAGAATATGCAATCAGTCAATGAAAATAACGAATGACGATCATACATGCGCTGCAGGCAGAACCAAGAACGGTGTCGTGGCGCCATATTCAAATATAGGTAAAAAAGTTAAACGTCCACATTACCGGCATATTTAAAACGTTCTAAAAACATCACAACAAAGACGTTTTAAACATGCACCAAGCAGTGTGTCTTAAAACCGTCCGTTTTACGTACCAGGACGTTCGGACGAAAGTAAAACATAAACTGGACGTCTTTAAGATGTAGTGTGCTATCTGGGTATTATTAAATTAAGCCAATAAGAAAAATTATACGTAAATGAAGATAAATTTATTACTGACCCTCAAATAATACTAATTTGGTATAATAACAAGAAGTTGTGGCGAAACAACTCTTTTTTTATATCTTTTAAGTCAGTGAAACGTAATATCTGCTCCTTTCTTGCCGCTATAACTTTTACACTGATATGCCACACAATAAACCATTGTAATAAACCAAAATATTAGCGGCCAATAGATAATTGACACAGATTACTACGTGTGTTCAATATACTTGTTACGCGCCCTCTCTTTATTAGCTAGTCTAAGGCGCTCACACACTAGTATCCCCCCAGGTTGCCTGATCAACGATTTAAAAAACTACAGAATAAATAATCAATTTATATTTAAGGATTAAATATTGAAATAAATGAATAATATTACAATATAAGATAGATAAAACTTTGGATGAAAATGGAAGAAATTAGTGATGTTGCGAGACAAGACGAGACGAGAGAGTGGCCTCTCTCGTCTCGTCTCGTAGGGCGAGAGAAAACTGTTCTCTCGTATCGACGAGAAAGCGCTTCTCTCGCCTGAGAGAGCCTTGTCTCGTCTCGTCGTGATAAAACAATATCAAATTTAAATTTGAAAAAGAGGAAACATGAAAAAACGGTAAAATTTGTAAAACAAAAACAAAGAATTTTTTAAGTAATTTGCGCATTAGTACCCAAATTTGGCAATAAGAAACACTTGTCTGTCTGTTCGTGTGTCACAGTCGTTTTACAATTGAAATTTGAAATAATAAGTAGCCCAGATTAAGCGTTAACTAAAAACGAAAATACTTTGTCTTGTAAGTCAGTTGGAGAGGGGGGGGGGAGAGGTTAAATTGGAAGTTAGAATTTTTCTAATGAAATCCTGCGATGTCAAATGAAAGCATTTTGTAGTATATTTTCAAAATGCAAGAAGATAGAGACATAAAACAAAAACGATCTGAAATTAGAGAAATATTATGATATTTTTGTTATAATGAGATGCACTTTATTTAAGATGTAAAATAGATGGCGTTACTATCTTTAAATTTTCTAATGGAAAGTAAAGTCATATAATACCTCATTTGAAAGATATTTTGATATTTTCGTCCAAGCAAACAATTTTACTTTTTTTTGCTTTTACAAAAATTACATTCTAGATAATCCTCGTGTGCCACAGTAATCCTAGAAATGTTAGAAGAGAATTTTTTAATAAGCTAAAATTTAATACATCACGTGGTTTTTAAATCACCTTTGATATTCTTAATTTATTTATTTTAGTAAATACAAGAAGCGTTTCCTTAGTAATAAACAATGGTTGTTTATACGAGTTATCAAGAATGTAACATATGAGTAAAGACTCAGAACATGTCTGTATAAGAATAAAGTACCAGGTACAAAAAATTGCCATTTGTGCAGTTTTAAATCTCTCTAACAGTAAAAAATTACTTAAATTTATAAAAGATACTGACATTTACTCTGTACTAGCTAAAATGTTAATTATCTATTGTAGGCTATTGTAAAAAACAGCATTTATAAGGTATTATACCTCCGGTAATGATCTTTAAGTTTTACCTCGTTTTTGTTTTGTCATTAAATTTTTTCATTTAGAGTTTAAAATAGAGGAGGGTACAATTTTCGTCCTCACTGTATAAAATACATTCGTTTATATTACCTGTTCTTTGACAGATTTTCAAAAAAACGCTCAAAAATTTTCAACTTATCTTTAAAAGTAACCTCAGAAAAGCAGAATGGATTAAACATAAGAAACGATTGTATAAATTTTAAATAAATGAAATGAGAAATATTTTTTCTTAAAAATCACTATTAATAAAATCCTAATAACACATGTATCATTTGTTACCATTTAATATATATAGAATAGGTGTGTTATAGTTAACTTTTTGACTATCTCGAAATCTAATATGTCAAAATTTTAAGTAACGATATGCAACTGAAAATTTTAAATAAGCAAAGAGAAAATTGTTTGAGAGAGCCTGAGAGAGCTCGAAAGAAACGATAAATTCTTGTCGAGAGATGGTACTCTCTCGTCTCGTCTTGAATTTGTTTTCAAGAGAAAATGTCTCGTCTCATTCGAGACGAGACAAGACGAGACGAGAGACGAGAATCTCTCGTCTCGCGGCATCACTAGAAACAATTGGTATTTATACAGAAATAAATAAATTAATTGTTATAAAACAAAACCCAAACAATATGTTAAAATAATTTAAAGATATTTATCTCTATTACACAAATCGCTACACAAAACTTTAGACATTAAAGTGTTGGACCTTGGCCGGAACAACGAGAGTCTCGCCTTTCGGCAAGAGTTCTGTACAACGGCCCTTACTCGAGTCTCTGTGTCAACTATCGACAGTCCGTTTAACCCCAAAATTACTTTTTACAGTATAACTGTTAGAATGTTAACTTACTGCATTGGATAATTCTCTAGTTCAGTGTAAAATATTGACTAAAATAATAACTTAATTGTTTGGTTTATTTCAATACGTATGTTTTCTTTTTGAGTTTTTAGTTAATACAATAAAAATTCTTTTTTGAATTTGTTGTAATTCTTTAAATTTTACTAATAATAATGCCAATTATTGCATCAACAGGCTAACTGAATTGATACGTATAACAAATTTGGAATTGTATTTATTTTTTTATAAGACTTTCAGCAGTCCCATTCCATTCCATAATTTCCTAGGTAAGATATGATTGTACTAGTGAGTAAGTAAAGTTGCTGTTCATGAAATCACGAAAGTATCTAAATTTATTTGAAACTCCCTTAATTTATTAGTGCATGGTAATAATTTGAGAATCCCACCTAAGATGTCGATCTCTAAATACTTTACTGATATTGTTTCTGGAATTTGGTGGTTTTTGTCAATATTCAGTGGAATGGCCAATTATTTATAAATGAAGTAAATGGTAAGTATTTACTTTTATTATTATTTATAGCAAGTACCTATATTTAATTCAAATTAATTTTAAATATTTGTAAATTTATCTTCTCAATGTTTACTTTTAATGAATTCTAATTTATCGACATGGTAGTTGTTTTATGTACAAACAAAAACGATCCACGTGGAACCCCATTATTTATTGGATAAAATGTGTTTATTTTATTATTGTTAAGATTTGCAGAATATTATATTGATTCCTATTACCAATTTAAATGATCAATATAAATTATTCATGCGATAACATACAAAGTAGGTACACAAGATAGCAAAATAGCACCGGTTCCGGTCTAATGCAATAATAGCCGCATTTACCCTGCATGTAAGTCATAGCTTAGACTCAAGTTCAGTTAGGCGCACCATAAATCAGTCTTTACTCCATTCTAAGATTTATGCTGTGGATTTTCACCTGGCCTCACTCTAAACGATCTGGTGTTAGAGCAATAAAAGCTTTCTGCCAATACCCATTATCCGTAATGACAGTAGGTAACTTGTATGCGAGCTACCAAAGGCGTGCCATAGAAATCCAATGTAACAAATTTCAGCAGTAATAAGGCGTTTGAATTATATCATACAGTGTGTAACAGCCAAACGGAATAAATTCAGTATCGCAATTACTGTGCATATTTATAAATATTAATACCAAAAACACGTCAATTTTATATTATAAAATGACGAAAAAAGACAAAAAGTTATCATTCTTCATAGTTGGCACTCTTAGTTTCATTTAAAACGGTTTATAACTTGCCGCGTAATTGTAACTGTATGACATTAATCGCTGTCAGTGTTGTACGTGTCATTTAATTCAAATCAAATACTTTGTTCATTTAAAAGAAATCCATATAATAACCCTTTTACAAATGGTTAGTTACGGAGATAAACCACAGATCGAAGGTTTTCTCCTGTTTCAAAAAAATTTCCCGAAATAACGCCTATATCTCAAGAGACAAATAGGCAATTTAATTCCTGTCAGAATTGACCAAAATGGCCGTTGCTTGTCGAAAACAACAAATTTTGTTGACCTGACTTTTTCATTAGTATTTGACTGTTCCTATAAATCATAAAATTAGTACACATATATTCAAAATAAAAATACTCCAAAAATAATAGACTAATAACCTCACTAGTAGTGTTTTTGTCAAGGGAAGCCCTTACTATTATTGTTTTTATCAAGGGTCCACCATTTAAAGTCAATTGAAAAATAATTTTGAGAGCTTGTACATGTCTTCATATGACGTCGATTTATTTTTCTTTTAAAAATCTTTGTCATCGAAGTAAGAGGTCTTTCCTGTCAGCTGGAAACCAAGGGCGGATCCAGGGGGGTCATGGGGGTCATGACCCCCCCCCCCCCCCAGGAGGCTTACATCTGAACATATTTTCTACTTTATACCAATTAAAAACGCTGTAGTTTTACGGCGACGTGTGGTCCGTCAGCCCGGTCATGCCATCTCCATCTAATCTCCCATCTCTATTAGTTCACGGCCAAGCTTTCGAATCTTTCGATGTTTGATGATGTCACAGTTGACAGTAACGCCATCCCACCCCCGCTCTATGTCGAGATGAACCAATCCGGCAGGTTAGAGGTTAGTTCAGCTCTGTGGTTCAACCATTCCGCTCAGTCTTCGCGCTTGTTTAACGTGATTGCAGGTTGCATTATGTACTTTATGAGATAGAAGCTGACTAGAAGAGTTCTTAAAAGTTGTTTCATTTAACTTGTCTTGCTGGAGATGGTGTTTCGCTTGTGGTTTATTAAAAAAGCAACAAGCAACATTTTAAATCTTCAATCTTCTCAATAACATTTAAAAAATGTTTTTTCTTGAATGCATTTTTTTTATTTCTAACACAAACATCAGAATAGTACCTACTGAAACTGAACTGATGTATTTATTTAAGTGTTGCCATTTTTGTTTAGTTATACATTGGTATTTTTGCCTACAGAGTGATTCTAACGAAAAAGATGTTGGTGGTGGTAGTAGTAGTAGTAGTAGTAGTAGTAGTAGTAGCTCAAAAATGAAGCACAATGCATGTAGTGCTAGTGGTTTATTTAGAAAGATAGATTCATTTTTATAAAAAAAACCAAGGCTTGAGATTGATAAACATCCTAAAAATATCCCTATAGTAACCACTAACATATATGATAATATTGATAATGTATGTACTGCCGATGCGCCATTAATAAAATTAACCTTAGAAGAAGAAAACAAATATATTTCTGCTGATGTTCAATGCATGCCGGTATCGTCTACTTCCAATTCTTACCAAATAAACAGTTCGCTTTCTCAATCAAAATTTTCCTCAGATATTGGATGGTATGTAGGAAAAAATCTAGACGATTCAACAAAAGCTACTTGGCAAGACAACAATATTGCTAATGATGCGCATTGCTTGTTGCAAACATTGCGCAGTTCGGACTTTATAATATCATCTATTTGCTTGAGTGATGTTTTAGGTAGGTACACAGCGATCAAAGCGTGCTAAAATTTTAGTTTAATATAACTATTTTTTTTTAGGTATAACTGTACCTATCCTTGAGCAGAGTATTACAAACCAGCTCGATTGATTTAAAGAGGGCTACAGAGACTATAAACGACACAATGAGTGTTCTGAGACAAAAAAGGGAACAAGTGAACACAGTGTTTCAACAACTTTTTGATGAAGCAAAAGAATTAGCCGAACAACTTAACGTTGAAATAAAATGCCCCAGATTAGTGTCAAGACAAGTACATAGAGCTAATAATCAACCAGCTCAATTAGCCGAGGAGTATTTTCGCCGGAGCGTCTACATCCCTCTTCTGGACTCCATAATAAATGATCTGCAAGAGCGGTTATCTCCAGAGGTACTTGATTTATTCCAACTTGGCGTGTTGATTGCAAAAGCTAATCATACCTGTAGTAATGAGGAAATGGAAACGATTAAACATCTCGCCGTAACCTATAAACCACTAAGAGACAACACGCCAGTGTCGGTCATAATCAGCGAATATCGGCTGTGGACAGAAAAATGGAAACGGGATCAGGCTATACCGCAGACGATTTCTGATCTGATAATGCATTGCGATGGTGATATGTATCCTAACATAAAAAAGCTTCTGTGTATTCTTGCTACACTACCAGTCAGGTAGCGATGGCAGAGAGGTCCTTCTCCACACTTAGGAGGCTAAAAACTTGGTTGAAAGCATCAATGGCGGAAGACCGTCTAACGTTCCTGTTGATGTGAAAGAAGTAATTAATCGTTTCGTGAGAAGGCAGAAGAGCAAAATTTATTTCGTTATTTAATTTGAAGTTAGTATTAAAATGTTGGTCTTACAAGTTGTTACAAGTTATATATCAACTAAATTGATATTAATAGATTTTTTGAGTAAATATTTTTGACTTTTTTGCTTTTTTTTTTTTTCATCTTTGGGAGAGGGCAAATGTCCTCTTCCTCTTGATACGCCTCTGATGGTCTGATGTGACCCCCCCTGACTAAAAGGCTGGATCCGCCCTTGCTGGAAACGGGGTGGACTGTAGATCTGTATAATTTGTATAAATGCAGTATGGCTAGATATAGGCAATATATTTCTAATGGGAGATCGGCACACTGTGTTGTCGTCTTTTCGATAGATGTGACAGGGTCGGCTCAATAGTAATCAATGTTATTAGAGTATGTATTTTTGGTTGCATATTTCAAATCAAATTCAAACCAAATTTATTTGTTTAAATATTAAATTACATTACCTAATAGTAAAAAAATAGTTATACAGAAAAAAAAATCTTTAAAGACATCTGATTGAGCATGGAACCTAGGCATTTCTGCCTGTTTTGCTTCTGATCAATCAGATGACTCTATTTATGTACATATTTTTTTTAGAGACAGGTATTAAATTTTACATATAATTATTTATTACTTAACAAAAGATACAATATTTAAAAATTAGAACAAGGGACGAAGAAATTCGACAGAATAAACCGATAAATAAAAGGATAAATAAACAAGAGACAGTACCTTAGGAAAAGTAGACAAAAACTACGATGGTCCTTTTGGCTTTTAATATGTTTTTTATTTATAATATGTTATCATTAGATCGTAAATTTTTTTTTGTTTGTTATTAAATATTTTTTTATTTCAATTTTAAACTTTTTTGTTTTGATTATTTGCCTGAGGTGTATCGGAATTATGTTAAAAAATTTTGGGCCAAAGAATGATAATGACCTTTGACTAAGTGATTTTTTGAAAAATTGTACAGGAATCTCCATATTAGCGACTGAGCGTGTTAAGCGGGTATTTTTTTGAGTAAAATTTTCAGCATTGGTATATATTCTCATTATACATTGATAAGCAAAGAGTAATTTGACGTTTAGTATGTTCGATTCATCGTACAATTTATTTGTAGAAAATAGTCTCTCTTTTTTTAGGATAATTTTTAAAATAATATTTTGTGTTGTCTCTACAATTTTAATAGTGGTGTTAAATGCTCCACCCCATGCTACTATGCAATACCTTAATATAGATTCCACTAGGGAGTTATAAAGTATCATTATATTTTTCTTTGAAAGAATGTCCCGGAGAACATAAAATGTGTGCATTAGGGCTCTCAGTCTATTACTAACATGGACAATATGCTCAGACCACCGTATGTATTGATCAAGTATTACACCTAGGTATTTAATTTGAGAAACTTTTTCTATCAAGGGGCAGTTACAATCGCTTTTTTGACAGTCACTACTATGCAATTTTATACAAAAGCTGTTAGGTAGATTAACGATGGTTGAACTAAAAGTAATGCATTTTGTTTTCAATACATTTAAAATTAGTAGATTGTTATTTAACCATAAACTTATCTTTCTTAGGGCCGTTTCTCCAGCGAGTTTAACCTCTTCCCATTCTTTTCCAGCGAAAATAATTACCGTATCATCCGCATAGCATATGATATTCCCAGATAAGTTATTAATTTGTGTAATGTTGTTCATATAAACCAGAAACAGAATTGGGCCCAATAGTGTTCCTTGTGGGACCCCCATCTTTACTACTGATTTAGAACTTCCGGTGTTGCCAATTTTTACGCTCTGGGTTCTATTAGATAAATAATCCCTCAGGAGCCTTAATGCTAAACCCCGTATGCCATAGTTATTTAGTTTGTCAAGTAAAATGTTATGGGAAACGGTATCAAATGCTTTGGCCAAATCAAGAAATACTGCAGCACATTTTAATGATTCATCTACAGCGTTAACCGTCTTTTCCAAAAAATCAACTACCGCATTTTCAGTGCTTGAGTTTTGTATAAAACCGTATTGACAATCTGTAATAACATTATGATTATGAAAAAAATTAATTAATCTACTTTTTACTGCATTTTCAAAAATTTTAGCGAAGTTGTTGATAACAGAAATTGGCCTATAATGTGTAAGCTCACTAGGGTCTCCGGATTTGTATACAGGTGTGACAATTGATTCCTTCTATTGACTTGGAATTTTTCCTGATTGAAAGCAAATATTAAGGATATGCGTTACAGGAAGAATAATATATTCATTTATATTTTTTATTGTAGTTGCTGTTAATTGATCTGGACCAGGTGCAGAGCTATTTTTTAATTTGCTTATTAAAATAGTTACTTCATTTTTTGTTACGGGTTTAAAGAATATGTTGTTTTCAACTTTATCATTTTTAAGAAAGTTTACTGCTGGTACTACCTTATGTATTTTATTTGCCATATTTTCACCTAAATTTGTAAAAAAAATATTAAACTCTTCGGCTTTTTCTTTGTTATTGTTTATATTATCATTATTTTCTGATTTTATACATATTTAAGTCGGTTGCCGGAAGTCTATAGAAGGCGGTAAGCCCAATTTTACAATTTTTTGGCAAATTACTAGAAGTTAAAATAGCTCTAAGAAATTTGGTTTCATTTACAGGTACGATATTAACATTCACTGATATATTATTTCTTACATAAATTATGGAACCGTCGCATTTGTTAAATATTGCCTCATTGTAGTGAATTGAAAACTGAGGAATAGAAAAATCATGAATATTTTTTATTTTACCTGTTTCTGATAATATAATTACATCAAGTATATCTTTAGCCATTTCAACATATACCAGTAGCTCATTAAAATGTTTTTGTAAGCTTCTAATATTAAAGTGAACAACTCCCAGTCCATATCTGTTTTTGTCTACCCTTCCCTGTATAAAGTCTTCGAAATTATTAACGCATTCCGTCTGAATCTCTTCATCGTCTAAAACGTTTAAAAATTCTATCATATCATGTAACTATTGAGCACCCTAAATATTTGTAGAAATTACATGTTCATTTATTTTTTTTTTTTTTACTTAAAATAGGAAATAACGAAATATTGATGATAAATAAATTTCAGAAAGAAGAATACAAAGAATCAAACAATATATTTAGAATTAATTTAATTTTAAGCATTTAAGCAAGATGGTGCAAAGGAATTTTTTTTTTATTTTTTTTTATTTTGGTTTTAGTTTAATAGTAAATATTCATTCAGCTGTAAATACAGTATTAAAATCATTTCTGTTCCTTATAATATATACTTTACTGTCCTTGTTTACGTAGATTTTGCCATGTTCTGTCCATACATTTTTTAACCCTTGTATTCTGATGGCCTCGTTTAACAAATTCACTCGTAAGCTAGTAAGGTCCTCTCTTATGACGATTCCTGTGCCCTTTAGTAGTTTTTTCTTGCTATATATCATTTTTTTAGTTTCCAGATCTTTTAATTTTAAAAAAACACCTCTACTTTTCTTTTGTTCACTTTTCCCAATTCTGTAGCACAATAGAATATCACTTTCGATGAGATTTAGAGACATATTTTTATTTAAAGTTTCTATTAGGACTTTTCTGGTATCTTCTTTGGAGGTCTCTTTCATACTGAAAACCCTTAAGTTAGAAGATCTAGTAGCTTGGTCCATTTGATCAATTTTAGACTCCATTTCGTCTCTCTCACCACTAAGTATATTTATTTTATTTTGTAAATATTTCGTTTTATCTTCAATTTTTGTATTCATTTTACCATAATCCTCTTTTAGTTCCGCCACTGAAGTTTCGATATTTAGCAGCTTATTTTCCATTGTTTGTATTATTGCTTCTGTTACTTTTTTTTGCAATTTGACTGATAAGCAAATCATTTTTAATAGCCTTGCTTACCGCTAATTCAATTTCTTCGCGGGTTTCTCTTGTTAATACCATGATTCAGTTATTTTTTTTACACTAACTTATTGCAAAACAACACTATAAGAACTGTATCACGTTTTTATTATTTTATTAGATGTAATTCTTGCTTTAACTGTATTTATTTCGGGAGCTCAAAATTTAACTGCTATTCGATACCGGCCATAGGCGGAGAACCCTTTGTCCTTCTTGATGTCTAATTAGATGGCTTTCTGCAGAAAGAAAGCAACTCACAAATGTGTGATTTTTAGACTGTAATCTTTATTGCGAAAAAAGATCTAGGTTACCTTCTGGTAACTAGCGTTTATTGGTTAACCAATGAACCAACCGACTAAATTGGTAACCTGCAAGTAACCTGCCTGCAAAAGCAATCCAAGTGGCTTGATTGTTTTTTGCATATTAATAATAGAGAGGACAGTTGATGACAGTTCGTTATTTGGTTCTCTGTGAAAGCGAGTGTAAGTATTAAACATAGAAAAACGAATATTTTTGTGATACAATATTAATAATAATATTAGAATATGTCAAAGAATTCTTTGGTGTCCGTAAACGTAACGGACATACGAATTTAAAAAAAAAAATGAACTAGAAAATAGTATCAAGTGTATATATGAAATAACAAACAAAAAATTAGCGGGTTACGCATATATAACAGAGAAATTTGAGTTAAAACTTGCGAATTTTAGTGATTCTAACTTTAGATTTTTGACTTTTGTGTAAGGTATATGCATGGTTGCCAAACGTTTCAATTTATAAATCTAGATTAATAATTATTGTCAGAATCGATTAGGTACTTTTATCATTACTTGTTATTTTTTTATATTTTTTATTCGACTTAATTGCTATAATTATGAATATTTTTGAACTATGAATTATAATAAATTTAAAGGTATATCTCTACAAATGTCTTTTATAAAATTGTGGTCAAACTTTCTAATTACTTTTTTCCGTGAACGAACAGGTACAAAATCACTGCCAACCTAATTATCAATTTTTGTACCTTTTAAGAGGCTATTAACAGAAACGTACATTTATAAACAAACATTTGACTACTTAGTGTCATTTATTTCAGAAATACACCTACACATAACTCATCCAATGCCTAAAGTGGTTTCAAAGATAAACCGTTCTACATAAAGAGGATTCCATTACTCGAAAATGGATATGACTTACTCCAAACATTCTGTACGAATACTACGTTGTTCGTGCTAATGAGTCATTTCGGATGTTCCTGCAAATCGTGAGATAAAGTCATCGCCTTACCATTCGCGAAAATGTTGTAACGTGTATGCTTTATCTCTTCGACTTCATTGTTTGACTGTCTAAGACGCGTCTGTTAGTGCTGTGGAATTTGCTGGAAAACTGGTACATTTCAAAAGCTATTCGTTACATAAGATTTTAGTATCAGAATCCTATTAATTGCGCCAATTATTAGTTGTCGTTAATACAGGGCGGCCCGATGAAAACGCACCAGAGTCAATACCAGGAACTGCGTTAACATTTTAGACAAACGCACGTACACATCAATTTTTGATTCATATACAGAGTGTTTCAAAAAAAATAGCTCCGTTGCTATAATAAGTAAAACACTACAAAATTAGTAACGGAATCCGTTTTTAAGATACAGGGTGTTAAAAAAATGTATACACTTTTTTAACGATTATGTTGAAACTACTTGCAACATTGTAATGAAATTTTGTATGAATATGTTTTGGAAGCTGACCATCTCATACATTGGTTTATAAATCAGTATATCATAGAGGGCGCTAGTTACACGGTTCGTACTGAGTAGTTCTAAACATAACTTTTTTGGGGTTAAATTTTCTAGTCCAAATTTTATGTAAACTCAAACATCAAGTTTGCGCCAAAAAGGTACTCCTGGTTAAACTCGATATTGTGTACCGTTTTCGGAATATTTTGATTTAAAAGCAATAAAGTAATAACTGATGCTGCTATTAGATATTTTTAAAAAACAATTATCTAGGTTTTCTGTCCGATTAAGTTTATCATTATTTTGTATTGTTGTTATTTTTACGATTATTGTTACAGATCTGAGATAAAAATGATGATATTATAAAGATAGTAGATGTATAGCCGTAATCGTGAAAAACACATTAACAGCGGGTTGCAAAAATAATCGTTAAATATTTATCCTCCGTTTCGTCTCATATCTCATTTACTATGACAGATGTATCTTTATTGATTAAAATTTTAAATTTTTTAATAATTGTTTGAATATTCCAGCAAATTTATGTGAGTGACGAGAGGTACTTTGAAAATATAATAAATATAAAAAGTTAAATTTGAGTTCGTTTAGTTGTAGTATTATAATGGTTAAAAAAAACGCAGGCAATTTACTACTACCGATAGAAGAAAATATTTAAACCTGTAGGCAAGTAAATTAATAACAAGTACATAAAATTCCTTCAAAAATATTTACTTTATTACATACCTAATTTGTATTTCCAACTACAGTTTGGGGTTTAAATTTTAGGTACTTGAAGAGGATCTCCTTATTGCTTGGCTAAGAAGTTGTATTGGCCAAAATACTAATTAAGCACGGAGGAAACCACTTCAGTAAGAAAGTGTTATTACTAAAAAGTTTACCGTGGCTGTAAAACTTTTTACTGCTACTGTTAGATTGTCTAACAACAACTATTAGATGTATTATTAGGACTATAAACTAAGTTTTACAGTCCTAATTCAAACCGTGGCAGTAATATTTTTTACTACTCCAGTTAGAAATAGAATTACTATTATTCGTATTACCATCAGAGTAAACCTTTCTTGCTGAATCAGTAATTTTTATTACTACCGCAGTTAGACCTTTTGTAGTAACATTTTTATAACTAACACCGTAAAATTAGCAACTGAATCTGCAAAACAGTAATATTTTTCTAGCAACCACAGTAAAAGAGGTTAACAATAAATGTACCGAACCGTTACGATTAATGGCGAAGAATTTGCCAAAGTCGTTTCTGCCTTGAAATATTAAGCGAACTTCGACCATATCATCTTACACAGTCATTGAGTTGAGTACACTGCCACATAGTACAGTTTAAAAGTGATTCTATCGTGTCATTCCGTTTGCACTTCATTGCTAAAATGTAATACCTATTTTATATCATTCTTTACACCATAAGAAAGCAAAATCGCCTGGTCGTCAAAAAATCGTAGTGTGCAGAGGTTAGTTAGGGGTGGTTTTCCAAAAAATATCAATATTTTTTTTGCTTAATTTACATCTACACAACATTTTTAATCATCTGCAAAAGTTTTGTTTTAAAATTCCAAGAGAAAGTATTTTATTTTTAATTTTAAATTATCTGCCCAACACGCTCTTATATGGAGTTCCTTAATATAAAACGACTCGCGCTGAAACTTTAAAATTGCAATATCATTTACACTGTGAAAACTCAAGAATGAAAATTCTAATCAAAAAATACTTTTTATAAACGTTGTAGAGCAACGATCAAGAATTAAAATACTTTTTAGAAATTAAAAATCTAATAAATAGTTTCTTCAAAAAACTGTAAAATGTAAAAACATAACCTGACCATCGCTCTCTGACGCGGAGATGCGAGGATGGTTGAAATTTCCTTGGTTCGCTGTTGTATCTACATGGTACAGTCGCCCGTATGTATTTTTGAGCCTCGTAGGTGGGTTTTCGTTTAAAACAGCAGAAGGTTACTATTTACTATAGCGAGAGGCGTAACGTTGTGATAATCAAAGATGCATCATAAGAATATTATAGTGGTTTTTTAGTTTATGGATTTTGAGTATTTTTAAATATTTTTAAAAAGTTTTATTAAATAAATTAATAACAGTCAGATATTTACCAAACACAAATATAATCATTTTAAAAATTGCTTTATTAATAACTATTATTGGTAACAATAATTCATGCATTTCTGGTAAAATTCGCGTTAAAATAGTCGGAAGATAGGACATTACCTAATATGTTTTTTTTTTATAATTAACATTTAACCTTTTTAATAAAGAATTTGATATTAACGTATAACTAGACATATTATAGGTGCTGGAGTCGGTGTTCCGTAGTAGAATCTTCTATTAAGTGAATGAATAAATAAATAATTAGTAAATATTCTTATAAGATTAGCTTACAGCATTTAGTCAGACTCTGATACATCTGGTAAAGATGGTCTGGGTATCGTACTGTTCAGTCATATTTTAGTCTGGTAGTGTACAGGAAGACAATGCTGTTTTAAAGTGTCTAAAGTTGGAGACAATTTGCTGATCGGCCAATCATCCATATTCTACACTACAATACGTCATGCGCGAACTCGTATCATGTAATATATCTCAAAGTTGACAACAACAAAATATGATTACTTCATTCAACGGCAGCAACATAAATTCTGGATCAATCAAAGCCGGAGAGTAACAGAACACAACGGTTCTGTTTACTCAGTTCGTTTTTTAAATATTAATTAAATGAAGATCTTTTTGAGTTTCAACCAGTACAGACCGAAATAATTTTGAATTTGATTCTCTTGAACTTATAGCATAAGTTACGAATAAGAAGAGTATTTTAAAAATTGCAAAATATTATTATACGTTAAATAATCTAATTTAATATATTTTATATATTTGTATAGAATAACAAATTAAGTCATCTTCTTTCTTTATTTATTTCAAGTTAAAAAGAAGATATCTTCCTGCAAAAAATTATCACATCATTACAACAGCAGACAGCAACAAAATCAAGAAAAATTTGTAAGGAAAACTAAGTATTTTCTCCACGTTTCTTTCACAGATAAGTCAGAAAACATGTAAATTAATATATTGTGAAACATTTGTTAAATACATTATTTAAAAGACTGATTTATAGATTTTATTATTTTAGTAGCTTAGTTGATATTCTTGGGACAATGAATTATTTTAGAAAATATATACCCATTATATAAATATAATGCTTTGACCCAACTTTTTCTAATCAAACACTTTTTTAAATATACTGAAATATTGAAAATTCTATATTAAAAATAAAAGTATCTCATGTAATAAATATTCCCACTTTGCACCATCGAGCAATACTAAATTTCAGATCTATCCTATATGTACCCCTTATTCCGTATCTGTCCAAGTTTCAATACTATGTAGACGAGGAAGACAATATTGCCTATGCCTCGGTATGAACACGGAACGTCTTGATAAAGGATATTGTAGTCATATTTTTTAATCAATTTTATACTCGAATTTACTTTGCTGATTTAATAATTATGACTTTATATTACGTCTAATTTTAAAAATTAATTTTTGATCTTGTTAAGGAAATGATTTACTACAACTTAATAGTATCTGATCGGTTAAAGAATAATTATTGTTTGATAATGTTAATTCTCTATTAAAAGTTGCCCTTGTTTTAAAAAATTTCATAAACTTTATAATTTTTTTTCAACGAAACGGGCCATTTTTTCAAAAAAGTATGTTAACCCGGGGCTAGTGCCAGTTGTTCTCTTTGGACATAAAAAAATTATGGTATTATCTTTAAAATTGTGTCTTCTAGGATTAAACGAAAATGCCTATTTATACAAATTTCTTGCTATTGTCAGCGGTCAGCGGAGCAATAACTCAACAATATTACGAAAATCAGTTTTCTTTACTTTGACATATTTTTAAATCCAATGAAAACAATACAGAGTGGAATAAAAATGGCAACTTTCATTAAGTTTATTCTGCCATCTATTTTAAACTAGCAAAAGCTCCAGCCGTCTCTAGCCAGGGGCTGGTACCATTGTATCATTGTATATAGTTCTTTATACAATGCTGGTACACATACTTTGATTTTCTCATACTATACGGAGAATGGTCGCACTGCGCAGCTTTCTAAGTACCTTTTAAAAGGAGATAGAAAACTCCGCCATTTTGAACCTTTATTACGTGTTGCCTACATCTTGGCGCAATATTTTTAATGGGTGCGTTTTAATCATCCGCTTCTGCTTCGGAATTGTCGGTTTTCTAGTTTTAATCTGACAGGTTAAAACGACTAAACCGACAATTCCGGAAGCAGAAGCGGATGATTAAAACACACCTGATATTTTGTTTGCTGCTGTCAGTGTCAGTGAATATTATTTTTGGAGTCACAGTTTATTGCTAAAGAATCAGTTAGCTCACTCGGGCCAGTTGAAAGTTCCAAAATAACATCCACTTCAGGGATACAAATTCAGGATACGCAGAAGACTGCTGTTTTATTATAGGCGGTTGTCATATATTGTATTTTCCGAGTTGCGCAGTGTATAAACTGGAACATTGAGATCAAAAGTGCCGACGCAGAGTGAGCGATCTGATTCTTTATCTGTAAACTGTGTCATAGGAATCAAAATGGCCGCGCCCTATGTTGGGCGTGTCGGACCTCTCTCTTGCCCCGTATAGTAATCAAAGTATGTGGGCTGGTAACTCAAATGGAAAAACATGAGGTTGTTAATTTAGTACCACTCCAATTAACGGGATGGCGCTCGTATCGAAATGTCATGTCAGTTGTCAGCTCGTCAAAACTTCAAGCTTGGAGAAATTAAAATGGCTATTGTATTTGAAGGTGTACAAAGGTGTATTGAATTTTGATTTATCTAGAATCTAGATTTATTTTTTATGTTTTCAAACGATGGGAAGATGGATATCAGCAACAAACAATAAAGCACTCCCAGATATTGGTAGTGATGCAATTTATACCACATTAAATATGCAGTCGTCATATTAAGGATATCAAAATAATTTGTAATAAGTGTCTTAAACAAAAATGCACCATCACTGTTTGATACTAACGGTAAGTAATATTTGATTCAGTGTTAAAATAATTGGTTTGTTATTTAAATTTCTTTTTGTTTTCAGTTTTTAAATGATCATTATTGTAAAGAAAATGTTGGCCTTCCAAAATACCCTGTCAATCGATGAAATATTTGAGCCTCAGCCATCAATATCAAAAATTGATTCAATGCAATTGACATCAAACAATAAAAGACCCTAAAATCTTCAAGGGTCCAAACGTGTGTAAGTTTAATTTATGCTCAAAAGTTAAATTCATTTATCACAGTGCCCACATGATAAATATAAATTTGATAACTACAAGTGCTGTATAAATGAATCAAGAAAACAATTATCGGATGAAGAAATGCTCCTCAACCTAACTAGTCGACTCAATAACCATATGGCAAATTTTATCCACACTCAAATTTTCCTGAATAGTAAAAAAGGATGATGCTTCAACTTCAATTTTTTTAAACTTATTTGCCACTCCAAGTCGCAAAACTTTTATAAAGGTTTTGAGCACTTATATATGCTGATTTTGTTACAGAAAACATTTTTGATAGGATTGTTTTATAAATAGTTAATTATTTAAATGGTGTAAATGTATATTTGTTTGAGTATTTCCATGTTTAAATAGACAAATTATATGATGCGGCGTTAATTTACTGTAATAAAAAAAAAATAAAATAAATTGAATTTTATTTCAAGTTTGAAATTAATGCAAAAATATAATGAAGTAAAATCAAATAAAGATATAAATTGGCAAAATATTTGACAGCCAATATGGTTGTTTTATGATTTGAAACTACTCAAATATTTTTCCAATTTTTTGCTTTATTTGATTTTCTTCATTACATTTTTGCGCTACTACAAAGTTAAATTTTAAAAAGCCCGCTCGTGGCGGCCATATTGAATTTTAGTACCACTCCAATTTGATAGATGGCAGCACATCGACTCAAAATTTTACCATTGAGTTTCCAATCTATTCACATTAGTAATCTATGTCTCTAGCTTAAAGAGACTCAATTAGACTGGCCACCTTGTGGTGGTCTCCTTTTGGCATCAAACAAATAAATGCATTGGGCTGACCTACTAGGACTACTTATACAATGGTAATACTGTAGGTATTTTATTTCAAAATCTATATATAGACTAGAGCCTTTTTGCCTGTACCAGAGTAAAAAACTCTAGGCGATCACACATTCATTAGAACAAGCAATATAGCATCCGTGTGTTGATTGGAAAGAAACACAATATGTATATTCTATTTAATATATTACATCTCATATTACAAATAACAGTCATTGAAGAATATTTTTTAAAAATTGACTGTAAATTTTTAGTTAGAAAATACTTTTTAAAAAGGCAATCAAAACTATATCAGTAACATTTATAAAACGGTAATCTTGACTTAAATGTTTAAATTTTTTAAACAGTAAAAATAATTAATAACAGATTTCGTCCATCTCTAGACCTGTTTGCTTTATTTGGTCGTTGATAGGCTTATCAGTTAAATTTTTATGCATTTTTTTGGATTTTTTTGTCACATTACTATTAAAAATTCTATAATTACCTAAATACCTACCTACAAGTAATTTAAATACAAAATAGATATCAAAATATTCTTTCTATTTAGATTTTAACAGTAATATATTACAATTATTATTAACAAGATAATAATAATACTAATATAATTTAAACAACAAGAATTAAAAAAAGGTTTTAAAATACTACTTGAAAACGTATATATTTGCAACGCATACTGCCATCTTTCAGCGGTGTACAAAACTATACGAGATATCTATTGATTTTTTAATAAATCTAGATGTCTGCTTTCATTGAAACAATCGATAAAAGTCTAGTGTTGATATTTCTACAAGAGATGGCAGTAATATCAAGGAACTTCAAGGATATAGATTTCTAAACAAAAACATTCCTGAGTATGGACTTCTCCTTTAGGTGGTCGTTACTACATCATTTTGTGATTAAAACATATTGGTTCTATTATTATAGAGTGTATGCAAGAAGTGATATGAATGGGACACTATTTTTCAATCGGCCACACTTTTTATATTTTTTGAGAAAATGCTCGGCTTTGTTCATGAATTTGTAGTTAATATTCATAATAACATATTCCTCCAATAAATATTTTAAATTTTAAATAATAAAAGATGATATATATATCTGTAACGTGTGGAGGGTGGGTTACCCCCACGGCACTTAGGCCTCATTAGGCCCATTGTGCATCCTCCTAAGATGATAGGCACCTCCTAGCTCGTCAGCCAGCCTAGAGATTTAGTAGTTGACAACGTCGCCAAGAGGTGCTTCTCTTAAAAGATGATAAAAAATAAATATAACAAAAATTGAAATATCCCATTCAACACCTGCATGTTTTGAACGGGACACATATTTGTTATGAATGGGACAATTCATAAAAATAGTAATATTTTTTTCAAAAAATTTATTTCCTAATGTTCAAGAAGAAGATGTATTTCAAGAACTATACCTACACAAGAAAAAACGTAAAAAATATGCTAAAAACATGGAGTTCAAAAATAACGCGTTTTAATAAATGTTCACAAAATCCTTTCGAACTGGTTTTCATACTGAAAAAAACAAAAATGAATTCTTAGAGTTTAAGCTGTAGCCAAATTAGATTACGGATAAGAAAGTTTTTTTAAAATTCGGAATCGTGTCATTTTACAAATATCGTCCTGATCAGAATAAAAAAACTTTTCCCATACCGCCTTAAAAATGTAATCTTAAATTCGTAATCTGGAAGACATTCTTAAACATGCCCAATGTAAGCAAGCAATTTTATTTTTTTGTTGTAGAGAAATCGACCAACACAAAGTCATTTTCGTCATTTTCGAAGATCTCAATTTCTTCGTCACTATTTTTATTTATTTCTTCATAAAACTCATCAGTGTTATCAGAGCCTTGGTGGATAAAGGATTCACCATCATTCTCGCTTAAATCACTGCTACTTTCCTTCAGTACTCGCTTAGCCACTTTTGTTGTTTTTTTTTTTTTCATTTCCTTTTACCTTAATTTTTCTATTTTTTCCTGGTATTCTTTATTTGAGTGAGTGAGTGAAGAAAAAATTAGCCTCGGACATTGTCCATTAGCCACAGAATGATTAAGTCAATCAAATGTGTAAACGAGGAAACTAGATAACTATATCTCTATTTTGGTGTCTAGAATAAACTTAATAAAAATATCGAAAACATATTTCTTGTTGCTTGCTAGAAGTGTTACCACATTTAAAGGTAATGGAAAGTTTTGAGTGATCTTTATTTATCTCATTCATTTATACTATTGAAGAAACGCTTCAATTCTCTTGCTGATTCACTGTGTCGTATCTTTCAAAAATCACTGTCAGCTCACTTTCCTGTGTTCAAATCTGCTGACAAAACCGACATAACGAATTATAGTGGTAATTCCCTGTTATCAGCCACTCCTAAATTCTTTGAGTCAATTCTAGCTGACGTAGTCTATAACACTTATAAGCAGTATATTGATAAAGAGCAACATGGATTTTTCAGAGGGCGTAGCACTTGTACGAATTTATCTATATATCAAGATTTTATAATTAATACAGTTAGTAGAAGAGCCCACTGCAAATATCGACCGTCATCCGATAACGAAATGAAATATGCTCCAAAGGCATGTAACAACATTGTACTTTACCAAATTGCACCTGTGCCAATCCCTATCCTGAGCAAAGTGGATAAAAAAATTATTTTATATTCAAAAAATCACGAAAGACATAACAGCGACAATTATTGTGTTTGCCCTGAAAATTACAATCCTAATTCATTGTGAACCTAGCTTTTAAACCTGAATTATTAATATTTTTTACCTATCTTTTAAACTTTGTGCATGTGTGAAAGGAAGAAGGATGGCATTGTATAAACCATTTGTAGAGGTAGTGTATTATAAACTTTTGTTAGATAATTCTTTTAAACCATAATCATAGTAGTTTTGTTGTCGTTTCTATGGCAACCTGTAAAATTGAATCACAACAAAAGGTATATAAGTAAATTTTTAATTCAGCAAATATTTATTCAAATTTTTAAAGATTTTTACCTACTAATCGTGGATAGATGTTTTTGTGCGATATTAAGAGGAAAAAAATATTTCTCTTTAACGATATATATCAAGATAAGAGAAGGTTTAGTGCGGTGAAAAAATATAAAAGATAAAAGGATTATTGGGCAAATACTGCAAAAAAATGAAAAAAAGGCATAAAAGGCAAACTGTAGACACGTATTTCTGACTATTGGTCTTCATCAGTACGGTCCAGCCAAGTTCAAAAGAGAATGGAACTAGCGATGAAATCAAATCAATAGGAGATCACTCAAGAAGCCAACCACACAGTCCACAAATTTAACAGACAGATTTAACTATAGATTCAGGTTTTAAACCGAAAGACTCAAGTTTAAAGCTATCTTTAACAAGAATGTGAAGATCTTGTAAATGCTGGCAACAAAGGTTAATGTGTCTAGGATTTTCTTTATTAAAATTGACAGAACCACTTATTGTCCATCCTAGTCTAGATTTACTCATTACAGAAGCGTGCAAATCTGGTTGAATAATCTGTCTAGGGACAATAAGGCCGTAATAATCTTGTCCAATCAATATTTGGGGAATAGCACTCTTTATGGACTTTAAAATGGTAGAATCGAGGTAAGGAAACTTATGATACAGTTCTTCAACGTTAATACTTTGTGTTGGAAGCTTTAAAGTCTTCACAGTTCTTACTCCATTCATCTTGTAGTAGTTTGGATTTAGATTTGCAGATGATATATCTAAAGTGACTAGCTTAAGAGTTATCTTCAAAATGAACTATACCATTAGTCCACTGAAAGCACAAAGGAAGTGTGGGTCCGGCAAAGCCTATACTTTCTGCAACATCTTCATCTATCATGGAACAAGTGGAACCTTCATCGAAAATAGCAAAGGTTTCAATTTCTGCTGTTGGCCCACGAATTTTTACGAATTTTTACTGGAGCAATTCTTAGTAAGGCGGTTTTATTGTCTTCTTTATTTAGATTGCCACAGAAATTTGAATTGGGAGAAGGTTGTTCTTCAGGTTTTTGTTCAAATTTTCTTTCTAAATGGAGAAGTTTATCATGTTTACCTTTGCATCCGTTTTCACCACATCTTTTTTTTCGAAAACATTTTTGTGCTACGTGGCCAGCTTTTAAACAAAGGAAACACAATTTCAGTGCCAAAACAACATCGCTTCTTTGTTCGATGGGTTTCTCCAGGAAAACACCGCATTCTTGTATGTTATGTTTGTCATCTTTGCAGAAATTACATCCTGTAGCAACGGTTGAAGTATGCACCGACCTAGCATGCCTCTTTTCAGATACTAAAACATTTTCTTTCTTACAACTAGTCTTATTTCTGTCGAAAGGATTTTTAATGCAAGACATAAGGTCAGCTTCTTCTTCCAGCCAAATGGCAAAGTCTTTTAGGGTAATCTGCTAATTTTGAAGTTCTAGTTGTCGTCTATACTTTGCCCAATTATATTTTTGAACTACAGGAAATTTATCCAACAGCGTGGATATAAGTTCTGGATTATTTAAATAGGAGGAACCATTGATATTTTCCATTGTAGTCACCATATTATTTACTGCATTAGATAAAGATACGATCTTCCTTCACTGGCGCAAATTTTTTTACTTTATCTATTAGTGACATAATTATCCATTCGGCTCTTCCAAAATTCATTTCCAGCATTCTGATGTTTTTGGGGACATTATTAGGAGATGTCAATAAAGCTCGAACTGTTTCTCTAGCTTTTCCCCGAAGAACTCTGTCTAATCGAATCAGATTTTCTGCATCGGATATACTATAAGCATCTGTAGTTCTACGGAATTCACTAATAAAGATTGGCCATTCACTAAGTTCTCCAGAAAAATGTACCAGATCTCTCAACCTTTGACCATAGAGGAATTTATTTGTATTTGCAGTATTCTCAACACACTGCTTGACAATATTTAAAAGCAGATTATGGTCGGTGTTTTTATTATCAATTTGAACAGACATAGAGTTGTTTAAATTATCATTAGTTAGCTGATAATTGATAAAGTTATCTGTGTTAGGAACTTCTTGACATAAATTAGGAAGTTGATCTTTATTTACAATTTCAGATATATTTTTTCCATCTTCTATCCACTTCCTTATTTCTTCTCCACCATAGAAACTATTTGGGCGACTAGTATGGCGAGATGAAGGAGATGATGAGGAAACACTAGCACAATGCTCAAGTTCTAATATTTTCTTTTGAGTATCAATCTTTTGTTTTAAAATTTCGTTCTTCCTACTAATAGCATTCATTCTTTCTTGGGCTTCTTCTTCTTCTATATATACATATATACATCAAGTTTACATCAACATACAATAATTATTGATACATATAATAATTAATAAATATATGAAACCCACAGAAGGTCAAGCCTGTGTATGGGTACAAAGATATTTTATTAAAATGAAAAATATAAAAAAAATGTAATACTATAATATATAATACTTAAAACTATAATATTTATAAAGTGCATAATATCCAGACACAAACTATGCTGAATTTCCAACAAGAGTATTAATTAAAATGAATTAAAATAAAGAATATCTACCAAAATAAGGCAATTGCATAAATAAAGAAATGTTAACTACTAATATGTTTTAAGTTCCTATGTAAGTGTGAATTTGATATCTTGGAATGGTTTTAATCCAGGCTTTTAATTTTGTTTTTAAATAGGTTTTTAGAATTTATATTTTTGAGTTCGTTTGGGATTAAATTATAGAATTTTGGGCCAAGATAATAATAACTTCGTTGTAATATATTTTTATGAGGTAAAGGTATATAATTTGACTGATTTTTGTATCTCGTGATATAAATATGATCAATACTTGTTAACTCCTTTTTTTAATATGTCGTCTAATTAACGTTTTTGAGAAAAATATTTGCCAAACATCATACAGATTTACTTGTTCATATAGAAGTTCAGTAGGAAATAATCGAGGTTTTTCGAACAATATTTTGATAATATATCTCTGTGTCGTCTCTAGAATGGTTAAATGTGATTTCTGTGCAGCTCCCCAAGCAACAATAGAATATGACAAGTGGCTTTCTACTAGGGCATGATAGAGAATTCGCATGTACTTTTTGTCATATAGCATGTTAATATGTTTTAACTTATATGCCACAAATCGAAGTTTTTTCGCTAAAAAATGTATGTGGGTATCCCATTTAAGATGAGCATCAATATAAATAATAATAATAATAATAATATTAATAATAATAATAATAATAATAATAATAATAATAATAATAATAATAATAATAATAATAATAATAATAATAATAATAATAATAATAATAATAATAATAATAATAATAATAATAATAATAATAATAATAATAATAATAATAATAATAATAATAATAATAATAATAATAATAATAATAATAATAATAATAATAATAATAATAATAATAATAATAATAATAATAATAATAATAATAATAATAATAATAATAATAATAATAATAATAATAATAATAATAATAATAATAATAATAATAATAATAATAATAATAATAATAATAATAATAATAATAATAATAATAATAATAATAATAATAATAATAATAATAATAATAATAATAATAATAATAATAATAATAATTAATAATAATAATAATAATAATAATAATAATAATAATAATAATAATAATAATAATACTTCAACCCCTGAAGTCGACTGAATGACTTGTGTAGGGGAAGGGACGGCTATTATTATTATTTGCCGTGGCGCTCCGGGGCGACTTAAAGATGATTGATGGTGCCATTTGACTTACAGGTGAGGAAAACCCGGAAAACCTCACCCACCATCATCGAGACGGTAATGTATGGCGAATTTTTTTAATCTGCATGTCATATCAACAGAAATTGAATTTCTATTAATACGCCACACATCAAATCCTAAACCGAACCATGCAATTTAATTAAAAATCCACATGGTCTGGTCTGGGATTCGAAACCCAGCTGTCTCAGACTCATAAACTTGACTATAAATGCCGAGGTATTTTATATTTAGTGTCCGAGTTATTCATAGGTATGTTTAATGAAATATATTCAGGTAAGTAGCACGCATATGAGGTAAAAGGGACAAAGAAGGTCTTGCTAATGTTTATAGTCAGCAATCAATTGTCAAACCACTTTATTATTTTCGAAAAATTTTCTTAAACAATTACTTTTAATTCATTCCAGCTATATGATGAGTAGACAATAGCTGTGTCATCCGCAAAGCTAATTATATCCCCTTTACTTCCAATTTCAAAAATATCGTTTAGATATATATTAAATAAAATCAGTCCTAGTACCGTACCTTGGGGAACCCCGTATTTAACAGCTTTAAAATCACCTAAAGAATTTACTATTCGGACACATTGTCTTCTATTTGTTAAGTAATTTTTCAGAAGTAAGTACGGAGTTCCTCTAAATCCAATTTTTTCCAGTACTTCTAGAAGCTGAGAGTGACTAACCGTATCAAAGGCTTTAGCTAGGTCTACAAAGAGGCATAGCGTTGGGATTTTGTTATCTACATTTCTATGAATCCATATTGATTAGGAGCCATTATTTTGTAATTATTTAAATAGCTAATAATCTTAATGATTCAAAAGTTGGATGAAGATCCCGATTATTTTAATAAAATATTATGGACTGATGAATTATCCTTTTCTACGGCAGGAGTTTTTAATAGGAAAAGTCGAAGGTCGTGGGAAAACAAGCACAAGAGAAAAATATTGGCAAAACAAAAAATCAGCGTTTGGTGTGGAATTTTCAGAAACAAAATAGTTGGGCCTATATATTACGATTATAATTTAACTGGAGTTACCTATTTGGAAATACTTATTCCAGAAGCAGAAGATATTTTTTTACAGAATTTTCCGGAAGCCATACTAGATCATATGATTTGGATGCAAGATGGGGCAACTCCGCATAGTGTCGCACCCGTTAGAGATCATTTTAATAATGTATTCCCAGTATGGATAGGGAATAATGGAACTATCAAATGGCCACCTAATAGTCCGGATTTGACCCCTATGGATTCATTTTTTTTTGGGATATTGTCAATAGCAATAATGATAATAATAGTATTCAAGCAGGGGGTGGGTTGACTCAGTGGTTAGAGTCATGACTTTGAGATCGGAAGGTCTCAGGTTCGAATCACACCCTTGGCCGGGATTCTTTCATTTAATTTAATTATTTAAAATTAATTCTGATGCCTTGATAGGATTCCCCACTCGACCATTCACTGTTGGGTTCTAATTAACAGTGCTGTTCCTAAAGTGGCGCTGGGGAACAGTAACAAAGCCTACACAGAACACGAGGCTAATGGCCGTAGTAGTCGATGACGATGACATCAAATTAAAAAAAAAATAGTATTCAAGCCATTAAAGATAGGATTCTACTTGAAATATACAATGTGAATATGAATAATGAAGCCATTGCCAGGGCAATTATAATTATAAGAAGACGTTATTAATTATGCATTAAGAATAATGGTGGACACATCGAACATCTTTTAAAATTTATTTATATTTCCTAAATACATCTTTGTTCTTTATTTTGTATATTTTTCCTTACTGTAAACCATTTTATTTAATTAAAGAATTGTCACTTGTCAATCATGATAGTTGTCATTTTCATAGCTTACTTTAATTATGCTAACTTTTCCATATATTGGTTTAACTAAGATATTTGACGTTTAATACCTCAAAAACGGCATACGGTAGGGGTAACATATATGTTTTTAAAATCAGAAAAAAGGGATCATTCCAAAAATTAAATAATATAGAGGGTATACCATTAACAGGGAAGCCAACAGGGAAGATTGGAGTATAGCCAAACAAGTGGTGAACTATGATAAACTGAAATGGGCAATTAGCTCATTCGAACCATATAAATCACCGGGCATGGACGGGATTTATCCAATAATGTTACAAAGAGGTCCTGATATTTTATACAGCAGACTCTGTAACATACTCAGAAGTAGCCTGGCCTTTGGACACATACCAAAAGCTTGGAGAAATATTAGGGTAACTTTTATACCAAAACCTGGGAAAATGGGACAGGAAACGGCAAAGTCCCTAAGACCAATAAGTCTTATGTCCTTCGTACTTAAGACTTTGGAAAAACTGCTAGATAGGCATATTAGAGACGGGATATTGGTTCAAAGGCCAATATACCAAGACCAATACGCCTATAGTGCAGGGAAATCAACTGAAACAGCTCTCCATCAACTAATAAAAAGGGTGGAGAACACACTGGAAAACAAGGAGGTAATGCTGGGAGCATTCTTGGATATCGAGGGTGCATTCGACAATACCTCCGTTGAATCGATCATTAGATCTCTCAAACACAGAGGAATCGAGGACACATGCGTGTCCTGGATCGACTCTATGTTAAGGGAGAGAACTATACACACAACCCTTATGGGAGAGACAACAGCGGCACGGGTAGCGAGAGGATGTCCACAGGGTGGAGTGCTGTCTCCACTCCTGTGGAACCTTGTAGTGGATGGGCTGCTTAGGGCTCTCAAAGATAGGGGACATAGAACCCTGGGATTTGCCGATGATCTAATGATCATGGCACAGGGAAAATACAACACTATAGTAAGAGATCGAATGCAAGAGGCTCTAAATATAATAACAAAATGGACAGAGGCGGAAGGACTAAACATTAGCCAAAACAAATCTGACATAATTGCATTCACCCGCAGGAGGAAATTGGAGGGACTAGGGCCTCTAAACCTAAGAGGTGCAAGCATCCAGCTTAAGGGGGAGGTAAAATATCTCGGGGTTATGATTGACTCGAGACTTACCTGGAACCAGCATCTAGAAAGAACCACAAGGAGAGCGGAAACCTCATTAATGATGGCAAGGCGATCCTTTGGAAAAAAATGGGGGTTAAAACCAGACATGGTATACTGGCTTTATAACATGGTGGTGAGACCCATAATAACATACGCAGCTTTAGTGTGGTGGCCAAAGACACAGCAAAGGAAAGCAATAACGAGGCTAAGCAAGGTACAAAGACTTGCCTGCCTCGGAATAACGGGGGCAATGAAAACAACCCCCACTGCTGCAATGGAAGCACTTATAGGACTCCCACCTCTTCACTATGTGATACAAGGGGAGGCAAGATTAGGTGCTTACAGATTAGGGAATACACTGGGGAATCTTGACATTAGGCCAGGTCACATGAGTATCTCAAAATTAGTGACAGGAGATGTGCTAGACATGAGATCAGACCACATAACCAAGAGGTACTCTTTTAATACTCCCTTTGAAGTTTTAATACAGGAAAGAGCGGAGATCATCATAAGGGAGCCCAATGCCCAACGACAGGAACAAACCTGGTATACAGACGGGTCTAAGACTGCGGAAGGCACTGGGGCAGGAGTATTCTCCAAAAACCCTGGTACTAACCATAGCTATGCTATAGGAATACATTCCTCGGTATTTCAGGCCGAGGTATGCGCAATTTTGCAATGTGCAAAAACGAACAATGAAAGAGCTGTCGAAAATCAGCATATTCAAATAATGTCAGACAGCCAAGCGGCACATAAGGCCATATCGAGTCAGAAAGTTACGTCGTGGCTGGTATGGGAATGCATCGAAGAACTAAGAACACTGGCAGACCGAAATAGAGTAAAACTATTTTGGGTGCCAGGTCACAAAGGGATCGAAGGCAACGAAAAGGCTGACGAACTTGCAAAAAGAAGGTCAGAAGAAACACCGGAACCAGACACAAACCCAGGAGTACCAAAAAGTACAGTCCGGGGTTTTATAAATGACTGGATTCGGGAACAACATATCAACTATTGGGGAAGCACCCCAAAACAGGCACATGGAAAAGCCTTCATAGGCAGACCATGTCCCAAAAGAACTCTTAATGAGTTGAAAGTGATAACAAGGTTCATGACTGGGCACGCCCCAGTAAAGGGACACTTGAACAAAATTGGCATGTACAATGGGGAACTCATGTGCCGACTATGTCACAAGAAACCAGAAACGGCCAAACACATACTGTGCGAATGCGAAGCTCTAGATCGCAAAAGACAGGCTCTTTTTGGACAACCCCAGGTTGATCCAACAACGTATAGAACCCACTCACCCAAGGATCTGTACAAACTTGTACAAGGTACAAAGGTGATAGAGTAGGTGCTATGAACTAACATGGGGTAAAACACAATAAGCCAATAGGCTTCAGTGTTATTCGGAGACACATAGTCAGACGAGCCAAGGAAAAAAAAATACCATTAAAAAAATATTTCGTATTCCCTGAAATCTGCACGGTACTGTATCTTTTATAGCATTTTAACAAAATTTAGTCATAACCACACAACTTTTATTCAAAACTTTTTTATCTATAGGCAATAATAACGATAATAAGGGGTGAATAAGTTTAACTAAGATACTTGACGTTTATAACCTAAAAAACGGCAAAGGGTGGGGGTAATATATATATTTTTAAAATCAGAGAGAAAGGATTATTCCAAAAAATAAATAATATACAGGGTATCCCATAAAAAATATATATATACAGGGTGGCTCACGCTCAACGGGACGGAGCTTTATAGGAAAACGACCAAAGATATAAAAAATTCGTTTGGGAGGAATACGTAGGTTACAGACGGCTACAATTTAAAATTTGTTAGATGTATACAGGATGTCCCACATAAGAAAAAAAAATTAGTTCATTAAAAATTATTCAAACAAGAGTAAACAATTAATTTCTGGGAGACTTTTTTTCCTTAAAAATTCAAATAAATCGAAAACTAATAATAATAGTAATAGGGAACCTTTAGTTAACTGACAATATTTTTGATGTAGTTTTTAATTCTAAAATAAAAAACAGGGTGTTCCATTAAAAATAATATAACTTTGTATATTTTCTCTTATGTGGGACATCCTGTATACATCTAACAAATTTTAAATTATAGCCGTCTGTAACCTACGTATTCCTCCCAAACGAATTTTTTTATATCTTTGGTCGTTTTCCCATAAAACTCCGTCCCGTTGAGCGTGAGCCACCCTGTATATATATTCTTGCGTATCCCCTAAAATCTGCACGCTACTGCATTTTTGTTAGCATTTTAACGAAATTTTGTCATAACCACACAACTTTTATTTAAAACTTTTTCTATAGGCAATAATAACGATGCTAAGGGGTGGATAATTTATAATATATAACTCTGTATATATATTTCAAAAACTCTGATACTTTGTACTTTACTAAAAAAAATATTCAGAAAATTTTCATTGGAATTCCAGAAATATAAAAAAATATGCCTCCGCCTATGTACAATAAACACCTCTTTAAATACATAATCAAAATTATTCAAATACTCATAATGCGAAAATCGCTTTTGTGTATGTACATACAACGAATCTGCCATCTATTTAAACTCCGCAGACTCAAAACACGTTTAATTTTCTCTCAGTCGCACTTGAAAAACCCTTTCATCAACTTTTAATGAATTCAATTTCCACATTGTGGCCCTTGGTCATGGATTAGCAGCGTCGGAAAACAAAATTTTCCATTTACAGGCAGACGACGGTGAACATTTAATCTCTAGAGGATCTCCTGCACCAGTATATACTCGTATATCTAATAAACTAACGGAGAACAATAATTATAATGTATTACAAGCGGGATTTGATCTCATACGCTGTTCTGAATGGTATTACTTTTAAAAAAAAAAGTAAGCAGAAATCCAGTATCGTTCCAGAAAATTAAATTTCGAGTAAACAAACAAATTTATTTTTGTTTTTTTTTTTTTTAAATGAAATAGAACTTATGACGATGACGCAAAACAATATCTAGATTATGACTTCTAAGAAGTTTATTGTCTCATTCTCCTCATATTATTTTTCCTAATTATTATTTAAAAAGCTGAATGGAATATTACACCATTAATATATTAAAACTTGGTTTTTATAAAATATTCTAAAGATTATAAAAAATTAATTCATTGCAAAAAATGCATTTTTTTTCTGGCTTAATTAATTTTTCGTTGTTTAAACAATAACATCAACACATATCGAGTGTCATCTTACACTTTTATAATCAGGAAAGCCTTCCGGAAATTAAAAAAAAAAATTACGAATTAAAACAATTTTGCAAACGAGTGCGCCACTATGCCCTGCACTAATAGTAGAATTCTCAAATTGGCTAAATAAAAAAGCAAATATAATTCTTTTAATTCAGACACCAAAATTAGAATTTCAAAATTAGAAGTTTCAAAAAAGACATTAGGTTTGTTCCAACAGCTCCTTTCTGATCATAGTGTCCACATACTTCTATTTTCTCTTACTATACGGAGAATGGTCGCACTGCGCAGCTTTCTGAGTGCGTTTTAAAAGGAGATAGAAAACTCTGCCATTTTGAACCCATATAACGTGTTGCCTACATCTTGGGGCAATAGTTTTAGTGGTTATGTGATAATAGTTACCCAAAGTCAGTCCCCAAAGATATTATTTACGAACCTACCCCTTACAAAAACATTAATAAATAATGAATATCTTAAAAAACTTTGCTTCACTGGGTGATTTTATGTTAAATCTTTCCATTTGTGAGTAAAAGTAACTACTTTAATTATGTTCCTATTGTTGTATTCTAAATGCTTTTTATTTTTCTGATCTCCTAGGAATTTCGAGCACTTAACTTAAACAGTGTTTACAAACCATTAATCAAATTGTTTATAAATTATTTTTAGCTAAACGAGTTTGTCCTTTCCTCGATAAGAATTTATCCACATTTTGTGGCATTCGGAAATATCTTACATTTTTGGATTTCGTATTATGGTTTTTCCAAGTCGCCACCGCGCAGCCCGGCATTTTAAACATTTATTTAGTTCTTCTTTGTTATATACAGGAAAATATAATCACTATCAACACAAAAACAAATTATTACAATATTTTACACTATTCAATCGAAAAGTGTCAAAATAACTTGGAAACTTCGTCCCGCATTACGTCACTGCGTGGTTTGAACGAATTTTGAATCAAAAGTTAGCATACTAAACGAACACTACAAATCACAAAACATCTGTCAAAAGTAAAATTTCATTGATTGTTACAGGTAGAAGCAACTTTAATTTGCGCTTTTACAGTTCATCAAATTTCTAGAGGTGTTCGACGCCCAGACAGAGAACGCGCTACGTGTGACTAAGATAGCTATTGTACAGTCTGCTAAACAAGTTATTTTAAATAGTTTTTAATATTTTTAGGTAATTAAATTTTAAAAGTGTGGAATAGTTTAGGGATTAAATTGGTCTGATTGGACTTTCTTAGAACGTTTTTAAAAGCAGCTAAAGATATTATGTAGAATTGAAAATAATTATTATGCCATAAAAGGTGTTTTGGAATTCCTTCAACCTTTTGAAATTGAGTCAGAAAATATAAATTTTATAGGATAGCGGAAAATACCTATAATTTTTTTGTAGGCCTTTGTAAATCGTGGAAATAGTTTATATTTTATTTCTACCGTATTAAGGAAAATGGTACCTATTATTAATAACGGTTGTTTCTGAAACATTACTAAAATTTTCGAAATTTTGTTTTTCTACAAAATAATAAACTAAACTATTTAGAAAAAAATTTATTTCTCTTATAATTTTATAAAAAATAACAGGGGAATATTTACATTTCTTGATCTATTAAACAAAAGGATAAATTATCTCGACAAATGACACCATGTTCTAGTACGCAAGCTAGCTTTACATTTTTGTTGGTGGTTTCATGGTTTCATATCAATTTTTTGTAATTGTAGTTTACACGTACATAAACCTCTTAACACTTGTTTGCTTTATTAAAAAAGTTTGTTTTGTGATTTACGTCGAAATAAGTCAAAAACAACTTGAAACCCCATATAAAATCAAAAAGGAGAAACGGAAAAAATTGAGCCTGTAAATGAACACAACTCAGAAACAAAAATAGCTATCTAATAATAAAAAAATAAAATTTGATTCTTGTGCAGCTTCATCTATATCATTAACTGTTTTTGGTTTTTTAATGGTTTTTCTTGGTGATGAAAATTCCGATATCTCACGGTTATCGATTCTTTTTTTCTCTCCAGAAATGCGGACGACAGTGTTTTTAGATACTCCTGTGGCTGCAGCAACACGATCATTTACATTTTTAAATGGTATTGAAGGTGAATTAAAGTTTCCTTCTCTTCTCATAAACTCTATAACATTGGCTATTATTTCGCGAGATTGACTGTTAATCACGCAGCCTCTTAATTTGCTATTAAACTCCATACTTAGGTTCTATTAAACTGTAATGAGCAAAAAACACAAACGAAAATAAAAGAAATGTTTTAGCGAAATTTACATCTCACGGTTATCGATTCTTTTTTTCTCTCCAGAAATGCGGATGACAGTGTTTTTAGATACTCCTGTGGCTGCAGCAACACGATCATTTACATTTTTAAATGGTATTGAAGGTGAATTAAAGTTTCCTTCTCTTCTCATAAACTCTATAACATTGGCTATTATTTCGCGAGATTAACTGTTAATCACGCGGCCTCTTAATTTGCTATTAAACTCCATACTTAGGTTCTATTAAACTGTAATGAGCAAAAAACACAAACGAAAATAAAAGAAATGTTTTAGCGAAATTTACATCTGACATTTACGTCTAAATGAAATAGTGAAATACTTGATGCGCAGAGTGTACTTTCATTGCGTAAATCCGTCGGGATGCCTGTTAGTAGTGCTTTCTCTGTCTAGCCGTCGAAAGCCTCTAGAAATTTGATGAACTGTACGTTTTAACAAACGGTTTCAAAAAAGCTGTCCAATAAGTCAATAATAACTCAAAAATAAATAATAAATTAGGACCAAGGGGACATTAAAACATAATAAGCAGTTCTCAGGTAGGTATATTAACAATAACAAACGTGTCTCAACCTTTTTGATAAATAATGGAACATTCTCTAATGTCCCCTAGTTCGTTTCAATAGTATGGTTTTATATAACTAAATTAACTATTTGCAACAAAAATGATAATTACTTCAAATACTTATATCCGGATTAGTATTTTTTTATGAAGAATCTAATTTTAATTTTTTAGTTATCTTTTTGAGCACGTAAGTTTCACGGAACCCTTCAGTGATGGAGTCCCATGGATTACAGTTTAAGAAACGGTTTACATTAATACATAAAATTTTAAAACTTACTAATAATAGCATATTTTGTCTTCAAACGTTTAGTTTAAGCCAGAAGAAGTAACTAATTACTTCGATCAAAATATTCGATGTCTAAATCATTTGAAGTTAAAGGCATTTCTTAGTGGTGCCAGAGACGAGAGATTCTCGTCTCTCGTCTCGTCTCGTCTTGTCTCGTCTCGAACGAGACGAGAGAGACATTTTCTCTCGAAAAACGATTCGAGATGAGACGAGAGAGTGTCATCTCTCGACGAGAATTTCTCGTTTCTCTCGAACTCTCTCGGGCTCTCTCGAACAATTTTCTCTTTGCTTATTTGAAATTTTCAATTGCTTATCGTAACTTAAAATTTTAACATATTAGATTTCGAGATAGTCAAAAAGTTAACTATAACACACCTATTCTATAAATATTAAATGGTAACAAATGATACTTGTGTTATTAGGATTTTATAAATAGTGATTTATAAGAAAAAATATTTCTCATTTCATTTATTTAAAATGTATACAATCATTTCTTATATTTAATCCATTCTGCTTTGGTGAGGTTACTTTTGAAGATAAGTTGAAAATTTTTAAGCGTTTTTTCGAAAAACTTTCAAAGAAAAGGTAATACACACGAATGTTTTATATACAGTGGGGACGAAAATTGTACCCTCCCCTATTTTAACTTCTAAATGAAAAAATATAACAAAACAAAAACGAGGTAAAACTTTTTGTTATAACGAGATGCACTTTACTTGAGACACGTAAGATAGAGGGAGTTACTTTCTTTAAATTTTCTTATGGAAAGTAGGGTTATGTGATACCTCATTTAAAAGATATTTTCTATATTTTTACAACAGATTTAGGTTTTTATACTTTTACAGAAATTACATTAAATAAATTCATAAAGTAGGTTAAATTCTTTTTTATATTAACCGCTTCAACCTCAAAAGATTATTACCGGAGGTATATTACCTTACAAATGCTGTTTTTACAATAATATTCAATGGATAATTAACATTTTGGCTAGTAAAGAGTAAAGTCAGTATCTTTTATAATTTTAAGCAATTTTTACTGTTAGAGGGAACACTGCACAAATGACAATTTTTTGTAGCTGGTACTTTGTTCTTATACAGACATGTTCTGGGCCTTTACTAATAAGTTACATTCTTGATAACTCTCGTATTAACAATTATTGTTTATTATTAAAGAAACGCTTCTTGTATTTACTAAAATAAATAAATTAAGAATATCGAAGGTGATTTAAAAACCACTTGACGTATTATATTTTTCATATCTTCTTGGCAAAAAAAAACTTATTAAAAAATTATCTTCTAACATTATCTAACATTTCTTGGATTATTGCGGCACACAAGGATTATCAAAAATGTTATTTTTGTAAAAACAAAACAAAATAACAAAATTAAAACTATTAAAGTTGAAGGTGGTAGCCATGTGTGAGTTATAAGTTCAAAAAGGTAAATCAAACGAGGGTGGTCCTTAGGATCTCACAAGAGTATTTTATTACGACCGGTTTCGAGGATCATATCCTCATCATCAGGTAAGGTCTAAAAATAGAGAGGAAAAACGAATGAGCTCATAACTAATAAAGTGGGTTTAAACATTTTAATATGAAAGTTGTCAAATATCAAGAACTCACCCGTAATTACTCGTCTATTTAAGACTTAGCTAAGAGAATTATCCCAGTAATCTTATTCCTTATTTTTATTCTGTCTCCTTTTCCATTTTCATTTTTCAGCACATTACTTCAAAAAATAATTAACCAAATCAATAGTTTTTTCTCTCTTTTCATTTTAACACCATTTCCTTTTCCGTTGATTGTTACCAACTTCTTAATTTGAATATTAGTACATCTAAAATTATTTTCCAACGCTAATGCTAGACTCTACTTTTAACAATAATAATTTATTTATTTCATTTTGTTTATTACGTACAAATTCAAATAATTCATTTTATAAACCTATATTATTATTAAGAAACATTTATTTTTTCGCCAACGCCATCTATTAGCCGATGGTCAAAATATTTAAATTTGACAACCTCTAAACTGTTATCTTAAATATTAGAATGGTTAATTCGTCTATTTATATCTTGAGGGCGTTAATCAGTATATTTAATCTAAATAAAATTTAATTCTTGTAGAATTATAAACACTTGTCCAAGAACCCATTTTAGTGCTTGTAGGGTTTAAAAAGTTTTTAAATTTGTTTGTCTTAATTGTTCGTCCGTTCGTAAAATATTTTAATAATTTTAATTAATAGTTTTAGACCTACTTTTGTTTATGTGTTTTGACATCAACTTTTTGTTGCAACTATTGTTTTTTTTTTATATTTTTTATGTATTTTAAAAAATACTCGCATACTTGTTTTTACACCGACCCTGGGATAATTCTCTTAGCTTAGTCTTAAATAGACGAGTTTTTACGGGTGAGTTCTTGATATTTGACAACTTTCATATTAAAATGTTTAAACCCACTTTATTAGTTATGAGCTCATTCGTTTTTCCTCTCTATTTTTAGACCTTACCTGATGATGAGGATCTGATCCTCGAAACCGGTCGTAATAAAATACTCTTGTGAGATCCTAAGGACCACCCTCGTTTGATTTACCTTTTTTTAAAATTAAAACTGTTTGCTTAGAAGTAAATATAATCAAAATATCTTTCAAATGAGGTATTACATGACTTTACTTTCCATTAGAAAATTTAAAGATAGTAACGCCCTCTATTTTACGTCTCAAGTAAAGTGCATTTCATTGCAACAAACATATCATGTTTCCCTAATTTCACATCTTTTTTGTTTTATGTCTCTATCTTGCATTTTGAAAACATACTACAAAATGCTTTCTTTTGACATCGCAGGATTGCATTAGAAAAAATCTAACTTCCAATTTAACCTCTTCCCCCCTCCCCGACTGACTTACAAAACAAAGTATTTTCGTTTTTAGTTAACGCCTAATCTGGGACACTTATTACTTCAAATTTCAATTGTAAAACGACTGTGACAGACGGACAGACAGAGAGACATAAGTATTTCCTATTGCCAAATTTGGGTACAAATTAAGGATGTGCACGATGTATGGATGTTTAAAAAACATCGATGTTTTTTAATCCGATGTTATTTGCTAACATCGATTTTTACATTAACATCGATGATTTTCTTTTCAATGTTTCTTGGTTTTTTGTTAAGGTGATTACAGCACCCCCTTATAATTTTCGGACAAGGATATCTCAAAAAGTAATTTTTTTAGAAAATTTTAATTTGGGCAAAATAAATTAGGCAATCATATCTAGAATATGCATATTTTTTAAAGTTTTAATTCCTTCCAGTTTCCGAGAAAAAAAATCAAAGGGCTTTAAATTTTGAAATATCATAATGAAAATAAATGCATTCCTCAACAGCAGTATTCTTAATATAATCCCCAAATTTAAGCTCTTAATCTTTTGTTAATGATTTTTTAAAATTCGCCGAAATTAGTGGCTAAAACGTCTCGTTAAGTGCTTCTTTCTAGTGTTACGCGTCTGTAACTATCGTATCGTACACTCTGAGTCATCATTCGTTTCTTGCAACGATTTACACCAGTTTAAACCAGAAAATAGAACTTAACAAGGCGTTTTAGCCACTAATTTCGGCGAATTTTAAAAAATCATTAACAGGAGATTAAGAGCTTAAATTTGGGGATTATATTAAGAATACTGCTGTTGAGGAATGCATTTATTTTCATTATGATATTTCAAAATTTAAAGCCCTTTGATTTTTTTTTCTCGGAAACTGGAAGGAATTAAAACTTTAAAATATATGCATATTTTAGATATTATTGCCTTATATATTTTGCCAAAATTTTAATTTTTTAAAAAATTACTTTTTGAGATATCCTTGTCCGAAAATTATAAGGGGGTGCTGTAATCAACTTCAGCGTCACGTTTAATTTGATGGTTTAAATTTCTTTTTCCTGTTTTTTTGCTCTTCAATGAACGCTTTTGGAAAACATCGATGTTTACAGACACATCGATGTTGGAAAAAATTTGCGCATCCCTAGTATTAATGCGCAAATTACTTGTTTTTGTCTTACAAATTTTACCGTTTTTTCATGTTTCGTCTTTTTCAAATTTAAATTTGATATTATTTTATCACGAGAGAAACGAGACGAGACGAGACAAGACGAGAGGAAAGGCTCTCTCGATCGAGAGAAGCGCCTTCTCGTCGAGACGAGAGAACAGTTTTCTCTCGCCCTACGAGACGAGACGAGAGAGGCCACTCTCTCGTCTCGTCTTGTCTCGCGGCATCACTACTTTCACTGGATACAAAGGTGTAATAAAATTACTATTCCATTACTAAAGTAATTTGAAGGCAGTCCCTTCGGTACACTTCCAAGAAAATAACACAAATTTATAATAACTAAATCCATTAAACAAATTGAGATCACAAATTTAACAATATCAATAAATTTACAATTATTGGCCAATTGCCTCCACACAAAAATCAATATTTACTTGTCATCTGTCATTACACTCTCACCACCCACCTACAAGTTATGCTAAACATTTAAAAATATTTAGCAAAAGACTTAAAAAAGTTATTTTGTATTTAATCAATTACTACTACATACTAATAATTTTTAATACCTATATTTCTTTAGTTATATTTACGTGACTATTAAAAGCAATTTTAAATTCTTATGTTTTGTATTTATTAGCATTTCGCAAAAATAAATTACCTCTTCTCTGTGAACAATAAATTTTATTTTTCTTTCATATGTATTTTTCTGTTACTTCGTGACATGTTTTGTCAACTTCTCGACATCAGAATAAAAAGGAATTCTGCGAAATAAAACGAAACTTTCAATTTAATTCAAACGCAACTCATTATAATTTTTTATGGATCTGAAGTTACTTCTTTAACCACAAAAACCACTTGTTTTCCAGTATTTCCTAAAATACAGCCGCCAGCATTTTTTTCCATTCTTTAACAACACCTTTTTTCCGGCTCCAACATAACAAAAAAGCTTTTTATTCGCTTTGGATTCTTTCACAAAATATGACCTTGTTAGATTGGAAATTTTATCTGGAGAACCTTTTGAAAAAAGAAACATTCGCTGACTGGCCAAGTTCTCAATGGACTTTATCAGTGGGACGAGAGTCCTTAATTATGCACAATTTTCGTTTGATAGGCCGTGCTCGAGATATCGTACGCTAAGATGCTCTTTTTTTGCAATATTTCGAAGATTGGCTGTTTTATACACGATTAAAGGGCAAATTATATACAGGTTCAACGTTTTTTTTAAGAATATAAAATTAATAACAATGTGTTAAAAAACAAGATAATTGCTCAAAAATTTACAGTTTTAAATATATATTTATGACAATAATAAATAATTTAAATATAAATAGTTTAAATATAGATTTTCTTCCCACAAAGCCAATGTCTGTATAAAATACTTAATCCTATATATTAGTGAGGCCCTTCTTATGCAATCGTGTAGAAGAAAAAATTTTCTTATCCCTATTTTTAAACTTTTTTTCACGTTTCCGATCATTCTGAATCCGAAAATGAAAAAAAATTCAGAATTTTCGATTACTCCTAACTACTTTAATATCAATGTTCTTAATATCCGCCCGTGCATTGCTTATGTTACTTATTTTACGCATTCCAATCATTCCTAACATTTCATAAATTGCAAACATTCCAATATTAGGCACTCCAACGACCTGTCAAACAAGAGCTGTTTATTGTAAAGGTGAGATTTCTGAGGGGGTTGTGACCTTCATAGTTGCAACCACAGCCATTTTGGAAACTATTTAAACGATCAAACGAACTTACCTGTGAAGTTCGATCGTAATTATATGAGAAGCGCCTCGTCTGAAGAATCACTTGATAACCGTAGATATTTAAAGTAATTTAGAGAATTTAGCGTTCTTCGCCTGATGTATTAAGTTGAATATTGTAATAAACTTAGAAGTTGTTTATTGAAGTGGTTTAATTAAACTACAAAAAATAACTACATTTCAAACGGAGTTTCTTAACTAAATGTACAATTATTGTTGAGTTTCAGAAACAAAAAAGGTCTTCATGCCTTAACAAATTGTAATAATTAGGTATATTACAAAGATTCGTTATTGATGCAAATCTTTCTTTAGAATCGAGTTTGCCAACAGCAGTGAATCATCCAATGGCCTATTATAAAATCTTGCAAAGGTATTTGAACCATCCGACCAACCTGCTGTCTGTCGGATAGTTTTTAATAAGACCCCGTTCTTATAAGCTGCCGACGTAGAAGCGTGTTTAGTCGAGTAGGAGGTCAATACCTGCTTCCTTTAAGGTACTCCTTATCCATCTACTCACCGTCTCCGTGCTAGCTGTATTATGAGGTTTCTTTGTTGTCAAGAGTAAGTAGTCTTGTGCAGTTCCTCTGATTGACGATGTCCTCTCAATGTACTCTAGAAGTACAGAGGCGGCGCATAGGTTAGGGTTTTCTCTATAAAATGGGATTTGGAGGCATGGTTTCCAATTACTCTTGTGACTTGTTTTAATACCATCTCTTATAATTACCTGAATTCTCTCTGAATCAATTAAGATAGAGTCTACTCTAATTAAGACTAAAGTCTGTATTCTATATGCACATATTAGAGCTAATAAGGTTACCAGTTTCCTAGTTAGTTTTTCTAAAGTTAGATCTTCTATTATAGACCAGGTTTCTAGTAGGTCTAAGACCTATTGTGGGTTCCATACAAAATTAAATCTTTTAGAGGGAGGTTTCAAACGAGCTGTGACCTTCATAAATCTCGATAGCGGCGTCCTTTCCAATGTATCCTGGAAGGATGAGGGCCAGAGCAGAGCTATATGTATTGAAAGAGCTATAAGAAAGGTTCTTTCTTTCTATGAGATATTGAAGGAACATGATAACTTCTGGTACACCGACTTTTATGTAATTTAATTCCCTTTTTTGACAAAAATCCACCATGTCTTGAATGCTGAATTGTACTGTTTCTGTGTTGCCTTTGAAATTGAATGTAATAAGGTCTGGATCCCACATTCTGGTATGTTTTTGTTCAGGAATGCTTCCCTGATAATACTCCCGCAACCAGGGTAATCGGTAATGGGTGTGGTTGGCTGTGAAAAGAAAGAAGTAAATCAGCATTATACTGTTTGAGGACCAGTGGTTCAGATATGGAAAATTGGGAACCAACATTGAGTGTCCCAATATGGTGCAACAACTATACCAGTTGCTTTGTCATTTGCAATTTTTCTAAGAGTTCTTAAAATCATGTTAAAAGGTGGAAATGCATAGAAGAAATACATAGTCCAGGGTATACTAAAAGCGTCAATTGCTACAGATGCTGGGTCTGGTAGCCAAGACACGTAAATTTTACATTTTTTATTAGCATATGACGCGAACAGGTCAATCTCTGGATTCCTAAATGAACGACAAATATTTATGAATGCCTTATCATTTAATTCCCACTCGGTTTATGCAGGAAGACTACGAGATTCTCGATCAGGAATAGTGTTATCTTCGGATTTAATGTAAGAGGCAAAAATCCAGATATCCCTAATTTCGCACCACTGCCAAATAGACTTGGCTAAATTACTCAGCTTAGGATATTTAATACTACTCATTTTATTGACATAAGTTAGGGCAGTGGTATTGTCAACTCTTAAAAGAATATTACATGAGTGGTAATTTCTAGCAAAACATTTCAACCCATAAAAGACACCTAATAGTTCCAGGTAATTTATGTGGTGTGATCTTTCAGCCGTTGTCCACCACCCATGTGTAGACTTTCCCTGGCAACATGCTCCCCAGCCTGATAAGGACGAGTCTGTAAATATTTCCAATTTATAAGAATCTTTTCTGATATTGTTAAAAGCCCTAGGAATATTAAGTTCCCACCAGGAAAGGTCTGATTTTAAGAGTTCTGGAACTTCCATAATTGCATTGTAATTCTGGTGTTCCTTTACAAGAGATCTGACTGTAACTCTCTAAAATAGCTTGGTATAAAGGAAACCATATTTCAAGTCAGGGCATACTGAAATCAGTAAACCTACAACGTGGGCAAAAAAATCTTATAGAGCAACTGTCATAGGTTTTCAATTTACCTTTTACTTTAAGTAGCCTTTTTCTTTTCAATTCAGGAAGGGTTAATGTCATAGAAGGACTATTAATTACAAAACCTAGGTATTGACACGTCAATGATGGTTTTAGAGAACTTTTTTCATAGTTTGGTGAAAATCCTAAACTTTTGAGAGTCGATAATACTAATTGGGTATGCCTATCGCATACCTCTGGATCATTGGCTGTAACTAGGAGGTCATCTAGGTATATCATACATATAATACCCCTCCTGTGAAGATATGCCATAACTGGTTTAGTTAATTTGGTAAATACAAAGGGAGAGGAAGATAGACCAAAGGGTAGACAAGAAAATTGGTAAATTTGATTATGAAATGAAAATCTTAAAAATTTTCTATATCTAGGTTCCACAGACACAGAATAATAGGCATCTTTTAGATCAATAACACACATATAAGAACCTGTAGAGAGTAATTTTGATGCTGTTCGAATGTCATCTAATTTAAAATGATTGACATTTACGAACTTGTTCAATTTTTTAAGGTTAAGAATGAACCTAGCTTTTCCATCCTTTTTGGGGACTGACAAATAGGACGATAAAAATTGCTTTTTTGAGCTTTTACAACGTTCTACCTACCCCATTTTGTAAAAGTTTATTAATATCCTCTTGTGTCTTCTTATCTTCTTGAGGTGTAAGTCTAATTGATTTGTAATAACCTGAGATGGGGTTTTTATAAAAGGGATTCTGTACCCACTGTAAAATTAGCTGATTATCTGATATCTTTTTCCAATTATGAAAGAAGAATTCAATATTGCCTGCTTTGGTATCATTCAAGAGATTGCTTACCTTTAATACCTGTAGCGACCCTTGTGACGATTCTGCTGAAGGTAGTAACGCCCCTGTTTGTTCCTCAACTCCCTCTGTGAGGTGGGGCCCTGCGGTTTAAAGAAATCTTTTTTAAAGGGATTTGAGGTTTTTTAAAAGTAGTCTTTGATGAGCTATTATTAAATGTGGCTCTTAGTTCTTTGGACGATTTTTCCACTTCTTTCCCATCTTTACAATTCTCTCGGAATTTAGACCCAACTAAGAAATCATCTATCTTGCTCGATTCAGCCACATCCTTTGCAGATTTGCACAATAAAGGCATTGTTTGCATACGTCGTGAAATTGACATGGAGTGATGCAAATCTGTAAGCAGTTTTCCTGCCTCACACAGAGATAAGAGCTGTGGTTTTTGACTCTCATCACTTTTATAAAGGTTGTGCGATATCACCTGGCCAAGAGCAGCTAAGGCAGAACCCAGTTGATTTTGATGCTCACTAATAATCATGTCTTTTTTGGCTGAAGAGTGATTAAGTAGTTGTTTTACCTCTGTGTTAAGTGCAGGGCTCCTTAATTGTATGCAATTGGAAGGAAGGGCATACTTTCTTTGAATTGTTTCTCTATCAGTTGCCTCCATTCCCGTTACAAGCAAATTCGTCCAACGTAAGGCTAACTCAGGATGTAACTCCTCCCCCTTATTTTCCAAGTCATTTGGGTTGGATCCAATACACTTTAGAGTTTCGTCATCGAGACTAAGATCCAACACATCATAAGGATCTAGGCTCAGAGATTTCTGATCGTTATTTTCAGAATCACTAATATTGGATAAAGATGCCGAGCCTCTCGGACTTCGGTCATGTGTCCAGCCTCTGGGGCTTCGAATACGTGTCGAGCCTCTGGGGCTTTCAAATACGTGTCGAGCCTCTCGGACTACGTTCACGCGTGGAGCCACTCGAACTTCGACCATGTGTCGAGCCTCTAGGACTTCTAGTACTACTACGTCTTCGTTTTCGAGAACTGCTACGATTTCTATGAGAGCTGGATCTACTATGGGCAACCCGGCGTCGTCTATGTGTGGCAGATTTCGATGACAAACGGCTGTCAGATCGTAGCTTTTCTAATCTCTCGATTCTGTCAACCAATTCCTTGATAACTCTAGTCTGTTTTTTATTACCCGTATTTAATTTAAAAGGAAAAAATATTAGAATAAAACATAATTATACTCATGCTACCGTGCACAAAAAAGGGTCATGACATTTTACAGATAATCCTGTCACGAGCGGGAAAACGAGATGGAGCGTTCCGAATTTTTTTTTTACTATAAAAATTTGTGGCTACCTTGCACAGAACTGGGGTACTGTACGGTTATCAAGTGATTCGAAGACGAGGCGCTTCGAGATATAATTGTATTCGAAATAATAGTCACCAATCCTGTCAATTTATAAAAAATATATAAGCGTGAAAAACATGAAGATTTTTATATATTATAAATTTATTTTCAATTACGAACTACTAACAAATTGAACATTTTCTCTTTTTTAAGGTTTTATCTTAAAAGAGAGTGGGGTCTATTCTGTAATAATTCCTTTATATTTAACGGCCTTTAAAAATATTGGCGACCTTTAAAAATATGTTTGTATTCGTTTATTTACTTCTGTTATTATTTAAACAGATTTCTTTGAGATATTCCTCTAATGTATTTTAAGATCCGTTTAAATAATGACAGAAGTAAAGAAGAAAATATTTTTAAAGGCCTTTAAATATAAAGGAATTGTTACAGAATAGACCCCAGTATCGTTTTAAATGGATGTTTTTGGTTTCTCATGATTTTTTTTTATATATCAAAAACCTTGAAAATCTAAGGGAGGAAAACGAAAATTTGTTTTTATATTAAAAGTATAAGCTTAAAATGAATTTGCGTAAAATTCTAAATTACGTTATATTTAGGGTGTATACGGACGTCTAAAATTATTAATAAATAAAACATATTTAATACAAGAAATCTCTTTGAAATGAAAAAAAAAAAACGTAAAATAAATCACTAATATTTTTTAAAACTATTACATCAGTCTGAAAAGGCCCGAATGTTTAACTGAAACAATTTTTACCTGAAAAATCTAAGAACTGGAAAAGTTTGACATGTATTCTGAAATTCTAAGTTGTTAAACCAAGTTTTAAATACTTCAACAACGCATGTATTAACATAGAACCACAGTATATATAGCTACTATTATAAGCCTTATAAGCCTTATACTGTGACAGATCTAAAACTTTTACGTTTTAAGATGTTTTTTGGCTGGTCCTTAATTTGTGTAAATCATAGGAAATACATTTTACGACAAAGTTTGCAATTTTAAAGATAAATGAAGTATTAAAATGCCAAAAACAAAATTAATAAAAAATGTATAAAAACTAAAAAAATATTTATTTATTTATTTGTAATTGTCTAGTATCCTAATTTTACCGCCACTATGTATTTTTCAAGGCTTTTGAAATCCCAATTTTTTTAAACCGTATAAGCTATGCGTCTGAAATATTTCGTTTTATAAAAAAATCTGATGAGTCCAACACATGACTTTCCTATCTAGTTATTATAGGCTTTTTCCGGTTATTTTGTACAACCTATTGCAGCACCTCTATAAATGTTTAGAGGATAAAATAAATATATACATATTTCACATACATCTACCTCGAAACATTTTTCTATAGATATTCATTGAAAACGAAAATACTAAAAAATTTAAATTTAGCACTTTTCCTACAATTTTTTCATTACCGTCTATTTTAGAAAAATTGTGTTTAAACAAAAATTATAGAGATCGATACTGCAAACAACTTTTAGTTCAACAATTTTCATAAAAATCAGAATTTTGCTCATTTTGTCAAATTTCTCGAATACGGACCATTTCAGGAAATTTTGACATAAGGCAAAAATTATAGATAATAATATTAGTAACTTTTATTTGAACAATTTTCTTCTCCAAACATAAATAACAGATATATTCCATAAAATATAAAAACGGCCTCTCATAAAGTACCCCCTAGATGTTCCGACTTTGTCCAAAATCTAATCATTTTACGTCAGGTCGAAATAAAATTTAAGTTTAAAATCTGATGTTTTTTTATCCGTTTTTGAGTTTTCTTCAAATTTCGAAATTTACACATTTTCTCAAATATCTCGAATACGGTCCATTTTATAGAAATTATGTATAGGATAAAAATTATAGAGAATTATATAACAAACAACTTTTGTTAAAACAATTTTTATAAAAAAATATTTTTTTATATTTTATCAAATTTCTCGAATACGGACCATTTTAGGAAAATTTTGTGGAAAACTTCAATTGTAGATAATAATCTAAGAAGTAACTTTTATTTCAAGAATTTTCTTCTCCAAACGTAAATAACAGCTATATTCAGTAAAATATAAAAATTACTACCCATAAAGTACCCCCCCAGATGTTCCGAGTCTGCCCAAAATCTAATCAGTTCATTGGACGCCGAAATAAAGCTTAAGTTTAAAATTTTGTGTTTTTATTTGTATTGATTCATGAGTTATGGTACACACACACACAAACACACACACAAACACACACACACACACACACACACATACACACACACACACACACACACACACACACACACACACACACACACGCACACGCACACACACACACACACACGCACACGCACACACATACACACACGCACGCACGCACGCACGCACACACACACACACACAGACAAACACACACACAGACACACACACACACAGACACACACACACACACACGCACACACACACGCGCGCGCACGCACGCACGCACACACACACAGACAAACACACACACACACACACTCAGACACACACACGCACGCACGCACGAACGCACGCACGCACACACACACACACATCATCGCGAAAGTAGTCAAAACGGATTAAGGGAACCCCAAAACGTAAAAAATCGTCAAAAACTCGTGATTCCTATATTACTTTCCTTATCTGTATACAGATAGGAAACGACACATACAAAGTTATTTATTTCCATCCTTTCTTTGCGTTTCTATTCGTTGAATTCTGTTGATTAAAGGAGGAAATAAATACAATTCTATAGAAATCTAAAAACTCTGCGTCCCTAAGTGAATGTTTCCACTGAAATTCTACATTTAAATTATATATACTCGGAAATTCTCATTAAATTTTCTACCTGGAAGTTTTAACTCTAGGTATACGCGAATTCGCCCTGATTGTAACGTTTTTATTGAGTCAGGCCGAACTCCGGCGAATCCAAAAGAATTCGGGCCAATAATTCCGGGTTTTCCTACGAAATCCATCACTTGAGTTGATTATACTCGGTATTACCCAATTCCATTGCTCTATCAACGGCTATCAATAATTCTAGGGGTGTCATCTTCTGCAGGAATCCCACGCTATGACCCAGGAAAAACTGCCAGGGGCGGTGTTTTTTATTTCAAACGGACTATGCGAAAAATGCATAGATATTACATACATTAAACCATTATAAATAGTTATGAGCTTGTAGCATAATAAGATTAGAAATGCCATTCATTGTATATTGTTATGTAAAAGCGGAGAATTCACTGAGGCAGCCAGAGAAGGGCAAGTACATCAAATTCAATGATGTACCATTTGAAAAGTTTTATTTATTCATCAAAAAACAAACAGATTTTTGTAACCTTATAAAATTAGAAAACCACAAATAAATGCATTTATAGAAATTCCAATATACAGGGTGTTTGATAATATATGCGCAGGATTTAAGGGACGTGATAGCTCGTCCAAAAATATGAAAAAATGTTTTTATTAACTTACCCTCTAAAATGCACCATCTTCTGTATCTCGAAATTGGGCGCAACGGATCTACGGGGCAAGGAAGAAAACCTTCGATCCGTCATCAGGCCCAACAAGTTGCAGATTCCAGGACAATCAGAAATCGTACCAATAATAAGTGACGCTTAGTTTTAAGTATGTATGAACCTATTTCTATTTATAGTTGAAATTTTAAATTGTTTATTTTCCCAAATTATTTTTTTTTATATTGTTCCGTCTTTTTTATATATATTCTGATCTAATTTTTTTGTGTATATTATTCTACATAATGGTACCATTTTATTAGTGTAGCCAATATTCTATTTTGGAGTTTATTGATTCTGTTTTAGCGGTTATTCATTCTATTTTAGAGTTTATTGATTATATGTGAGCGTTTATTGATTTTATTCAGCTAACAGATTACAATATAATAAATAATGAGAAAAATATAAATCGTAATGATGGAGTGGTAATATTTGTAAAAAAAAACTTAATAATTAACTCTGATATAATCCAAATAGGACAGTGTAAAGCAATAATATCAATAATTCATTTAGAAAATAAAAATAAACTTGTTATCACTTTACAAACCACCACCCATCAAGGAGGAAGAATTTGTTGATAACCTTTGGACATATCTGGAAGAAACAAAAAACAACCTAAAAAATCATAAAAATATCTTTGTAGAAAATGTAAATGAAAAAGTTAAGTACTTAACAGAAACTCTAAATTCACTTTTAGAAAACAATATTAAATTATAAAACAAAAAGACCATCATAAAAAAAGAAAACAATGGATAACAGAAGGAATTATAAAGTCAATAAAAGAAAGAAACCGTTTATAGTTTATACAGTATTCACAAAAAGTATTTTGATGATGTTGAAAAAAAAAACACTTACAGATAAATTAATTAAACAAGTTAAAAAAGATTTTTACACCAAACAAATAAATAAAAATAGTTCGAAAAGGTTATGGGACACTTAAAAACAAATACAAGGAGATAGTAGAAGTAATAGAGAAATACGTGAAATAACTATAGTTGTAGGAAAAAATATTACAGACGCAAAAGATATAGCAGAAAGATTTAATTAATTTCTTTCAGAAATAGGCACATCTGCTAATAAAATAGATGACTCAAACTCACCACTTCCGGTCAGAAATAATCACAAAAACTCTTTTGCGCTATTACCAGTAACTGAAAAAGAAATAAATAATATCATTAATTCATTTTTGAACAAAAAATCGCCTGGAATAGATATTTCCTCAGAATTAGTAAAAGAAAATTCTGATACATTAGCACCACTTTTGATGGATCTAATTAATAAAATGTTTGATAAAGGTGAGTTCCCAGCTGAATTAAAAAAATCTTTACTAGTACCAGTCTTTAAAAAAGTAAAAAAGAGTATGTTTACAAACTACAGACCTATTAGCTTAATAACAACTTTTACAAAATAAGTTAGTCTCTTTTCAAGTATTGGAACTTATAAATTAACAAACTGTTTATTAATTTGGAGGGTCTTATCAAAAGGAAATATGCCATTTTGTTCTTCTTGTGAGAGCTTTCGTCAAGAAAGTGTCTCAACATTTTTGTAGATTTTTCCAAAAGTTCTTCGATTCAAGAGATTTCGAATTGTTCTATTGAATAGAAATTCATCAACCAAGGGTTGGATTTAATCTCACGTATTGAAAAACTTCCAGAAACTATTGATCAGGAGACCCTGAGCAAATTTATTAATCTTAGAGGCCACACCCCATCAAAGGTACTTTAAATAAAAACTTATTAATAATAATATATAAAGATACTTACGTTTCTCTCTCTTTCAGGCCTTCTTTTTCTATATTTTTACGTTTCCTCTTATTTCTTCAAACATCCATAATTATTGTACATAACTTCCGACGTTATATTCCTCTGTAAACGTCTCCATCACAGACATCTTTATCCAGACCATCCATGGGGAATCATTGACTGGTCTTATACGTCCCTAGTCTCATTCCCTTGCGATCGATCCAGATCCAGACACTAGCCACGGAGAATCATCGACTGGTCTCATACCGGAGGTATACCTAGTCTCATCCCCTAACCTGCTATACAAGGTAACCTTCTATGCTTTATTAATCGGGATTCCGGACTGTGTTATTGGACATTCAAAACTGAAACCGCGTGATATATTTTGAGAAATATTAGGCTACTCGAATTTGTACACATATATTTAGTTGTAAATTTTTATCAAATTAATTAGTTCATAGTATAAACTTACCATATCTTAACAATATATTGAACTTATCCGATTATTTCCAGCATTAAGCATTGAATACTTTGTAAATATTTGATTACGAATCATGTTGTTCTCCGAAAATATGCATATTTAAGGTAAATCTAAATTTATTAGTGAATATAATATTATAACACATAATCTCTAACTAATAATCTCTAATGGGGCATGTTCAAAAATTTTGAAATTTTTTTTATGAATAATAGAGTTGAAAATAAAATTACATTTTTTTTATTTTTTTTTTTATCTATTCATTTGCCGGAGTTATGAATTTTATTAAAAATTTATGACGTCACCGGGAATAGACCAATAGGAGCTAGCGCACAACGTTGCCGGCTAGAAGGTTTACGAGAAGTGATGTACGTTCGTTTGTGTACTCCTTCTTACTTTTAGACTTCTAAAACATCGTTAAACAAATATCTTTTAAATATATAATATCAAATGTTTTTTGAAAGTATTATTTCTGTTTAAACTTTTACCATATTTAAAGTTTCATTGTTTTAAAAGTCACTTAATAATTCAGAAAATGGCAAAATGGCAGCACTGTGTATGGCATCTGTCATCATAGTGTCTCCATCAAGAATTTATTTGGAATTTGATTGTTTAATTTTGTACTTTTTATAAATATTATGACTACGAAAAAGTGTTTTGTTCCAGAATGTGATAATGATTCACATTCATCTTCAAAAATATTTATTAGTGTTCCTAGAAATTTGGAAAGAAGAAAATCAACCTTCTACTAGCGATGTTTCTCGTGAACTTTTTAATAAAAATACACCGGATTATCAAGATGTAGCAGCAATTTCTGCTAATTGTCCCCTTCAGGAAATTGAAAATAAGGCTACTATAAATTCTTAGGTGTATAACCTAAAAACCCTTCTGGAAGAAAATGCAGAATCTCCTGAAAGTTTTGAAGATACCGAATTTATTCATCATTTTGTGGAAGAACTAGTGATAAAGAAATAATGGAAAAATGTGGGTATTTAAACACACTGGTTCCTGGATCCCATATAATGGCAGATAGGGGTTTCAGAATAATCAGCTACTTGAAAACATGGGATACACTTTAGTAAAGCCACACCTAGTGTATCACAGAATGAAAAAACTTCTCCAGAAGATGTACAATTAAGTAAAAGAATAGCATCTCTAAGAATACATGTGGAAAGAGTTATAAGAAGGGTTAGTTAATTTAACATGTTAAAACCACATTCGTGTGTGAATTTTAAGCAAGTACATTTACTTAGTAATATCTGCATAATTGCTTGTTAACTTACAAGAACCTATTTTGTAAGAGTAAATATTAATTTAATAAACTTTTTTGTTTGTTTTTTAATTTAATTTACCTAATTATCACATTTCAGGGATTATAATGAGTTTTTAAACAGCCAATGTAATTTTTGATAAAAATTTAACTTTTCGAACAAATAGAAGAGGAATGAGTACCTGTATATGCATAAATTTTTTTGGGACTGAAACTACCAAAACAAAGGCACCTATTTACAGCAGTTTAAAATGAAACATTTTAACAAAAATGCCTATGTCACAGTGATAAATATTAAAAACCAAGTTCAGTTGAATGTGGTAGCAAAGTCTATATATTCCAATAAATCGGGTAACTACATGTGGTATCACTGGTGATAAATTTAAAAATATCACAATTCTTGCCACCTTTTTCAAAAAACCAGAAAGTGTGCCTTCTTATGAAAATGACAACAGTGATAAATGTGAAAAAAAAAATTAATGTTGCTATTCGTTATTACGATAGTAAAACATGTTTGCAGTTCCGTTTATTTTTTATGAAAATCTAAGTAAAAACAACCAATGTCAAAGAGTTTTAATTTTTTTTCTGTCAAACCAAATATATCACAAAATTAAAAATTGATCATAGGTCAAGCTAAAGTAATACCTTTATTAATGGTAGCTTTAAAAAAGGAGAAAGAATAATATTGACTTAAGTTATTATTATTAACATTGGTGATTTTTAATAAAAACTTCAATTATTGTTTACAAACAAAAATATAAAAATCTGTGAAAATTTTATTTATTAACCTTTTAATAAAAAATGAGAAAAATGAAGTAAAAAACAATTTATTTACAAATAAAAAATATATACAAATCCTAAGAATATAAAAGTACTGATTTATTTTCCTGTAGTGGATGAAGAGGTTTCTTTAACAATCTAGCCAAGTGTACATCATTATCAATAACACTGAGTAGATGTTACAGATGGTTCCTCACTTCTTCTATGAAGCCACATGTTTACAACCTCCTGAAAAAAATAAAAGGGTTAGATATGCAGTTACAAAAGAACTATATAACCAGCTACAAAATGCCTTATTTTATGTAACAAGACGAGCACTTTACTAGCTCTGAACGAATCCAGTAAAGAACCTCTGATTTTCAAAACTTAAAAAAAACAAGCTCACCACATTTTCACATTTTTGAAATATTATAGAGCTTTTCGAAAAAAACTGCTATTTTTAAAAGTACCATTTTTGTTTAAACAGCTATGTCTCATTTTAGGCTATTGAGTATTATAAAATAAAAAATTACGGGATGCTTTGTTAGCTTCAAACGAATCCAGCAGAGCACCCCAGTTTTTTTTTAAACCACACCACATTTTTTGGCTCCTACAATATTATAAAATATTCGAAATTTGACATTTTTAAAAAAAATTCGCAATTCCTTGCTGACTTCAAAGTTTTTTTCTGAAAACAAATATACTTACCACATTTTTAGGATTTTAAAACAGCCTAAACATGTGTCAAAAGTAGTTGTTTTTATATATTAAAAAACTGAAGTGTCCTGCTGACTTTGTTCCAACAAAGCAGTATTATTTAAAAATAGCAATTTTTTTAGTAAAGTTTTACAATATTTCAAGAGTCTAAAAATGGGGTGTGGTTTTTAGAAAAAAGCTTTAAAAAACCGAATTGCTCTGCTGGCTTCTTTCGAAGGTTAGCAAGCACCATGTATTTTTTAAAAATATAATATTTCAAGTGCATAAATATATGGTGTTACTGTTTTTACAGAAAAAACTTTATAAAACAGAGGTGCTTTGCTGACTTCGTTCGAAGCTATCAGAGCATTTTAAGTTTTGCATAAAACGAGGAGCATAAAATTTTTGAAAAGGGTATAAAAATAGCCTAAAAATATGGCATGTTTTAACTCAAAATTTTATAGGTGCTCTGCAGCATTCTTTGGTATCATAATTATTACTAGGTTCACTAACAAAATCTATTTATAGATTATTTTAACACTTGCTGCGATTACAAAAAATGTCTCTTTATGTCAAAATTAGAAAAAAAATATTTATAAGAATAAAGAGCCTTATACACTGTTTATTATATGTGATATAAAAACAAAAAAGCATAATAAATATTACAAACCTTGAGATTCAACATATCCTAAGCATTGTGCACTAAAAAACAGCCACATCATAAGGTTTTTGCTGTACTTTATGTTTAGGTGTAATTTGTCTCCTTCTCTCTTATGGAAAAAGTAAATATCTCCATATTCTTGCTTGGCAGATCTAAAAATAAAACCTGAGATAAATATGTTTTACTATAAAGTGTACTGCTTCATATAAACTGTAACTACCTACCATTAAAACAATTTATAAATAAAGTTTTACCTTTCTATCTTTTGGAAACTGAGTATTGTTAAAAAATGCAGTAATCATCTCGGTAATCATATTTTCGTTTACAATGGGAAAAATACTTGATTCAACTTTTATAAATACAGCTGATAAATTCATATTCTTCTTCCTTTATATATCCTATATCCCACAGGATAATTTACCCAGATAAATTCAGATTAATAATAAAATTAAACCAAAACAAAAAACTAAGGTTAGTTGTTAGGTGCTGTCAATTTTTAATGTCAGTTGGATGTGCGTTCACTTCGACATTCTGTATGTAGGTTTGTTCGTTGGCTTGGTTTTGTAAAACAAAAAAAACTTCGATACAAGCTGATTGGTCTATTCCCGATGACGTATAATTTCAAATTTTAAATTTCAATTGGGCTTAATTTAAAAACTTTTAGCTTTTTTAACGAACTGATTATTTAGAATAACTTGTATAGCGACTAACTATTACAATATAGTTTATAAAACAGCATATCTCACATGTGAACATGGCCCATTACCTCCTATTGTAATATTCCATATTGAGATTATTCAGTTTTTAAAACAATTAATAATTTATAAAATATTTGTGACATTTAACTTTAAAATCTTGTAACATAATCTCACTATCTACCACATGGCAAGACCAAGAGAAAATAAAAAGAAAACAATCACACTGTCCCGGTCCTAGTATTCAACATAAATAAAGCCACGTAAAAGGTAATCGATTAGTTTTTTTTATTGTAATCATCCCCTTAAGTACCCAGCCCCTGAGAAATAATCAACATCGCCTTATTATTGGTCAGATACACGTAAAATATTTTTTTATCATGTTTTAATTTAAAACCCTCTACTTGTGTATCAAAATGTAATTTATCTTTTAGAAAATTGTATATGTTTATCAAAGTTTACTAATTTTTATAAAAAAATATTTATATTCTACAAAATCTTTTTTTATTTTAATTCAAATGTATTAACATGCACGTGTTAAAACGGTACGATATACCTTAATCCGTCTATAGTTATCGACTTTAAAGAAGAGAGAGACCTGACATCGTGGAAGAGAAACAGCGAAATTAGATTTTAACTCAATGAAAAAGCATTGTTTCTCTTTCCATTTCCTAAAAGAACGAATAAAGCTTTTTGAAATCGGTTTTCGGTGATTTTTCGTCTTACTTTGAAAATGATATAATTTATATAAAAAGCCAAAAAAGCTGACTTATTATTTTTGTGAAATGAAATTATGTTATTTTCACAGTTTTTAACAGCTCTCTATTTCCATGTTCTTCTCTAGATATTATTACATTCCTTAATTTGCTTCTTAAACTTTTTATAAATATTCTTTATTATTTTCATAATTTGGGAAACAGTTTAGCATTGAAACTCCTATACCCGAAAAATTATGCGTACGCTCTTAATGAAAAATATTGTGCGCTATGAAGAAGAGACAAGAACTGGAAATTCCCGCCACAGAATTTTCATAACTTCTATGGCCGGATTCCAAACAAAACGCGTATTTAAAAAATAAAACTTTCATTGCTACGAGCTATATAATGTTTCTGACATGCTGACATCACCATGTGAACCCTCCAGCAAATTCATTTTAAATTAAATCTTTTACTACCTAAAATACTGATTGTATTCTTGGTTAAAAAAGAAGTTTTAATGTATTTGCAACGTTCCTTTGTTGTGTATAATAATTAAAATAGACTTTTAGAAGAACATAATTTCGAAATTCATTGGAAAATAGTATATTAAACTTCTTAGAAGTATCGATTGCACTGAGGATGAAGAAGTCACTTCATAATTGAAAGAAAGTAAATTTTAAACTCATTACAGTGTTTTATTCCTAATTAAATAGAAAGTATTTAGATAAAACAGTAGCTATTACCAAGGAATTATTTGAACAAGAAGGAGATGCAATGGAGAAGAAAAAAAAATAAATGAGTAAAAATAAAGGTATAGGAATAAACAAAACAATAGTATATTACATTACGAGTGTGGAAAGTGACATTTTTCACACGAGTGTTGAAAATCACTTTTCACACAAGTGATGTACAATATTTTTCCTACGACCACAAAATAATTTCATCAAAAAATGTAAAACCAGATTATTATAATAATTAAAATGTATATAAAAAAATAATCAACAATAATCGTATTTATTCAATTTTCATAATTTCTAAACAAATAAAAAAAATTAAAAAACAAAAAAAAAATCTGGCAGAGCGGTCGCTAGACGGTCTCAAATTGCAAAGTTCACGCTCTAACCAACTGAGCTAACAGGCCTTACGGTAATTGATTGATCTAATCGCTTATGTGTTTAACCTGAATAAAAAGCAAATATATCTTAGTTATTTTAAAATTATTTTAATAATAATTGTTAAAGATAAATATCTAGGATCTAATTTACAACAATTTCAATAATTTAACAATCATATCGATTTTAGTATTAATATGGACATTACATAGATCAAAATAGAAATTATGTGTTTGACATTTTCTGACAGCTACTGCGGAAAGTAGCATATTCGTACGCGGGTGGAAAGTAAATTCTTATTTATACGCGTGTGATATAGGGCACTTCCCATAGGACTATATAGTGTGATATGTGTCACTTTCCTAAGTGGTCGTAGGAAAAATTAATATTAAAAAGAAGACAATTTTATATATTGTTTTACGAATTACGAAAATAGCTTCCAGAAATTATTTTCGATAAGTACAACACCATACTTAATAATAATGTAACAAAAAAACTCAATAATAAATAAACATTTGTATTCTTCCGAGACATTGTTCATATTAGGAGTTAAAAATGACAAAATTGGGGAATTCAACAAAAAAATAACAGCAGTAATTCTTTATGTAACATTAAAACTCTTATTGTTTTTATATTAGCTGACTGAAACACCTTTTCCATCTAATACACCATTCGGTTTGCTTTCCTTGTATTATATAGTCTACGTCCGTCCATGACAACTGAAAGTTGATTAAAACATTAAAATCGGAATAAAAGCTCGTTTTTCTTAGTATTGATTCATTTACCGAATATGTATTACTTCCGGATTACGTTTACCTATATGCGATACCCAGTGGCGGCTCGTGGTAATTGAAAATGGGTGTTCACTTTTTCCAATAATTTTATTATATGTAAGTTCAGATCAAAACTTTGTAAAAGAGTCAATATCGCTGTTTTTTAATTATTTGAGTTTGTGTAGTTATTATTATCAACATCATACTGTTTTCAAATACTACAACTATTAATAAAAGAATATTTTAGTTAGTCTGATATTTTTGTTTGTTTTTAATACGTTGAAAACCATCTATAAACATTATTAGTTTGTAAACTGATTTTTCTTCATAATTTGAGATTATTTTTAAATATATATCAGATTATGTAGAAAGCTTGACATTGATTTTTGTGTAAAAAATTTATATGAAACTTTATTTAGGTACCATTTTTTAGTTTTTATTGTAAGTTTAATCATTTTCACAATTTGTCACAGATGTCAAATAAATATATTTTTTAAATACCTTTTATTGGCAAATAAAATAAGAAGTAAAATGTTTTAAATGTTTATTTTATAAGATCAGTCCCATCACAGTACATAATATTACACAGACACAAACTAGAATAAAGATATATAATGCCTGGCATTTTAAATGATACTCTTCGCAGTTTAACAGACCCCCTTAACCCCCATTTTTAAGCAGATTGTGTTCACAATCAATAGGCCTCATCTCCTTATAGACCTTGATTTTCACTAAAAATTTCATGTTTATATCGCTTTTCATTTTTGATTTTTTTTTTAATTTCAACCCCTCTTAAATCTCCCATATTTAATCAGATTTTTTTATAATGAAAGGGCTTCTCCTTTAAGATTGACGTTTGCTAAAAATTTCAAGTTTTTCAGTTAGGATTTTTTTTTATATTTTAATCCCCCTTAACTCCCCAATATATTCATATTTTTTTCAGTATCAATAGGCTTTATCTTCTTATAAAGCTTCATTTTTACTAAAAGTTCATATTGATAGGTAAATCGGCTTCATCTGTATTTTCAAATTATTGTTTAATTTTAGATAGTATTTTAATGTTTTGATATGTACTTATAGGATTCATTAGCCAGATCATGTAGATATGTGAGATATGACTTGTTAAGTGCCATTTTGAAGTAGTCTTTGGATGGTCTTAGACACTTGTTACAGTTCGAATTTTATCGATGCAATATTTATATAAAATTTAAATAATTTAATAATAAGTTTACCTGTCGATAAAAGAAAACACAAGATTGTTCAAATTATGTATATTAATTTTCTATAATCTGTACCTGAATGTAAACAAACAGTTTGACATCAATTGTCGACGTACCTTCCTTCTTCTCTTTTATAAATCTAATTGCAATTGTTCAAATTCCAAATTACTTCTTCTTTGCTAAAATCTACAGTCACTTTCATTTATTGAAATTTAAGCTATAAAAGAATAAAGAAGAAGAAGTTCAAGGCCAAGGTCATTTGTTCCTAAAATATGGTAATTTGTTGGCAACCCTAGATTGTCTTTGTGGCTGAAGAGCTTCCTTCCTCTTCTGTTCTTTTTCAACTAGCTTTCTTTGGTCCATGTGGTACCTGAAAATTCACGAATTTTATTCGGATTATTTGGCTAATAATATTAAGAGAAAGTTTACCTTTAAAGTATATTTGTCATTATAGACAGCACCTTGTTGTGGAAATATTACTTTTCTTCCAAAGGCCACCTAACATCTACGGCCTTCTTGTTTGTATCCATTCTGTAGAACTTCTTGTGCCACTCCTGTAGTATTTAGTAGCTATTATTTAATTTGGACACACTATCATCAGTGCTTGGCTTAGAGGTTCCAGTAAAGGAAGTAACCCTTACTATAGTTCACCGCTTCCTGCTTAGCTTGTTGGCCCATCCCTTAGTAACTGATTGATAACTCTGACGAGAACAACCCCTGGATGGTAGATCATCAGGAAACCACAGAACAAGTAAGAACGTCCCATTGCCTACTTCATTGCCTGAGCTCTATTTTAGCCACGCTTAGCTTCCTTGTATATATATTATTACTAAAAACATTACCGTTCATCACCTTTCTGTACATATATTTAATAACATCATTGTCATAGTATTATCTTTTATATAAATCATAACCTTTAGTATTATTACCTTATTACATTAAAAGCTGTTTCCCATTCTAACTATCGAATAGTTTTAGTTTAGAAAATCTAAGTGGGTATTGCATTTTATCTACCCTTACTTTTTTTGGCTGTTTTGGCATAGCTTATTTAGTTTCTCATAGAGCCTAAAATAAAATATATATTAGATAAATAACGTAAGTTTATTGTATATAGTATAATAAGATTTAGGTATATTTTCAGTATTATTAAATTTATGCTCTTATACACTTATTCGTACTTACCTTGTGATCGATTGGTACGAAACTACCACCGAAGTCATTTTAATATTATAATACATTTGCTGGATTTGTTCCACTTTGCTAATTAGACCACTGGCCAGTTTCTTGAGTATTAAAAGGTTAAACCATACTTTTTTCGTAAAAATACTTTCAATTTATTGAAGATACAGTTCTTAATTAAACACATTTTTTTTAAATAAGCACAATTAAAATAATCTTGTTTTTATTTAAAATATTTAATAGCAAAGGAATGGAATGGCACTAATGACAGTGACAGTTTGCTTGATTTGGTACAGTGTTGCCAGAATATGTTTTTGTTATGTACCAGATTTGTCTAAAAAATGTACCAGATTCCTTAAATGTACCAGATTTTTCGAATTCTATTTGCAGTGACATCTAAATTCATTGAAGAGGAAAAAAGGGGGTCTTTATTGATAACGAACCCAAACAAGGAACACAGTATATATATAGTTTACACATGAACACTGGTGCACGCAGAAAGTACTACATCTAGTACAATTGTGAATTGTACTAGACTGCAACACTGGTTTGGCAACCTTGTTTGTGAGCGGCGCGGAAATTAGTGTGTTCTTTGACAGTTTGAAGGATCTGTTGACGTGTTGTCTTCTCTTTCTAGCTCACTCATCATAATGCGCCACAGACAAAGTATTCTTAGATATACTGTGACATAGAGACGCTATCAGCCAGAGGACAATGATGCACAAAAAAATATAGATTAACACGTATGAAAATAAAAATATTAAAATTAAATTTATATTTTTATGTTATTTATGTAATTTTAAAATAATGTGTTTTTATGAAATTTAACTGGGTGTTCTCTGCACAAATGAACCAATGGAGAAATTGCCCCTGGTGATACCACAGACTCTTCGACGTTTAGAGATAGTCACCAGTTTTCTGACCAATCAAATATTTTATTAATATCCTCTTAGATTTCATCATATCTCAAAGGATCTTTTTAACATTTCCAATATATGTGAATTATTCAAAATTCTACTATACACGGAAAAAACAAGGCTAAATAAATTATTTACTTGAAAAAAATACAATTGCCATAGTTATTTTATTAACTATATCAAAAAATAAATCAATTACCATAAGTAAAAGTATGTTTCTAAACACGTATTTTTGTCATAAGTAAACAAGTCTCCTAAAATGAAGTTTTTTAATAACCCCCAATAAACAGTTAACTTAACTTAGGCACCACTTTACCTACGACAAATGAATAATGTTTCTGAAATTGCTTTAATAACCACAGAATCACATATATTTATCATTAGTTAACTTTTACTTATGGTTAAAAAATATTCACTTACGGCTAGCGAACGCTCTAATACAGTAAGTCCCGATCACCACCGAAATAGCCACGAACTAAGAGTCGATTAATCCGATTTCATTTTTGTATTGTCTTTCCTACCGGACGGTCACAGCTCATAGGGAAGCTTAAGTCGAGATCATACACCTTTTCCACGGAATGCTATGTAGCGTATAGGGTTTTTGCGATAAGTGTACTTATAAATCAAAATATTCAATATTTGTTCATGAGTGTATTAAAAACTGTGCCATTTTAAGTATAATATTAATACCACAGCTTATACAATACAGCTAAAACACTCTCTTGGCGGCAACGGTTTGCGTCGATTTCGTCGCGCATCGCTTAAGCTCCGCCTTCGAAGGGAAAAGACGGTTTTGGCGTTCAGAAGTGTACTTAGGTAAGGTGTTGAGTCGTGCGTATAATTTCGTTGATTGTATAATTTCGTGGCGCCTATAATTTCGTAGATTTTGTTTGAGTTAAAGGTACTGTTATTATTTTGGTGACTCTTTAGCTGTGAGTAGAATGAATGAAAAAAAAGACATCATTCTGTTTGTGCAGTCAAAAGCTGTTTTAATAAGGGTTATACCTGCAAGAAAACACTCTTTAGTTTTCCCAAGGACCCAAACCGATAAGTACCACATTATAAGACATTTTCATTGTTAAAAATATCATTTATACAGGGTGTACCATTAGTGCGTTATTGTTCATTATTTTGTTGTAGACACGCAAGAAAGTTTTAAATAAAAGTTATATGGATTTGAAAAATACCTACATATTTTAAAAATATCTTTGGATATACAAGGTGTCACGTTTTTGCCTGGCAAATTAAAATGTATGTTTTTTAAATGGAACACTTTGTATTTTATTTTATGATGAAATTATTAACACCCTAAATTATTGTAAAGACGAATTGCTACAGAAAATTTTTATCAGGTATGTGTGTGGTTACCTTTTAATAAAAGCCTTGCGGATCCACTCCTGCGATACCTGTCTTAAATATAACAAAGATCACGTTGAAATAGATGATTTTTCTTTTTATTGCTTTTTAAAGGCATATGATAACGCCAATTCAGATACATTTGGAAATCTGCAACTGTCAAATGATGAATTTGTAGAACTAATATTCAATATTGAAAAGATATTTCAAAATTATTTTGAAGAATTGGCTACAAAAAATAACATTCGTACCACACTTTTAGAATTAATTAACCCAATACCCTTTAGTCATCCATGCTAACGTTTTCCAAAAGAATAACTTATTTTATTGTATGTTTAATCTCAATAACTAAAAAATATACTGACAATTAGTTTGACAGAATTGTCATTTATTTAAAATTTTAAAAATAATAGCAGTCGGTTGATCAAAATATGAACGGTGATTGGCGAATTTATTTTTTTTGCAGTGTTCTCACTACCTAGAATGGATATGAAATATATTCGTTCAATTGAAGGCAATAGCATACTTTTTCGTTTTGTAATCTGTGCATGGATATTAGCCAATCTACGCACATACTACAAAACGAAAAAGTATGTTATTGTGTTCAACTACGAATATATTTCATATCCATTTTAGGTAGTAAGAACACTTTAACAAAATTAAATCTACAAATCACAGTTCATATTTTGGTCACCCAACTCCTATTATTTAAAATTTTTTAAATAAGTGACAATTCTGTTAAACTAATTGTCAATATATATTTTAGTTATTGATATTAAATATACATTAAAATTTTTGTGCAGACTCGATAAATAATAGCATTTTTGTTTCTATTGTGTCCACATTTAAAAAAAATAAATTTTAATTAAACTACATGATACTAATTTAATTACGAGTATTAAAACTAAAGTCCTGAAAGTTTCGGTGAAGATGAAGACAGAGCATCTGCCTTCCACGCGAAAAGTCCGGGATCGAATCTAGGCCGAGGACTAATTAATTTTTCATGTTTATTTTATTTTATAAATTAGTCAACTTCGTAAATTATTTTAAAATTAGTTATTTTGTCTAAATAACCTAAAATAATTTTTTAAATTTGTAGATTTTCGTTAGTGGGTCGTAGAAAAAATATACTGAACATATCGAGTAGATTGTTCATATCACAATCAGACGATTGAGTTCTCCGCCTACGACGTCGTGCTCAAACTTCGTCTTTGAACAAACAACAATTTATTTGTTTTCTTGGTTTAAGTTTTACATCAGAAATAGGAATTAAATTAATTTACTTTTCAAGTTTTCTTGTAAAAATCGATATTACTTTCTCCAAGTACAAATTTAGTACCTACCTAAAATAAGTACTAATTATGTTATATCTTGTAATATTGTAATTCAAATTTCACATTACTATAAAGTTTTAAAATGTCCTACTTCGGTATGGTCAGATAAAAATTGAATATATTATATTAATAAAAACTGTCAAAGTATAACTTCTACAAATCTGTATTTCAAATAATAAGAATACATCTAAATATAACCAATATTGTTAAAACAAAAGCACACATTCTTTATAATTCCAAAATACCATAGAGTTCCCAGACCTCAGTCGAAGCATTCGTTTATCTAGGTATAAACCCTTTGCGCGAAGAGTAACACTTGCCAGAGACACGGGGGTACCACTTGATTTGCATCCACGAGCGTGACACAATTCTTTAACAATTGAAGCCCTTGGTGTAAAATGGATCCAAGCCACAATTTGTCGTGAAGTGACTGTTTTAGCTCAAAACATTTGTTAACGAGGATTTTACTAGCCATATATAAATTATTTTACCTCTAATCCGAAAGATGTGCTATTTTTCGTAATATTTATATTTAAATAATTTTTTTAATTATATTTGAAAGATTTAAAACAAACTAAAAATGTAATTTCCCAAAACTTACTTAATATGGCATGTGACCAACCTTATTACGCCAAGGTTTTCAATTTTTTCAATAATAAAAAAATTGTTTAATCCGGGCCCGACTTTTCCCTTGAATCTAACAGAGATAGCACCATTCCGTCTTGCTTGGTTCTCGACCGCCAGATCATAGACGCCGACACGGAGTTGTGGAGCTGTATTGTATAAGCTGTGTTAATACTATGCCAATGCACCCCTTTACGAGTGAATTTTAACCCCAAAAACAGAGTTTGTGCAGGGTAAGGACGGCAATTATTATTATTATTTGTCATTATTATTATTATTATGTAAGTACCTTATATATTTTTTGATACATATAATCGTGTATTTTTGACTGTGATATTTTTTAATCTCTATGTATTGTCCCTATTCATATTTTTGTAAAAGTTGATATTATTTTAAAACACCTGAGTACTCAAATTTTTATAAATGTCATTCGTACCTATAACCTATTAAGGCAACAATAAGGTTTATAAAATCTAATACTTTCTACATAGTATTATTAATGATAAATAATGTTTTAAAGCCTATAAATAATGCAGGATCATAAATACATATATACCACCCACTAAAACAAAAATCACTTATCACAAGAAAACAGTTAACTAGCGTCAAATAAACTAAAACCAATTAGTAGCATAAAGTGTACCTATAGTAAGAAACTAATGCACACTAACCACAAGTAAATAGTTCACTAACTGTAGGTCGTTAAAAACTAATTGAACTGTTTACTAACCACAGGTGACTAATTTCAGAAATCTTGTTTTACTTACTATTATTAAAAATTTTACCTGTCCCATATAGTATACAACTTTTTATTTGGGGCAAGTAAAAGTTCTCTAACTGTTAGTGAATTTTTTTCCGTGTAGAAACAAAAGTATACGTATCTGAATGGTTATATTTCGTATGAGCGAAATAACCGTAGACGTAGGCAGTTTAAATGCACAATTACCAATTTCTTAAAAGTGCAATTACCAATGTTTCGTTTGGTGCTGTTTATTTTCCATCGGCCCCCCTCGACCGGACTATTTGGGGGGCGGTTGGGGTACGGGACGGGCGGCCGCTTTCGACGGCGGCGACTCGGGGCGTTCCTTTCTCGCCACAACACCGTCTCTCCCGGCATGAATGTGGCCGTTAGAGCCGTCAGTAGTGCTCTTGCGGCCGTCGAAGACATATAGATATTATGTTCACGTTGTGCATGTCGCGTAGTCACCCCCCTCTGGCGGACGCACAGCACCAGAGCAGTGAGTGTTTTTGTTTATTTATTTACCTTCTTATACTCTTTTTTAAATACCTATCTATTTGGTAATTCGTAGATAGATATACCGAACATTTTTATACAGTCTGCACGTTACTTGGAATAAAATAATAAATTTACCACATTAAAAACCACAAAAATTATACAAAAGGGAATAATAAAGTTTGAAAAATAAATGGAATTTTCTGCTTGCTAGTTCTATGATGATGCACTTATTGTTATTCTTGATTTGAAGTCTAGAAGTTATCTCTGTTGATTCTTGCAGAAAGTTGATATAATGAGCTGAAATTTATTAGGTTTTTTATTTTATTATTAATGAAAAACGATTGTATATTTTGCTTACAATGCGCAACGATGTGGTTAAATTTTTTTGTTTTTCACAGAAAATATTTAAGTCGTCTAGAATCAAAACCCGCTATTCGCGTTTCGGATAACTTTTCAGGAATCGCAAAAAACTGTGGCGTCAAATTGTTAGGATTAATTTTTGACTTTTTTACCAAAACTAATAGATATGCAATAAAAACATGTAATAAAAAAAAAATAGAAAAATGATAAGGTAAATAAGTAAGCAGTGAGCAAAAATTTCACATAACGGGTTTTGATTTCAACTTTGTGTTTAGAAATAAAATTCGAGCAGATACGTCATCTAAAAGATAATATTTATTGAATAAAAACATAGAACATTGCTTTAACATTAATTTTTTAAACAGCTAAATAGATTTCTTCAGCATATTCACACGGCAAATCATCTTCTGGACATGGTTCTTAGAGATTATTCTCATCAAAATTTTGAATTAAATTTTTGTAGAAGTTGAGTTGTTCCAGATCTGTCCGAGGTTTAGTCGTTCCGTAGTGCTTCTTCAGTAGTCCATCGATACTTTATTCCTTTTTGTCATTAATTTGTTTACCCACAGTTACTATTGAGGATTTGATAGAGTTAGGAGTACCACTCCATTTTTTGTTGACAATCCGCGGAATACCGCATTCACTTTTATAATTAACTTCGCCTTGGACACTGACATCATTCTTGGTCTTCTTCATGAAAAATCTTTTTGAAGGATTAAACTGGAAATGTTAAGCTCCAGGTGGTTTCAGATATCTTTTGGATTTTTCACTCCAGTCGTATACAGTAACTGTCTAAGGGTCTGCTAAGTTCCATGAAAGTGAAGTTTCCCTCAATAAAGTTCACATACTCTTCAGGTTGTACTATCACCTCTTTCTTGCGTATTTTTTTTTTCAATCTGGGTAAAAACTATCGGAAGGTATGAAAGAATGCCCCACTATGGGAAAAATTATTTCTACAGATTCAATATGCTTGTTAATCGAGAAAACCCATTTCAATAGCATTGTGATGAGTGTTGTGTTTTTATTTTGATTCTTTTAATTCCAAGTACTTTTAAGAAGACCTGTCTACATACTAATATCATTACACCATCATTTTTCTTTTTAATGAAGTATTTAAATGTCAGGGTTTTCCTTGATTTATTCAGATTTGGATTAGGGCGTTTAGGTTTGTAGACTGAACAAAATTTAATTATAAAGTTATCTTGATCAATCTTGTTATGTGATTGGTAGAATGCCTAATGGAAGTGGAGAATATCTGCCATTGTGAGTTGTGAGTTGCATCAATTTCTTGTCATGATTGCAATGAGGATATTGTGGTATCTGAGAGGCAGAATATCTGTAACAATTACAGCATATTACTTTACACAATAATTACCATTCATTATCAACACGTGGCATATTAATAAAGAATTAACCACTACAACCTAAACAACAAGATTATTACCTTAATTTATTTTTAATAATAAATTTCCACTTAGCCGGTTCCCTGGTCTCTTCCTCAAATTTTCAGGTGGTTCAATTGTTTTTGTACAATTCACTCTATTTATCACCACACATTAATAAAAAACCAACAATTATAACAAGCGATCTTATTCCCATTGACTCGACAGTCATAATAACATTAAAAAGAAAAGCGTAAAAATATCAGGCACGTACTAAAATAGACACATCTGGTTGGTCAGAATAGTTATAGCGGGTTTTGAATCTGATTTATCGGAATTATAGCGGCGTTTGAAACTCATAGCAATCTTTGACAAGCAATTTTTACCGTAAATGGCGGGGTTTGAATTAAACTATATACACCATTCGAATGGCGGGAAAAAGTGCTATTGAAAACCACAGAAAAGTGAACATTACTAAGATAGGGGGTTTTGATTCTAGACGACTCATTTGTCCTCTATGCCAATCTTTTCACTCATGATGTAATGAACTGTTTAAAAGATATACTTTATTTTTAAATTAGATTGGTACCTACTACCCAAATTAAAAACTAACAAAATCTGTAACAATCCTCGCACAACACCAGATATTACGTTACTATTACCTTACAGTTACTTTACCCGAATTTCGAACCACATTAATCCAACAAAACTTAAATTACATAAAAAATAGAAATTTTAATTAGAATAAACACCGATTCAAATTTTGGTCTTACTTTATATTTAAGAACATAATTTTTGGATAATCAAATAACTACCTAGATTTTTTTGGAAGACGCAACGCAGTTCTTTTAGTAAGAACCTAAAAGCTATTGCAATATATGGAGTTTCATAAGTTTCTTTTTTAACTGTTTTGAAAATAAAAATGGATAATTTGTTTATTTTATTGATTTAGATACACAGTATCCTCATAGAAAACACGTTATTTTCAAAACATTTTTAAAATATCCTAAAAATTATTGTATATTTTAGAAATGTTCATAATAATAATAACAACCAGTTAACCAAAAAGTTTAGCAGTGACATCAAAAGGAAATTCGGCCTCGATAAATGCGCAAAATTAGTATTATACCGGTTGAAATATAGTGTAAAATTTTTTGTCAGTTAAAATCACTGTTTTTGCCTGCTGATGCTGATACCTGTACAGGGTTGTACTTAACAAGCAAATATAATTTAAAATCAAAAGAAGGAATTATTTAATTTTTATTTATGAATTCTTAAAAATTAATAGAAAAATTATGTTTGTAAAACTAACCTACATCACTACCATCACTCTCATCACCTTCTTATCGGATTCACCGTCAATTACATTAATTACAAGTCTTTTTAAAACTAGTACGTGTCGCATATATTCGTTTTCAACCTTTATTACATGGTTTATAGCATCTTTCCAGTTCTTACAGTTAATATTTGAGAACTCTTTCATTATAAGTTTTACAACGCTGTTGGAATTTTTTGGTAAAGTATTATTTATTTTTACTTGCTTTTAAGTTAGGCTCATAATAGTTCAATCGGGTTCAAAACACAGTAATAAGGGGGTAATCTTAACACATTATGACCATTTTTCTTGGCCATTTCGTCGATGATATGTTATTGATTATTTTTGTATTTAGAATTTATATAAGTTGGGCCTTCGTATAATGCTCTTCAAAATATAAATCTTCTTCAATTAAAATTTTTTTGATGTCTTCTTTGGTAGAACATTTGGTTGGAATCTTACAAGTTCTCCTTGAAAGATATGATGCATTATCTAAGACAATCACACTGTTTGGATGTAGTGCTGGCAACAGTTTTTTTGAGTTACAGATTTTATATGGAAATCCTATCTTAAGAATTTGTCCATTTGAATACCTAAAATAGCGTATATGATCGGTTTCCTGTATTTTCATTGGAGAGTTTTTATACTTAAAATATGAAAATCCGGTTGCTTAGTGGTATTGCAACTAAACGATATATATTTTGTTTGATTAATATTTATTGTTAATTTCATCTTCTCAAACCAATTAATTCTTAACATGCTTTAGATCTTCTTCTACGAGTTATTTTAAAAGATCCCCTGTTTCGGCTTTGTGCATTATAACTGTATCGTCTGCGAATAATGAAATGCTCCCTTTTGAAACATTTATTAATAAATTATAAATGTAAATTAAAAAGAGCACTGGATCAAGAACAGTCCCTTGAGGTACGCCGAATTTTACTTGGCGGTCTTCACTTAGTGTACTATTTAACAAACTGATTTCTCCCTGGAAGGTAACTTTTTAATGTTACGCTTCTAAATCCATAATCTTCCAATATTGTCAGTAGCATGGGCGTCGTTTGGGGGGGCAGTTGCCCCCCCCCTGACTTTTACGACTTAATCAACAACGCATTACGAACAACAATCTCCTAAAAATAATATTCAGGCTAATATTATTATGTTTTCCATTATCAATGTTTTTAGTAGAAAAAAAAGAAATTTATAATTTGCGTTTTCCTAGTGTTTTTTGTGTTCATTGACATATTTGAGTAAGTTTTTTTATGTTTTTGTTTTTATAAATTTTTATTTTTTATATTATTATGTTCATATTTTTCTTTTATATCACACCTTCTGTTTGTTTTTAAAAATGTGCTTTAAGTTTCTTGTTTTTTTTTTAATTTTAGTTTTTGTCTTTTTTGTTTGGTTATTTTATTTATTAGAGACTTGTTATGACAACTTAAGTATCAGTTCTGTCAAATGGGTCAGTGACATTGTTAGGGTTACTACTAAAGTTCTACTACCCTTATCTTTATTATTCAGCAAGGTATCTGAATAATTTTGTTCTGTTTGAAAGACTGGAACAAACACTTTCTTATGATGGATTCAATTATTCTGTGACGTCCTGGCTTACTTCCGGTTTTTCCGAAAATAACGAAAATCGAAATTTTTTTATTGTTAAATTGAAACACTTTTATTGTAAATTTAAACATTTTTATATAATAATCGTGTATTTAAAAATTTTCTGTCAGCTGTCAAAATGGACGCGATATTGAATAATAGTTTTTCTAAACATGTCACTATTAATTCGTTTATGGAAAAAATATAGGAATGTACGTTCTTTATAAAATCTTTGTAAGCTTCAAAATTCCCATTGAGATCCATTTACCGTATACCAGTGGCGTATCTAAGAATTTTTATTATTAGCAAACCGTTTAATAATTCCATCCGCTTTTATCTTCGTTGTTAATTGAGATATTGGAATGAAAACTTTTCTGTTTAAAAGCTTGGAACAAATACTGTCATATACTGGATTTAGTTGGTGTGTGACGTCATGGCTTACTTGTGGTTTTTCGGAAATAACAGATAATCTCAATTTATTTTTAAATAGAAACCCCCTTTTTTATTGAAAATTTAAATTTCGGGAACATTTATGGAAAAGAATCATGTGTTGAAAATTTTCTGTCAGCTGTCAAAATGACCATCATATTGGAAAATATTTTTTTTAATATGTTACAGAAAATTTTCAATATACGCCCCAAAAATGTCCCAGATATTCAAATTTTCAATAAAAAAAGGTTTTCATTTAAAAATAAAAAAATAAATTGCGATTTTCTGTTATTTCTGAAAAAGCTGTAAGTCATGACGTCACAGAAAAATTAAATCCATCACAAGAAAATTCTCTTATTTTTCATTTCCTTTGTTTTCCAACAAATAAATATTCTAAATGTTTTAAAAATTTTGCCCCCCCTATAGAATTGTGTAACGACGCCCATGGTCGAATATAGAATGCTCGACAGTACCGAACTCGTTCGCTAAATCAAGAAAAACACAAAGCCCTGCCTTATTTTCATCTAGTGATATTTATATATGTTATTGGTTAAAATCCATAATAGCGTTTTCCGTCGAAACTTTCTAAAACCATATTGTTTATGAAAAATTAATTTATATTTCTCCAAGAAGTCAACAATCCTGTGTTTTAAAACCTTTTCAACAATGTTTGTTATGCTTGAAATTAAAGTAATAGGCCTGTAGTTAATTATTTTTGATAAAGTGGTTTACCTACGCCTACTTTAAAACATGTTGAAAAAATTCCTGTTTCTATAATTTTGTTTATTATGTGCGTTAGCGGCTCACTTCAAATTATTTTCAGTCGGTTGGCTGCTATTTGATCAAGACCAGGAGCTTTATTGCTTTTTAGCTCAGTTAAACATTTTTTTATCATAGAATGCTTAATGTTTTTAGAACATTCCAAGAATGTTCGTAACATGTTAACAGAATATTCTGGAAATCATAATTTTTTTAATAATGTTGTATAGACGTACTTGTTCTGTCTGGGTTATAAAAAATAAATATGTTTAAATATACACGCATTAACGCATATTACCATTCCTGATCCAAGCGCGTAGCTAGGTTGTTTTCTTGGGGGAGGAGGGGTAACACTTCTCACATTATTGGTGAGTGCTGAGCGTGTTATCTTAGAATATGGTACCAATGCAACGTCTAGAGTTAATATGTATATATCCAGAAAAAAGAGTGAGTTTTAAAATTAAGTTTTTAATTTTTTATATATTTTTATAGGGTATTTCAGAATAAAGTATCGTAATTTTGGAGATTTGTAGATCTTAATCAATTATAAAGAAAAGTTAAATATAATTTTCTTATAAACGTCCCAGTTTTCATTCTACAGGGTGATAAAGTGAATTTCATAAATACGTATTTTCTAAATATCTCCCCTTACAGTAAAGACTAACTTAAAAATATGTATATGATAGTTATTCGTTATTATAAGTTAACACACTCTATTTCCATAAATTACCATAACCCATTGGCGTAGAATGAAAGACTAAAGAAACAATTTTATTCAAAACTTTTTGAACACCCTATATTTCATAAATATTTCTCACGGCATTTGTCACAAAAAAGAAACTTCTGGTTGATCTTTGTAGACCATTCCATTTCCGAGGTGATAGAACTGATTTATTTTATACAGAGGGTTTTGTCTTAAATATGGCTAATTTTAAGTTTAATTTACTCAATTTTGTCAAATGCAACACACTGTATATTATTTTCCCATAAAATTCTTTATAAATTTACCTATCCAACGATACCAACATGTCCCAATAGTGCGTAATTGATCGATAGCTGTTTTATTATTGGAACTAGGAAAAACAAATTAATATAAAAGTTGTATGACCATGTTTATTAAATATTCTTAAATATACAGGGTGGTCCATAAACGAGGGGCTGATCAAACTTATACATTTTTATATTTAATTGTTTTCACATCGTCAAACAAATTAATAGACTTCATTTATTTGCTGTGTTGTATATAGGTCGTTTCAAAATGAGGAGTAATGATTTTCTCATTTTTTAAATATAATACACTATATGTCATGCCACAATTATTTAATACAGGGTATTCTATTTAGAAAAATAAGAAAATCATAACCTCACGGTTTGACACACCCTATATACTGCTACATTGTTCGCGCTATAACCCCAATTTAGAACATAAACAGAGGTTATGATGTTATGCACTCGGATGTTGAGAATCTCAGGACTGGGTCGTACTCGTTTCTTTAAATGGAGTCACTAGGAAGGGTTGAGGGTGCCTAGAAGTTACCTGCGGGCGCCAGTGATTTGTTTTAGCAAATATTCAATGAAAGTGACTTTGGAGCTAGAGTAAATCACAACCCCTAACTCCCGCAAATAAATTCTAAATAATAAGATCTCGTTAAGTAAATAATAGGTTGTTTAATAATTGATAATTTGCCAAATAAGGACACTTATATAAAATGATTTGTTAAATATTGAAATAGTCTAATAATTTACTAGATATGAGTACTTATGAGAAATAGGTTGTTTAATAATTGATAATTTGCCAAATAAGGACACTTATATAAAATGATTTGTTAAATATTGAAATAGTCTAATAATTCACTAGATATGAGTACTTATGAGAAATAATCAGAAAATTGTGAACAACAAAATAAATCAATTGAATTTACAGTGAATCTGTCATAAAAAAAATAAAAGCTTATCTGATTTGGTTTTGGTGTTGTTGGGTACTGCTGCGTTGCTTTTCTGATAGGTGTACTTCGTTCTTAGCAGAGATTTCTATTCCAGAACCTTGTGTTTCTCTATACTAATGCCACATGCGGAAATCCGGAATCCTTTGAACTGGTTGATTCTAGCAAGGAATCATTTATCGTCTTGACATTCTATACAGCTAGCAAGTTAGGATCTTCTTAAAAAAACTTCATACGGCTTCTGTAGGGCTTTCGTAAGGCTCCTGGAAGATACGACTTTCGGTATGGCCTAAGACGGTACGGCGTACGGGCCAGGAATTATTCTGAATTAGGAAAAGAAAGAAATGAAAATGATTTATTCATCAAACAAAGGATGTCTTTACAGGAAGGGATGTTTCTTGTGAGAAAACAACTTCCATTTTTTTTGGACAGACATTTAAATATATTTTTAAAATCAAAATTACTGCACAGATTTCTGACCATTTTAAATATGGCTGCCGACATGATTTTATATTTAAAGACATCCAATTTGACAAAGAAAATTATTAAACAGTAGATATGATTATTAAACAGTCTCTAGAATAAGAAAATGACTCTAAAAACCTAGTAATCTATGAATAGACTTACCCCAGCTTAATTCTAGTTAGCAAAAAGATAATAACGACATGCGTCTTTTTGACGGCAAAATTCAGAGAGCAAAGACAGAACGCTTTCAACCGGTTCGTCTCGCCTTTGGTGTCTTGCGCATAACGATACTATGAATACAAATCGATATGCCAAAAACACGACAAGAAAACTTGAATTCATTAATTAGACTTTGCTATTTCCCGTTAGATGGAACTACTTGTACAATATTTGAATTTTAATTTGAAATTTATAATATGGACTAAGTACATGTTACAATACAACATAGAAAATGAATAAAGTCAATTAAAATTGTTTGACGATGTAAAAACAATCAAATATGTATTACTACCTGCAAAGTGTTTTGCTTTAAAAAAGTATAGATTTGGTCAGCACCTCGTTTATGGACCACCCTGTATATTTAATAATATTTCAAATATGGTCATATAACTTTTATATTAAACATTTCTTCGTATTTTTAATAATAAAACAGCTATAGATCAATTATGCACTGATGGGACACTCTGTATATGTATTATTGACTAACACATTGGTATTGTTACATAGGCAAATTTATAAGGAGTTTTATGTCAAGATAATATACAGTGTGTTGGGTTTGAAAAAATTGAGTAAATTGAACCTAAAATTAGCCATATTTAAGTCGTTTCAAAACACTCTATATAGAATGAAACAGTTGAATCACCTCTATTTGTTAGCCTAGTCCGTATATTAAACAATTTTGAAATTAATGTTAACCTACCTAAATTATAATAATTTAATTTGGAGTCTGCATCATTCTCTAATTAAAAAAAAAAAAATAATTGTTTGGCAATACTGTAATATTTTTTAAAAACATTCTAGGGTTAAGTACAGTATTCCCAAGCCATTCTTGGAATAAAATAAAATATAGGGTGTTCTATTTAAAAAACATACAGGCAAAAACGCAACACCCTGTATATCCAAAAATATTTTTAAAATATGTATTTTTCAAATCCATATAACTTTTATTAAAACTTATTTGCTTGTCAATAACACAAATTAAAATATTGAACATTTACGCACTAATGGAACCCTGTATATAAATTTTAATTTTCAATTTGCAGGAATATTATTATTTTAGATGACAATGTTTGAGAAACTGTTTTATTGTATTTATTTTATCCCTCTATTTTTGTTTAATATAACGTTTAAAAAATATTGATGTTGACTATAGCTTGGGGGGGTAATTACCCCATTATCTTTCCCCTTATCTACGCCCTTGTCCTGATCCTAATTAACTAAATTATACAATTATACAGGGTGTCTGTAAAAGGTCTTTACAAAAACATACCACATATTCCCTAGATCAAAATAAGTCGATTTAAGTAAAATTACCTTAGTACAAAGTTGCTTCGTTTGGGCTCCAGAGGGCCTTGAAGTTACAATTTTTAAATCGTTTTTCCCATATAAATTTAAAACGGCATATGCGATTTTGCTAAAATTTGGTATATTGGTAGAGTTTTATGTGGCAAAAAATGGTATTAAAATTTTGTCCGATAATAATACATAGGCGTAGAACTTGATTTTTTAAATAATTGCACCTTTAAAAATTCTACGCCAATGGAAGAAAAGGAGTTTGAGTACGAAATTTAGATTGCGCAACTCATTTACTTTAAAAAAGGTACTCTTGATAAGACTCGATTACTCTCATGGTTTTGACGAAATTTGCATTTTAGTAATTTTAGAACATTAACAATAATTATTAAAATACAAACTTTGTCAAAACCATGAGAGTAAATCTAGTTTTATCAAGGGTACTTTTTTGTAGTAAATGAGTACCCAATCCAAATTTCATACTCAAACCCCTTTTTTGCCATTGGCGTAGAATTTTTAAAGGTGCAATTATTTAAAAAATCAAGTTCTACGCATATGTATTATTATCGGACAAAATTTTATACGATGAAAAACATAAAAATGTACTTTTTTCATATCTTCTTCAACACCTCTAATCGAGACTTTTAACAAAAATACTCTATTCTTGCCATGTACGATTTTTTGAGGAATATTAATTATTTGCCTGCAATACGTATACAAAAACATTTACTGTTGGTTTCCATAGTTTCATCTAAATAAAAATATTGTTGTAATAATTGGCATTATTATTAATTGAAAAAATCTAAAGAATTTACCAAAAATTCTAATCAAGTATTTAATGTTTAACTTAAATAATTAAAAAGACACTTATGACAATGAAACAAACCTTCATTTTATTAATTTACATTGAACGTGACATTGTAAAATACAATCAACAGTCACATAAATTTTGGTTTATATAGAAAGGATCACTTGGGGGAAACGCGCAGTCGGGTTCGGACTAAGGTCCAGAACTTTCGCCCCTCGGGCGAAACCCTGGTTTTTTATTGTAAAGTAATGTGTAAAGTTTTTTGTGTACGATGTGAATTATGGGTAAATATTTTAACTTAATTTTGTTTAATAATAATTGATTAATTGATTTACATATAAATGCCAATTTTACATTTTCGTCCCGAATTATATTTTATGCTTATCTTTATTACTATTAGTTATAGTGCATTATTCTCTAAATGGAATTTTATTCATTTTTTCTGAAGACTATTTGTCAAGTTTTTTTATTTATTGTTAATATACATTTGTTAATGTTTTAATACTTATTATTAATCTCTCCTCCTTTCCCAAACCAGCAAAATACTCCGAGCATTTGAGAAGCCTCGGCGTTTCTATTCCCTTAGGACTAAAAGAGTCTAAAACTAGTTGCCAAGAACCGCTCGACATATGCTATTAAGGGATGTTTTTTTTGTAATTTTATTATTTTCTTTTATTATTTTATTTTGCCACTGGCGAATGGATGTTCCTTAAGGACTCCAGGACCTTTTGGCTGGTGACAGGCGCTGCCTTTATCCCTTAATAGTATAGTAACACTAGCTAAAGACCTATCAGTAGTTACAAATGGTCTTTAGACATAACCGGTTGTTACATTTGGTGACGAGCGTTGGTCTTTAGGTTTGCCGGTTGTTACATTTTGGTGACGAGCGTTGGCCTTTAGGATTAACTGGTTGTTACATTTGGTGACAAGCGGTGTTTTTTGATAGTATTTGACTGGTTGGAAGGAAAAGGGAAAATTTGTTATTAAAGATAAGGATAAGGAGATATATCAATTTTTTTACAGACATTTTCTTAAATTTTGTAATTTTTTTGGAGAGGACAAGTGCCTTTTAATAAACTAAATTGAGTAGATACAAAAATCAAGTGATAAATGCAAATTTCATTTTATTAAATAAATTAGCGAACCTGAATTGATAAAAAACAAAGATAAATAAATAGATGATAATTTAATATAATGTTTTAACTAAGTAGTTGTTTAAACAAAACATTGACATTGAAAATAATTGTAACAATAAACATTAGGGTCAAGTCGAAAATAGTATACAATTTTATTTATAATATTATATTTCTTTGTGTACAAAAAGTCATCATTTCAATAAAGAGAAAATTATTCAAAAGGAGAATTTTAATTTATTTTAAAATAACTATGATGTTAAATAAGAATTGCGAAGGGAAAATATTTAAATAGGTTGATGATGTATAAGTATATCTAGTTTAGATGATAAAGAATTTAAAGGTAAATATTGTCACTATTTACATAAAAAAATTGACATTGAACTATAATGAACTATAAATATGATATTACATTTTCGCAAAGTATTTATTTCAATGTGCATTGCTATCAGTTGTCGTAGGTCAGTTATATAGGTAAAGTTAGTTCAGCGACGTACAGCGTTAATGAAAAATTGGCATTTTTAAATAATTTTTTTTTCAGAAGTATATGGGATTTTAAGGTTTAAATTTTGTGAATTAAAAATAATAATATAGATATACAGTGTTTTAGATTAAAGATGTTTACCAGGCCATCAGCAATAGAGTTTGAGGAGAAAGAGAACGTGTTCTACATGAACGAGAAAGAAAGAAAAGGCGTACAAGTGCGAGATGTGCGAATGAGCACATCTTAAGATGATTTAAAGAGGTTTGGACTGCCCAAAAGAGGCAGAGCAAAAATTAATATGTAAAGTGATTATATAGTAATATGTGAATATTGTATTACAGATATGCGACGAGGAATTCCAGGAGCTCCAGGCGAAAAACAGGAAGAAAAGAAGAAAGTTTGGGGACATTCGATCGAGGTACAATGCCGATCAACCCCCAAGCAGTGTCCACGACAGGACAAAACTAGAGGAGAGGTTGTCACGTCACGGTGTGAAGGGATAAGCTCTAAGGACCTTTTCCCCAGACTGTGATGGTGACAAAATTAGGTAAATAGATTGGAGGGAGTTTGGGGTCGCATATGGATCGACGCAGTTTCCGACCAGCCCTAAACAACGCCCTTTGATGTCAGGACAAGATGTCCACGAGAGAAAAATTGGATTCAGACCGCTCTATCAGGGAGCAACGCCGAGATTTTAGGAGCCATTCCGCTCTATCAAGAAGCAACGCCGATTTTATAGGAGAATGCCGCCCTACCAGGGGGCAACGACAAGTAATTAGGAGAACGCCGCTCTACCAGGGAGCAATAACGATTTTTTAGGAGCCAGACCACTCTACCAAGAAGCAACGCCGCCCTACCAGAGAGCTACGCCGCTATGCCAGGCGCCACGACGCGCCACCAGATGAGAAAATCGCGATAGAAACAGGAAAGTTTCAAAGTATGGAGATGCAGAATTTCAAGCGAAATCGAGAGAAGAGTAAGAAGAAAAGAAAACATATATATCAACAGGTGGTAAAAATATATATGAAGTAAATAGGTAAAGTAAAGTAAAAATTATTTTAAAATGGTATTTTATTGGAATTAGTAGAATTAATGACATAAGAATTATTTTAGAAAGGTATTTTATTGGGTTTTATTAGGTGTAGACAACTATTTAATCTACGCTTATGTGCATTTAACAAATGTATGTTTTATTCTTAGAGATATATGTTGTTTATTTTTAATGGCCAGGAAATAAATAATAGTATTGTTTCTGTAATAAAACATACTAGCTTTGATTATTAATTCATTCGAAAACAAAAATGGTGAGAAGTACTAATTATAAGATCTTAGTAGATTATTAAAATGCATGATTCCACAAGAATTTTGGAAATTTGATGACATAAAATAAAAAGTGCATAAATTGGTTATTCTCGGATTAAACAATCCACACATAATTATTCTAGTTACAATTTATGGAATTTAATACTCATAGTAAATTACAATTTAAAAATAAATAAAGAATATTTTTTCTAGTTCATTAATAATAAATTATTTCGAGATAATAAAAACATATTTGTTTTCGTAACTATAAATGTGCTTTTAATTTGGATAATTAAGGAAATTATTATAATTTTTTTTTTGTAAACCTGAAATGTAAATAATAATTTTGTCATAGGGGTAATCAAAAGATGTTGCCACTGCACAAGAAGAAGAAAAAGAAAAAAAGAAGAAGGAAAAGAAGAAAGAAGAAGAGGTCAACACCGTACTACCTTTGCCAGAGTCACCATCAGCGCCGTTCCAGGACTATCACGAAGTCCAAATCGTGATAGTTACCCAAATCCAGGACCGTACTAAGGGACCCCAGAGTTCCACGATTCCACGATCGACAGCATAGAATGAGCCGAATTCCAGGACTCCAGAATCCAAGGCTACAAAGAGACTGCTACATCTAAATCCAAAATCAAGGGGCCAACCAGTACCACCAAGCTTTCAGAGGGCATGAGTTATACCGCCAAGGGAGCTTGACATGATGTCGGGTCCATTTTGAGTCTGTGGGAGCCAAATCCACAGCAGGAAGAAGATGGAGTAAAATGTAAACAATGGGACCAAAGAATTCATATGGAATTGACTAAGGTTCAACCCACCAGTAGCAGCCGTGTACAGCAGCCATGTACAGTAGCAGTCTCAGAGTAACAAACGAGAGAAGCAGTCCAGAGCAAATAGTCAACCAGAGAGTCCAAAGCCAGAGTCTATTGGAAAATTGATAGACTACCGCAGCAGAAATAACCCGTAACCTCAGCCAAAAGGGTTACCAGGTTTAGCAGCCCAAGGACCAAACCAGATCGGGAAGGATCAGGGGATGTAAGAGGTGACAGCCAGAGAGCAAAGGGTAGTTACGGCCAGCCAATTAAGAAGACCAAAGAAGATACAACTTGTGCAGTGAAGCAAGCGTGAGGTTATCATATTATTGTAGATTGTTTTAAAAATTTTTGTAAATTATTTACATTAAGGGTTTTAAAAAGAATTGAACAAGTAGTTCAATTTTTTTTCTGTCGGGGGAATAATGTAATAATTGGCATTATTATTAATTGAAAAAATCTAAAGAATTTACCAAAAATTCTAAACAAGTATTTAATGTTTAACTTAAATAATTAAAAAGACACTTATGACAATGAAACAAACCTTCATTTTATTAATTTACATTGAACGTGACATTGTAAAATACAATCAACAGTCACATAAATTTTGGTTTATATAGAAAGGATCACTTGGGGGAAACGCGCAGTCGGGTTCGGACTAAGGTCCAGAACTTTCGCCCCTCGGGCGAAACCCTGGTTTTTTATTGTAAAGTAATGTGTAAAGTTTTTTGTGTACGATGTGAATTATGGGTAAATATTTTAACTTAATTTTGTTTAATAATAATTGATTAATTGATTTACATATAAATGCCAATTTTACATTTTCGTCCCGAATTATATTTTATGCTTATCTTTATTACTATTAGTTATAGTGCATTATTCTCTAAATGGAATTTTATTCATTTTTTCTGAAGACTATTTGTCAAGTTTTTTTATTTATTGTTAATATACATTTGTTAATGTTTTAATACTTATTATTAATCTCTCCTCCTTTCCCAAACCAGCAAAATACTCCGAGCATTTGAGAAGCCTCGGCGTTTCTATTCCCTTAGGACTAAAAGAGTCTAAAACTAGTTGCCAAGAACCGCTCGACATATGCTATTAAGGGATGTTTTTTTTGTAATTTTATTATTTTCTTTTATTATTTTATTTTGCCACTGGCGAATGGATGTTCCTTAAGGACTCCAGGACCTTTTGGCTGGTGACAGGCGCTGCCTTTATCCCTTAATAGTATAGTAACACTAGCTAAAGACCTATCAGTAGTTACAAATGGTCTTTAGACATAACCGGTTGTTACATTTGGTGACGAGCGTTGGTCTTTAGGTTTGCCGGTTGTTACATTTTGGTGACGAGCGTTGGCCTTTAGGATTAACTGGTTGTTACATTGTCAAGTTTTAACACCTAATCTCTTGATAACGATTGAAAGTGTTTTATCTGACTCAATAATTAAAAAAACAAATGCGTAGTTTATTAATATGGCTGTACAATATACAGAATACACCGATAAGTTACTGACATTAGGATTTTGTGAAGGAAATGCTCGAGAGAGTGTCAAGGTGTACTCTGAAAGGTTTCCAAATCGTCGTGTACCTAGCCACCCAACTTTTGCTGCTGTTGAGAGACGTCTTCGGGAGACCGGTTCCTTTGCTCCCAACACTGTTGATAATGGAAGAGAACGTCTTGTAAGGATTCTTGAAGTTGAAGAAGACATTTTAGAACGTGTTGAAGAAGATCCAGAATTAAGCACCAGACGAATTGGAAGGGAACTAGGAGTAAGTAAAGATGTCGCTCATAAAGTGCTTAGAGAACAATTGCTATATCCATACCATAAGAAGCCAGTACAAGAATTATTAGTCCATGATCCTCAAATTTGTTTGGGTTTTTGTCGATTTGTTAATATGTAAAGAGAAAGAGATCCAAACTTTGTCAAGAAGGTTCTCTTTACTAATGAAGCGGGTTTTACAAGAAGAGGTATAACTAATACCCATAATGAACATGTTTATGCCGTTGAAAATCCGCATGCAATAAAGGTAAACCATTTTCAGCACGAATTCAAAATTAATGTGTGGGCTGGAATAATTGGTAATTTCATTCTTGGTCCTGTCATACTTCCACGAAGATTAACTGGAGAAAATTATTTGGATTTTCTACAAAATACGTTGCCAGAATTGTTAAAATATTTACCTCTCCAACTTCGGAGAGATATGTGGTTTATGCAAGATGGAGCTCCACCACATTTTTCTTTAAACGTTAGAAACCACTTGAATGAACAATATCCACACAAATGGATAGGCAGAGGTAATGACGCACCTGTAAACTGGCCACCACGTTCCCCAGACCTAACACCGATGGATTACTTTTTATGGGGACATTGAAATCCACAGTTTACAGAAAACCTATAGAAAATGAGAAACAACTCTGGCAACGTATTCAAGATGCAATAAACAATGTTAGAGGTGATGAAGAAGTTATGGAAAGGATACATTTTAATTTTCTTCGACGTATAAATCTTTGTATGCGTGAAAATGGTAAACATTTTGAACAATTTTTGTAAAATCTCTATTTTGATTATGTTGTAAATAAATATTTTTGTGAAACCTATACACTCTAAATTATTAAAACAGAAATTTAGCGAAAACCCTGAGAGTAATCGAGTCTTATCAGGAGTACCTTTTTTAAAGTAAATGAGTTGCGCAATCTAAATTTCATACTCAAACTTCTTTTCTTCCATTGGCGTAGAATTTTTAAAAATGCAATTATTTAAAAAATCAAGTTCTACGCCTATGTATTATTATGGGACAAAATTTTAATACCATTTTTCTTTTGACACATAAAACTCGTTTTAAATTTATATGGGAAAAACGATTTAAAAATTGTAACATCAAGGCCCTCTGGAGCCCAAACGAAGCAACTTTATACTAAGGTAATTTTACTTAAATCGACTTATTTTGGTCTATGGAATATGTGGTATGTTTTTGTAAAGACCTTTTACAGACACCCTGTATGAAAATTATTTTTGTTTCCTGGCTTTTGTACGCCACTGCTTGTTGACAAGAAAGAAAATTCAAGATAACGGTAGCGTGGCCGAGCGGTCTAAGGCGCTGGTTTAAGGCACCAGTCTCTTCGGAGGCGTGGGTTCGAATCCCACCGCTGCCAAACTTTTTTTCTTATTAGAATTGAATTTAAATCAAAAATATAATATTGTTTTTCAATTTAAACAAGACAACGATGCAGAAGTTGAATTTTATCATTTATTTAGAGTATTATACCTATGTGGTGTCGCATATTTTATGTGACAACTAATAACTTGAACCCGTTGATATAAAAAACAATTAAATTGATTAAAAAATAGTTGTTAGTAAGTTATAAAAAAAGTTACACACATCAGTTTAAAAAAAAATATGAAAACGATATCCCACTAGAATAATATTTATTTGTGTACCAAGGTCGAGGTGCACACATTTTTCAAGCCATTAGCTAGTGTGAGTAAAAATTAAGCATTGGCTTTTACTTGAAAATTGGTAACAAACCGTGCTTACCTTCCAATAGTTATATTTTTTAGTTAGTTTATATCATTGCCATAAGAGCCTATTTTTTGATAGAACTCAGTCATCGCTTAATTTTGATGGTTTTATTATAAAAAAGTACCGATGACATGACATTTCCCAGTTTTCTATTTTAGAGTTAGGTATAAAACATAAATATTTTGTAGAAACTGAAACAAAACAAAATAAAAAGATAACCTCAAAAATAGTAGCAAATATTTTACCTGGAGCTTGTAGACGTGTTACGTTAACAATCATTGTATTGGCACACATACTTCCGATTTATTAAATTCGCAGATTTATTTAAACACGGTTTTTAAATAAACACAATTAAAATTGACTTATGGTGAATTTTAGAGTTTGACAGCTTGATTGGAAACATCGAGATAAAATAATGTAGAGAGGAAATAAACACTATTTTGCGATATGACAAGGGAACGCACTTTGAGTAGTATTTTGATTAATTTGACGTTAATAATCTTATATTTGAAGATTGACTGAATGAAAATATTTTTATCATTTAAGTCACGCTATTTAAAAAAATGGTATTTATTCTCACTAAAACTCCACTTGCTCGAGTTTGACATAGAACTGTGCGGACACTTTTAGTATCATCATAACACCTCCTCTTTATTTTATAATAATGTTTGGAAAGTTCATATGACCCGCCCTACTGTGTGTTATCACTATGTGCGTTGCACAAATTAAGCTGATTTTAGTTATTTTATGATTGTTTAATTACGTTTCAGGGATCTGTTAACGTGTGACATCTCTTTGTTGCTAAATACTTTCAAGAACGCTTCTCACTCCTTCAGGCTCACTTATACACAAAAATAGATAATAACACGTATAAAAACAATAAAATTATTAAAATTATTATTTTGAAATAATGTGTTTTTATAAAATTTAACTGAGTGTTCATTACACAAATGAACCAATGGAGAAACAGTCCCTAATTGTGGGTGTGGACTATGCTAGTCCTATTGGAAAGGTCGTAAACTTTTAAAAGGCTACTTGTATGTATTTTCATTTACTACCTAACGAAAGCTGTCCATATTGAACTTTCTGATGATTTATCGTCTGATACTTTCCTTAATTGTTTAAAACATTTTGTACCCCGTATAGGCTTATGAAGTCGTATGTTTGGCGACAATAGCTCATTTTGTCGAAGCAAACAATGATCTTAAGTCAATTTATGGTATGTTTGACAATGACCCGAGAGTCAAGGATTATTTATTAAAAAAATAGAATGGTCCTTTAACTGCCCTCACAGAGGAGGTTTGTGGGAGATAGTTTTAAATCAGCTCAATTTTATTTAATTAGAATAATGAAAGACGAAAACGAGTCACTGCTTTAAAATTTAAGAAATTTGTAAAAAAAGAAAACGTCCTGTTTAAAAGATCTTATTTTTTGCTAAAGCCACCCAATATGGCATGGTCAATATTATCCACTGAAAAATAAGATTTGGAAATTTATTTGCAAGAAAAGTTTTTAAATATGAACTTTTTATTGGTTCCGAATTTGATTATGTTGCTGCCAGTCCGGATGGAATTTAAAACAAAAAAAAACAAAACTCTATGTCCATATGGAGCTAGCGTGCTGACTGTAGAAGAAGGAATACACAGTAGAGAAATAACTTCTTAGAAAAAGGACATTACCATTAAGGAGAACCACAATTGGTATTTTCAAGGAAGGAAGGAGGGAATAAAAGTGGAGAAAATTCCTCATAATGACAGCTTTTGGGAAGACAAGATTAAATTTTCGAAAATTTCAATATATTGCAGTGACGTAGCCACGAGGGGGGTTTGGGGGTCAGAACCCAATGGAGGGCCTTTGCGTCACTGATTGAGCCTTCGTATTGGCGCTGATTGCTATTGATTGTTTGTTTTGATTCATTTTTTTTTATTCCTTTCTAAAAATTATTTATATACTACACTCACCGGCAGAATTAACCGCCCACCCAATGTTTTGTTATTTAGTTGGAGATATTTGTAATTTTGATTTTTTTTTTACTTTTTAATGTCTAGGTACATCTTGAAAAAGCAAACAAATACCAATCAAATGAAAGTTTTTGTTTAATTTTAGCAAATAAAAGAAATACAGTTTTTGAAAATTTTGAACTCTTTAAATAAGATGAGCAATAAAAAAGTATTGTTATTAACAAAATTCACTTAAGTAACGAGTGTAACCCCCTCTTGTTTTGATCACATCACTAACGCCCGTATGCACCGTACACGATTAATCTAGATCAAGGGTTTAATCGCGTTTAGTACCATATTCACCTATGGTACTAAACGCGATTAAACACTTGATCTGGATTAAACGTGTACGGTGCATACGGGCGTAAGCCTGCATAGAATGGTATCAATGATGGCTTGAATCTCAGCTCGTGGAATGTTTCCCATTCTTCCACCGCAGCAGTTTTTAGCTCTCGAATAGTGGTTGGAGCTGGTCTTCGTGCTCAAATCCATTTTTTTAGGTTGTCCCAAATGTGTTCAATTGGATTGAGGTCTGAACTCTGTGCTGGCCATGGCAAAGTTTTGATGCCAACTTCATTAAGGTATTGCGTAACCACTCGAGCGACATGACATCGTGCGTTATCCTGCTGAAGAACAAAGTCTTCGCCAATATATGACGCAAAAGGAATGACATGTTCTTGAAGAACTTCTTGAACATACCTGTGAGCATCTACACCGCCTCTAGCAAAAATTATCAGATCCATACGAGCCTCGTAAGAAAATCCGCCCTTTATCATTATTGAGCCTTCTTGATAACCCACAGTTTCCATAAGAGCACAAGAAGCAAACTGCTCTGTCGGGCGTCTGTATACACGCTGGCGGTCATCTAGACATTTTAAAGCAATTCTGCTATCGTCAGAGAATAAAGCATTCTTCCACTGATCCATATTCCACATACTGTATTCACTCGAAAAACGAAGTCTAGCTGTTTTGTGATGCGGGCGAAGCTGTGGGGCTCGGTAAGGGCGTCTCGCTATAAGATTCCTTTCTGCCAACCTCCTTCTTATCGTTCTCTCGCTGACCTCCACATTTCTAACCTCAACAAGATGAGTACGGGCTTCAACAGCGGTCCAGAACCAATCTCTTAAAATCGTGCTCACAAAACGATCGTCCCTCATTGAAGTGCAGCGATGGCGGCCCAGACCAGGCCTTCTGGGATAAGAACATGTCTCTCGAAAACGTCTTATGGCATCTCTGACTGTTTCACGAGCAGCACCAAGTATTCCAGCAATACGACATTGACTATAACCTTTATCAGATAGAAATACAGCCTTGACTACTGATTCTGCTCCCAATGGCATTGTTTTGAATAAAACTGTTTTGAACTTAACTTAAACCTTTTTTACAAAATATACACCAACACTAAACAAGTCTAATTAAGTCTAATAAAGAAAAAAATTGTAAATACACTAACATTAAACAAGCCACATTGGAACCAAATTACTAATAAAAAGCGAAAAAATGACACCACTTACAGTTAAACATTTATTTACTGTCAAAATGTCACGTCATACCAATTAATGTCAAAAAATGACGAAAATCTCCGAAAATTTCAGAAATAAATAAAAATAATTGGGTGAGCGGTTAATTCTGCCGGTGAGTGTATTTTTAATAAGAACAATCTTATCTAAAATGTTTCACTTTGTTGATGGAACCCTCCTCCACAGTTCTCAGAAACCCCTCCCACGAAAAATTTCTGGTTACTCCACTGGTATATTGTTCAGTTGTTGCAAATTACTGCGCTTGAGTACCGTTCAGATTGAAATATGAATTGATTTATGGAGCTTAACTAAAAAACAAGATCTAAAAAAAGTATTATGGTCAATAAAAGGAATTTCAAACTGTGATATCTTCAAGCCATTATTTAAAACTTTTAAATTTTAATATTATTATTATACAAGAATTATCATACTAAACATTATTTTCATAATACAAATAAATATATATCTGTTAAAGAATGGTCATATTTTATTTAATATATTCATTTGAAAATGTTTCTGTTTTGTCAGGATGATATTGAATACTAACTTTTTCTATATAACTTCTTATAATCGACTTATTACCTATCTCTTTTTTGTTTCAATCAATTTATTTATAGTTTTTGCCCGAATGGATAAAAATTTTTAACTGTGTAACTTACAACTTGGCTGCTGATAGCCAGTGTAACAGTACGTATTTTTTATGAATTGCTACGCTCCAAGGGCTGTAGCAAATGAAAAATATTCTTTATTAAAGTACATTATTTTCCTTGGACTTTTATTAAATTATTTAAATTATTTAAGTTAAACGGTTAAATATTATTAAATTAAATAGTTATTTTTGATTAAATTACTGGTATATTTTAGTCATTATTAGTTTAAAATCGTTTATGTAATATAGATAAATTGAGAATCAACCTTCGAATAGTCAGAAACAACGTAGAAAGAACAAACTAGAATAGTCTCACCAGAAGTCTCTTTCAGCAGCAACGGTCGAATACCTAATGGTTTGAAGATGGCTTAACACCAAATTCCCTCGGGTGATTCTCTGGACTCGAGCGACCGGTCAATTCTGTTCGACAGGCGGCTCTAATGAATAATGAATTAACTTCTTTACTACTTATGTGGAAAGATTTACGATTAATATTAAGAAAATGAAACAATAGATTCCAGGGGGTTAGATATTTTCTCCTTTTTTTACCATAACTAAAGTATATGGTGAATTGTTGGATTCAGCATAGAAAATGTTTAAAACTTACCAAGGATCTGGTCAACTGATGTACTATGTCCCCACGGTTGAGTCTGGTTGAAACCGTTGATCTCCGGAGTGTAAACCCTCCGGGTAAAAACCCTTTTTCGTAAAGGGTTAAACTGGTAGCCTTCCAAGCATAAAAAAAACCAGACGACCCACAGCAGCCACATTTGAAGAATCCACTTCAATATTACACACTCAAATGCCGATGGATCTTCATTTTTTTGTCAATAAATCCCTTTAGCGGGTGTGGAATGGGTCCAAAAAACATGGAAATTTATTAGAAACACTAATGCCCCTAAAATATCATTAACAAGTTCTTCCAGAATTAAAACTGGAGTAAAATCTAGAATCCCCTTTAATAGGATAACTAGATAATTATATAAAATAAAGATTTCCTCCGAGACAAAATTTGAGGTTCCCTGTCTTTCTTCATCTGTTAGCAACACCTAACCAACAAATCTCCCACGATGTATCCCTTTATACTTAAAAAATGACAAGCCGAGTGGGTTCAGAAATTCATTCTTAGAACTCACCATATATCTTTGAGATTATTTACAAAAAATTACCATACGAACTATATCTATATACACAATATAAATACATTTGAAAATTGCTTCTGACAAAAATCGATACAAAACCCTACAGTTAAACGAACGCACCTCATACAGCGAATGCATCGTCAAATCGCTCACTGTAGAGCTACTATTACCTGAAACTCGGAACCACAAATGGAACGATATAACCCATGATACTGACAATTATCGTGTCCCGTCATTGACTGACATTTAACCTAACAACTCGTATTGAAATTCGCAATCAAAATCAAAACAATAACATTGAATTAAAATAATTAATCTGAACAAGAACTAAGCAAATTCGCTGAAATTGGTATCCATAATAATTGATTAGGTAAGTACCTAAAGGTAAGGTTATATTATATAAATAAATTTGCAACGAGACTGTCTATTTTTAGCAGAATTGAACAAATTAATGCACATAGGATCATTGTAGAAGGGATAGAATCTACAAAAATGTATAACTCAGACAATATGAACAAAATACGATACCCCTGTCCAGTGATACGATTAATTAAATAATAATAGTGATATCTGAAGGCTAACAATACATACAATTATTTTACGACAAAAATATTGGCTTTAGAAGCTTATCAACAATAAATTACGGTTTACCTTTTTATGGTCCGCTTACATTGGCCTCCTGAATTTTATTAATTAGGCTTTTTGGAACGAATACATCTGTGGTACAGAAGCAAATGTATTGCTAAACTATTGGGATGCTTTTCGACTCTCTATTATTTTGTGCTATTGTGGAATATTTTTCGGTTCCTTTGTCTCAACTTCGCGCGTTAGAGTGTAGAAAAGGTATCACTCGTTGTACATGCAATTATTAAAATTATGAGTGAATGCTGATTTTGTCATTTTTATACATTCTAAACTATCGTTGCCTCGCAGGTCTTTCAGCTTGTAATGTAAATTTTCCTCTAAATTTAAACGCAAGTTCTAAAATAGCCCCTTCACCAGCACATTTAGCTGAAGGCTAAGAAAACAATCAAAACCGAATCACTGGGCTAGCCAATAGCAGTCAGGCTTGTGCGTATCATGGAGCTATTTTGTTTACGCGGAAGTTTTGTTTAAGTCGAACAGAGATTAGGTTAGGATAAATAAAAAGTGTGCTATATTAAGGGTATTACCTAAAATTTTGATAAATTTTATATATTTTAAATGCCCTTTAAAAGTAAACCCCTTCCCGTAGACTAAGCACTAGCCGCCACTGGCATTCTCTTTCCTTCTTAGTCGCTTGAAAAACAGCACGCTGAGAACGTCAAAGCACGAAAAATGTTTTGCAATTATTGTGTTTTGAACCAATACGTAAAAAAGTCATATGCATACGGAAATTTTGATGAATTACCGTTTGACAGAACGAACTCTTGGTATAATATCCGATTTATTCACGCGCTTTAAATGGACGCTGTTAATCGTATTTTATTTTCCCGATGTGTAGCGTACAGTTTTATCGATTTATCGACACGAAATGTTTTTGAAGCAAACAGAACCCAACTCAAGATATATATTTTTTAAACGGGTATATACTATATACTGCATACTAGTATGATTCCAAAAAAAGCAATAAAAGTCAGTTGGGGTCTTTGGGAATGAGTCGGCATCATCAAAAGGTATTCGTGAAAAGATCCGAAACAAAAAAATAGTCCACACTTTTTTGGAATTACTGTAGCACTGACGGATAGACGTACTGTTGATTCAGAATGTCTACTTATTAAAGCAATTAAAGTATCCTAATCTGTATTTGTGTTCTATCATATTATTTATATCTTTATAATTTATTCAACAGAAAGCTGACAAGAAAATCTAGAAATTTCCACCATTTTCTTATGCAAGCCGTTTGTCATATGCTTAGAAAAAGTAATTCTAAAACGATATAACAAAAGGCTTGAGTATTGGACATGTGAGTATTGGACATGAAGCATATTATTTATCTAAAAAAGAACTGACCAAAAAGTTTACAAATAAACATTTATGCAAAATTATTATTATTTATTGTTCGGTGATTATTCGTATAGTAAATTTTAATATGAATTTAGTGCTGAATTAACAATATGTTTATTTTATAGAAAAATTTATATATTCTTTCAAAGGGCTATTAAATATAAACTTTAAAATACCTGTTAAGGTTCGATCTTTTAACCTCTGAGTTAAGATACATGTAGGTTTACTTGACATATTAACAATCATTATTCCTATAGTTTAATCAGCAAGTAGTTACTTTCAACTTTACTCAAAGGTGAAAAGACTTGGCCCTATTAATAGATTCGTTACAAAGATATGTTGGTCCATTTTGAATTTTTATAAAATTAATGTAAATAAAAATGCAGCTACTAAACATGAAAAACTAGATATCCTAGAATTTAGTGATGACAATCAAGTATTCTATGGAATAGACGCTTCGAAACCATTTTAAATTGCATTTATGTAAGATATTAAAGCATAAAAGAATGTCATGAGATAAATCTTTTAACAGATCAAAATGATTTTCTTGAAGTCGATTAGAAAATGTTGATGTTCCTATGATATTATGTGACATTATTTCAAATTAAGTATACAATTTATTAGATTAAATAATTATTGTGCGTTATTTTTTTGGTTAAAATTGAAGTTACAGGTTGTTGTCTTCATTACATTAGTTATTTTTCTTCAAATTAAATAAATAAGTACTATGATATACCGTCGCCTTAGAGCAGAACTAGCCTAACTGCAAAATTGCCCATTTTCTGTTTTTGATGACTTAGGATACTTTAAAAGACCGCGGATTTAATGCAAAAGTAATCTAACTGCAAATGTGAAAAATAAGTTGACACCAGCCCTGTGCAAAAGTATCCTATCTCACACCCCTACCAAGGTTTACGTCAGAACTATCCTATGCCAATTGGGAAGGCTCAGTTATATTTTAGTATTCAGTTAGAATAGTACTTTCCTCCAAATAAATGCTAAATCATCCCAACTGCATATTGGAGTGCAGATAGGATAGTTCTGTCTTGAATCAGTTGTCGCTAGAATGCCTCGCTAAATTTTTGTACGTAGATAGAATAATTCTATCTTGGATTAATTCTCGTTAGAATATCGTGCTACATTTTTAAACGTAGATAGAATAGTTCTGTTTTGAGAAGTAACTGAAACCTATATCTCAGTTGATTCTAATTTTCAGATAGGATAGTTTTTACTCAAGAATATCCAGTTATAATACGTGTTGATGATTTATTGTGGAGTTAGATTTGTACTGACTTATAATATACTTGAACTCATCAACTACTTCTGGCAATTAGGTGTCGCCCTCGACGTGTTCTTACTTGTAAAGGAAGGTAGGTAAATTGGAGGCAAAGTTGTTTTAGTGCGGTAGAGATTTATCGTTTACAGTGTGCGCGAACGATTTATTATTGAAATTAAAAGTTGGACTTTTAACTTGTAAAATTTTTGAAGATGGATGCAGTACATTCAAGAACAAAAATGATTGTGGAACGTGCAATCAATTTAGGTAAGAATATCATGTATTATTCACCCAAAATTTAATATGTGAAACGACAGTTGAGTGAATTATTAACTTTACTCGTGCCGAAAATGTACTCTCCTATTTCTATAAAATGTTCAGTGTATAAATTAGAATACCTTGGTTTTAGATGTTCATCAAGACCATCATTTCACTCCTAAACTGGACCAAGTACCAATAGTCTATTTATCAAACAAACGAATTCAAAGCCAAGGTAGGTAACTTTTAAAACAGAAATATTTATTTTCTAACTAAATTATGAAAGCAATATACATTTTTTTTTCGTATTATTATCTCCTAATTGCATGTTATATCTTTTATAACTAATTAAAACTTATTTTGATTCCAGTTTTTCAGCAAGACCAACAATTTACTTCTTAACTGGACCAAGTACCAATAGCCTATTCATTGGACAAACAAATTCAAAACCAAGGTAACTTATGAAATAAAAAACATTTTCTATATTACATAACTAAACTATAATTGCTATATAAAACATTTTTTTTTCGTATTATTGCCATAATTGAATGTTAATCTTATTTCCAGAAGAGTTACAAGTATATCCCGGCAGTCCTAATAAATATGAACGTCACTTGATGGTTAATAATGAGCTAGTTCCTCCTCAATATTTAATTCCAAACGAATGTAAAGTCTTTGACCCTAAACTGGATCAAGTATCTACAACCTTTCCGTTAGAGGAGGAAGAAATTCAAAAGGAAGGTAAGCTACATTGTTTTTAAAAATAAACTATCTGACATAATATACATAAAATATAAATTTTGTTACAGGAAGCTCAGTAAATACACGAATTGATTTTTTGGTAGAAGAAAATGAAAAATCGCCTGAACATTTGCAGTATAAAAACCAAAATATTTTAGTTGAACTAAATAATATCCCCGGTTGTTCATTCCAAACTACGTCAGAGCAAAAAAATAATTCAAAACGCGATGTGGTTAAAATGCTTCAAGTTGACCTATTTCTGTCTTCCTCCGAAAGCGACCCCTTTGCAACAGACGAAGAGTCCAGCTACAAAACTGAGAATGAGAATAGTGACAGTGATGACAAAATTCGGAAAAAAAAAAGAAGAAAATGCTTAAAAACCAAGAAAGAAAACAAAATATTAGCAAAGAAAAGAAAATTACAAGAAAAAAGCTAAGAAATGAAACTGAGTGGAAAAGAAATAAAATCAGGACTCTAAAAAATTCAGGGAAAAAGTATACAAATTGGAGAGGTAAGGTTGAGGCCGCAAGAAAAATGAAGGATCCTTGTCCTGAGAGTTGCAAAAAAATGCACACAGAAAATTAACCAAGATCAGCGAAAACAAATATTTGATGAATATTGGTTTATGGCCGATGTAAACAGGCAAAGGGATTTTATAGCTCGACACATAGAAGTGAGAAATAAGGGAAGAAACACTACGAAAAAAGAACAAAATGGATTAGAAAGCGATAGTGGTGATAAAGGAAAAGAAAATTCAAGCAGACGTGCCTACTCCAATTATTATTTCTTTACTATAAACCTAGCAAAAACTTCAGTTTGCAAGCAATTTTTCTTGAACACATTTTCTATAAGCTCACAAGTTGTAAAAACAGTTATTAAGAAAACAGGAGTCCATGGAACCGTAAACAAAGATCTAAGAGGAAAGGTTTGTAAGAATTCGCTGATTGAGCAAGATGTGAAGCAGAACATACGAGACCATATTAATTCTTTCGAGTTTATTGAAAGTCATTACTGTCGGACAAATAATTCACGTTTATATTTACCTCCTAGCCTTAATGTATCAAAAATGTATTCCTTATATGAAGAGCACTGCAAAGATAACAATATTAAAAAATAGCTAGGGAAAGTATGTATAGGAGAATTTTTTCAGAAGAATTCAACATATCTTTTTTCAAGCCTAAGAAGGACTTGTGCGACATTTGCCACGCCTATGATATTTCGACAACTAAAGAGAAAGAAAAACTGGAAGAAGAATATTGTTTGCATAGGGAAAACAGAACTAAAGCAAGGAAAATAAAAGACTTAGACAAAAAGAAAGCTTTGGAAAACCCACACTTTTTAGCAGCTACTTTTGATCTTCAAAAAGCACTTCCAGTTCCAAAATCAGACGTTGGACTAGCCTATTATAAACTTAAACTACAAACTTACAACTTTTCAATTTTCAATCTGGGAACTAACGATGGAACATGCTACATGTGGCATGAAGGTCTGGCCAAACGAGGATCTTCAGAAGTTGGAAGCTGCCTTATCCTTTTTATTAAAGAACATTTAGAAAAGGGTATTAAGGAATTTTCCTGTTTTTCAGATAACTGCTCAGGACAGAATCGCAATAAGTATTTTTTCACTCTATATAATTATCTTGCCCAGAAATGTAAAATATCAATACGTCACACTTTTTTGGAACGTGGGCCCACACAAATGGAGGGAGACTCCATGCACAGTGTCATAGAGAAATCGGCAAAGCACACCGATTTACACACCAGAACAGTGGTATACAATGGTGCGTACAGCTAAGAGACGTCAGCCCTATAAAGTGGTCGAAATCAGCCAAGACGACATATTCGACTTAAAACATTTGCAAGAATGTGCCTCTATTAACTGGGAAAAGGACGAGGAAAGGAACAAGGTCCATTTAAATAAGATCAGGATCGTGCAGATAAATTACCAATTCCCACACATAATTTTTTTCAAGACTAACTTTGACGAGATTGAATTTAAACAAATAAATTTAATACAAAAAGGTAGGAAAAAATTAGAACTTTCCTTTGATAACATTGAACTGAAGAAATGCTACTCAAGCGCAATTCCTATACCAAAGAAGAAGTACGACCATCTTATTTTTTTGTGCAACAAAAAAGTAATATTGCCGCAGTATCATGATATTTTCAAAAATTTACCGTATACATTAAGAGCAGTGCAAAACTCGGATTCCGAATAAAATAATGAACATTTAACTGTTAATAAATATTTTACTTCAGTGATTTTAGTTATTAGGTATTTAAATACTATTTAGTGAATAGTGTTTCCTTATTTGAAAATTTTTTTTTGTTTCTCCCGTATTTGTTTTTCATTTTCAGTTGAGTACCAAATGTTTTTTCTTTTGTACGCATAGTTTAATACTTTTGATAAAATATAATATATTTTTATCCTATATACTTGTTTTATTCTATCTATACTAGAAACTTCTTAGGTAGAAGTCGGAATAGAAGTAACCTAACTGCAATATTAATAATTCACACAGAATCTAAGTAATATTACTTGAAAATGGGCTAACTGCAATTTTTAGATAAAAACTCAAAATACACTGTTTAAGCTATACTGGTGAATTGGTCATATTTTAAAACGCCAACATACCTGGTTACTTACCAAAAATTAAAGTGGTTGATGAGAAAACAAAAAAATGCCATTCCTGAAAGTTCTGCTCTAAGGCGACGATACATTTATTTAGTTAATCAAATGAAATATTTGAATTTTTACAATCATTTAAAAGAGCGTTAAGTTAATAAACATTTAAAAGGTATAAAATTAGTCTTTGAATAGTCCGACCACGAGACAACTCTTATAATAAAATTAATATAAAATAACTTTGAGAATCGATATTTAGATGATTTAGAGTGATAATTAGGTTTTTGGTTTTATTTTTTTTATAAATAATTCCAAGCATATGCCAAACGACTTGTGTGAGAAAATGATGGATATTTATAGATTTTCTTGTCAGCATTTTGTTAAATAAATTTTGTATAAATAATATGAAGACCATGTCCGACACTCAAGCCATTTATTATATAGTCTTAGAATCACTTTTTCTAAGCATATGTCAAACGGCTAGCGTGGAAAAATGGTTGCATTTTCCATACAATTTTCCTGCAACTTTCCGACGGTTCATCCACATCCGATACTCATTTTATTATTACGTCTAACACATTAATAACATTCTATTGTTAAAAAGGCTTGCATGAAAAAATAACTCAAAAATCAAAAAAAAAATTGCGGTAATTTTTCCGACTCCAAAATGCACTTATCCATTCGCGCCATTCAAGCCAATATGTTTTTCGGGCTAGTGACGATGTATGTATTCATACTTTTGACGGGCTTGTGTGGAAAAATCAGTTAAAATATCGATTTTTCTTTACAAGATTACGCCCTTATTTCAACCCTTTAGCAACTTTCAACATTAAAGCCTTTGGTTTTCCGAAGCCTAGTTCTATTAATTAAACATATAGTGAAAACGGCTTGCGTGGAAAAATGAGCAAAAAACACCTTTTATTTCTGTTAAGGAAAATCGAATTTTCCATATGTTATCCACAGGGGCCATTCGTAAATTTCCTTTCATTCTACTTAAAATCGATGTACTTTTCAACCCTCTTCGAGGCTTGTATGCGAAAATGGGGCACCTAAATCAGTCACTATCTGACGGTCTATAAGTAGGGGATTAGTGTTTAAACCTGGTAGTTCGAAATACTTGGGCTACATCAAATAAATTAATTAAAGGAAACATAGAAAAGAAAATAAAAAGAAAAAATAAAAGGCATTAGATACGTTTGGAGGAATTCACGCATTTAAATTCTAATCACTACATAATAAATAATTGTTTATAAAACGTTGTTAAAAACAATACAAATTGTATAAATTATCATTTTATCTCAATCACATATAATCTATTTCAGATTCAGATACAAGTTATTACGTAGGTAAACAGTTTAAAATTAGATTAAACTTCTCTCAAGCGCGGATTGCACACGTGGTAATTGACTTAGTATCGGTAGCGTGGCCGAGCGGTCTAAGGCGCTGGTTTAAGGCACCAGTCTCCTCGGAGGCGTGGGTTCGAATCCCACCGCTGCCATTTATTTTTTTCTTAGTACAATTAACACTAATTCAAAAATATAACATTATTTTTACCATTCGAAATAGATAATGAAGGAAAAGTGGAGTATTATCATTATTTTTGAAATAATATAGGAAGATAGATGCTTTATTAAACTAAGTAATACATAATTATTATAGCAAGTCACTAAGAAAAAGAAAAAATATGTATTTGTAAATAGTAGTAACAATTTAAAAATTATCCTTATACAATGTGGAATAAATTCAGTAGCTCAATTATTGTACATAATTTTTATGAAATGACATGCTGAAACGTGAAAATTTGTTAATATGAAATAGAAACGTTTGCAATGTCTCTTCAAATGTGAATTTCAACTTTTTTTTTTAAATTAACAGTACGAAATATATTTATCTAATCGCTGATCGTTACAACACACCAAATAATTAATTATCAATAGAGTTTCGTTCTTGATAATGAGAAACAATTTAAATTGCTTTTTTTGACAGTATTAACAAAAAAAGACAATATTTCATATAAATTCTTCATAATTAGCACTCTTAATTTCGTTTAAAACGCCTTAGCAACTTACTGCGTGATTGTAGCCGCTTGAATTTATTATTGTCAGTGTTATACTTGTCATTTCAATTTATTAAGATCAGAAACATTGTTTATTTAACAGAAATGAATAAATTAACAATTTTACAAATGATTGATTACGGAGATAATACGAATACAGATCGCCTGTATTAAGAAAAATTTGCCGATTTGACGCCCATATTTCAAAAGACCAAGGGTAGCCCCAGGGGGCATGTCCCCCCGAGATTAATTTTTGTTCAGGGCGACTGTACGTACAGCACGAGGGCGGTTCCAGGAGAAAATGCCCCCCACTTGAAGTTAAAATGAACCCCGAGGTTGTGAGCCTTTTATATAGGGTGACCAGTAGTGACCATTAGTGGCCATTAGTTAGCATTAGTGACAATTATAGAAGAATCGCAATCGACAGGAAGTAATGTATCTGTCAGATCAGGATATTTCAGGTGTGGATGCCTCTATATTATTATTTACGGGGTACATAAAATCATTATTTAAAAATATATATTTTTTTTTAAATATGAATTATTGAATATTATTTCGGTATGTAGGTACTTTACAAAATATTTTTTGAGTTATTTGCAATTGTTATGTAAATGGTAGAGTTATCTGTTCGAGTAAATTAACCACAAGGTATACAGGGTGTAACTAAATAAGTGTAAAACATTTATAGGGGTTAATCCTCATCGAAAAAAAGATAGGATCCTTCATATAAAGAAACTTCATTGGAGCATCCCTTGTTAAGATACAGCCCCTTAAAGGAGGTACACAAAATTTGTTTAACAAGCACTAAACAAGTGTCAATATTGAAATTAACCTGTCATTTTCTACTACCAAAAAGACATTTGATTTCAATGTAATTGTCAGTAAATTAGTTTCGTATTTTCATTTTATGGTGATATCTGTCTTGTTCGTAAAATAATTTTTTCCTGCGAACTGGTTTATTTTGGGTAAAAAATTCAAAAGACATTTTTTGTTTAGAATGAAACAGGCTATCGGAAATAAATTTATAAATGGTAAACAAATAATAAGACAAAAAGTTACGTTGGAACGAAATTTTAGGGGTTGCGTTTTCCACCCCTTACAACCATGGGGTAACCAACTAAATTACTGGCTCAGTGTCTTTTTGGTAGTAGAAAATGACAGGTTAATTTCAATATTGTAACTTGTTTAGTGCTTGTGAAAAAAATTGATAAACAAATTTTATGTACCCCCTTTAAGGGGCTGTATCTTAACAAGGAATGCTTCAATAAAGTTTCTTTATATAAAAGATCCTATCTTTTTTCGATGAGGAATCACCCCCTTAAATGTTTTACACTTATTTAGTTACACCCTGTATAACAAGAATTTTTCAAGACCTTTAAATTTGGCTATTAGGTATAACTACATTAAATTGTTTAAATCGTTATTTATCATTGAATTCTTGGAAATTTTTGATGTCAAGCTGAAAGTAAACAACAAGTGGGGAAAAAGGTTTCAGCTCAGATCGTAGAAAGTAATCTGATGGATCAAAATCTATAAATGTGACTATAATTGTATTAAAAATGTAAATGGAATAAATCCTCAGATTATAGAAATCTATATTCTAAGGGTTAATCGTTATTTTATAATCTACTTCAATATTACTAATGCTATGAAAAAACCAAAATATTAACAAGGGGGTGGGATTATAAGATGGTTACCTACCTAGGATTTGGTATGAAGATAAGTTAGGTAGTTGCCTACTTTCTTTGATTGGCCTTCTATATTATCTATTATAGTAAGAAGTTGTAGTTACTTTCGGTTAATAGTGACAGCATTATTGAAAAATGCAGTTCAGTTCAAGTTTAAAGTTTACACCTGTGAAACGTATAAAAAAGTGTGCGTTGTCAGTTAACGAGAAAATATTTGTATAAAATGTTTATAATTGCCTAAGAATGGAAGATTCTTTGGTTTCTCTTGACGATACTGTTGAAAAAAAAAATAATATGATTGGTGTAAGCAAATCAACGATATATAAAGTTATAAGTGAATTATAAAGTGCAGTCATTAAACCCCCAAAGGAAAATGAAGGAGGTAAGAAAAAAGTGGAATATACTGAACAAATTAAAAGCGGAATAAGAAGAAAAGTTCACGAATTTTATTTTAAAAAAGAAATACCAACACTTGCCAAAGTTTTGGATGCAATCAATAGTGATTTGTATTTTCCTAAAATAGGAAAGACAAAACTACAGAAAACTCTAATAGATTTGAAGTTCAAGTGGGATAAACAGGACATGAAAGCAGCACTTATTGATTCTGAAGAAATTGTTTGTTGGAGAGATACCTCAGAACCATTTTTAAAATAATTTATTTGGACAAAACCTGGGTAAATGAATGTTACACAGCAAAATGTGGCAAGACACAAACATTCAATCTTCACGACAGGCCTTTGGAAGGATTATCTACAGGATTGAAGGTTCCATGCGGTAAAGGACGACGTCTAATTATTTTATATTGGAAGTAATGACGGGTTTTCAAAGCGTGGTTCTTTAATATTTGAATCTAAAAAACCGGAAACTACCATGAATATATGAACGCTTATATGTTTGAAGAATATTTTCAGCGTGGCGTTGAAACTACCCAATTAGCTCTGTCAGAAACTAAACCACCAAAAAAAGCTCAAAAGCGTACAAGACTGCAAAAACGCAAGCAAAACTGGAGCATGTCAAAAAAGTGGTGAAAATATTGAATATACCAAGTTCTTGATATGTTACCACAAAAAAAACCCAAAAAACACAAAAAATTAATTGACAAGGGGGGTAGCCATGTGTGAGTTGAGGTAATTTTAAGGTGAAGGGGGGAGAAAAAGTCCTTTATATCTCACAAGGAAATATAATAATTAAACATTGACTTTCCTTGTGAGATATAAAGGACTTTTTCTCCCCACTTCACCTTAAAAAAAACAAAAAATTAACCTTAGCCAACAAAAAAATTTGTTTTCAGGGGTGGGTGGCGAGGGGACTCACCTAAAACAAGCACCCCGGCAATTAAATTATTTAAGTTTATAATAGTAACAGAAAAAATAATAATACAAACAAATGTCCCCTAATTTACTCAACCGTGCGCTCATTACAGCCTTAAAAGAGATTAAAATAATGGTAGTTACATTCCGCAAAACCGGGCGGCGCAGGTAAAATTCTCAAGTTCACCACACCTTTTAACTACCGGCTCTTTAAAATCACAGATTTTGTTTGAGTTGCTTGTGCTGTAAAACTCCCATAAAATTTTAATTGATTACTCCGTCTCGATTGCGATTCTGTTATAGTGGCCCTTCGTGACCTTTAGTCACCATACTAGGACATTTATTTGCTTATTTTGCAGTCGAAGAGTAAAATAAAATGGTCACCCTACTTTTATTAATTAAAAAAAATATGCTTCTTATTAGCAGCATGACTTTTCTAAATTTTCGTTAGTGTGTCGTAGAAAAAATACTGTACAATTCGAGTCAATTGACTACTATTTTTCAACGGCAATAACACAAATTACTCTTTTTAGTTATTGTTTATTAAGAAATGATTTTTTTGATATTTATTTGATAATTCCGATAATCAAATAAAAAAAAATCTGATGTGTCCAATACATGACTTTCCTATCTAGTTATTACAGGCTTTTTTCGGTTATTTTGTACAACCTATTGCAGGCATTGCAGCACCTCTGTAAATATTTAGTGGTTAACTTAATATATACATTTTCCACATACATCTAACTCAAAACATTTTTCTATATACACTCATTGCCAACGAAAGTGCTGAAAAATTTAAATTTTATACTTTTCCTCCAATTTTTCCATTACGTTCCATTTTAGAGAAAAGAATAAAAAAATTGTTTCCCCTTTTTTGTAAAATTGTAATTGTAATATTTGTAAAAATTATATTTTTATAATCGGACTAAAAATTGTTCGCAATTAATTTTGCCAAAGAACCTCTGGCCGGCCGAAAACGAAAAATTTATTTCTTTCGTGTCTAGACACCTAAATTGTATAATCATCCATTCCCGTAAAATAATCCACTTACGCTCTAATTCCTCCAATCCCAGTATTATTTTTAAAATGTTTTAATAAAAAGAAAAAGAAGCGATTCATGCTTAGATAGTTTTTAAATTCAAACGGTACCTTAAAATGGGAAAATCTGTATAGTCTCGAGCACTTTATTATTTTATTTTAGCTTTAGCTGCATATAAATCATAGCACTTAGCTTTGAAGTGGCACCGGGAAATAAAATTGTCTTTTTATTCCATTTAGCCAGATTTGCCTTCTGCTTTAATGAATATTAAAGCTCCTTTTTATTTGAGTTACACGCGGACACAGATGAAGATGGAGATAAAGTAGTCATTAACTGAATTAGGCAAGTTGACTGAAACGATCAGAATTCGTTGGATTGCTTTGGAATAGTTAGTTAAACTAAAAAAGAAGTTTTAACCATTAGGGTTTGTTAGTTTTTTAATTAATTATAAAAATACAATTTATTTTGCAATATTTTTTTTCTACACCCACATAAATTAATATTACACTATCTATGGACATACTAAACGAAAAAATAAGCTATTGCTTTTGCGTTCATATCCATGCTAAGTACTGATAACACTGCAAAAAAATTAAACCCACCAATCACAGTTCATATTTTGGTCAACCAACTACTATTATTTTTAAAATTTTAAATAAGTGAACATTCAGTCAAACTAATTGTCAGTATATTTTTAGTTATTGAGAATAAATATACATAAATAATAGCATTTTTATTTTGTCTATAATTGTAAATAATTTGTCAATTTTAGTACAACAATGTGAAGTCAATGGGGCATGTTCAAAAATTTTGAAATTTTTTTTATGAATAGTAGAGTTAAAAATAAAACTACATTTTTTTTATTTTTTTTTTATCTATTCATTTGCCGGAGTTATGAATTTTTTTAAAATTTATGACGTTACCGGGAATAGACCAATAGGAGCTAGCGCACAACGTTGCCGGCTAGAAGGTTTACGAGAAGTGATGTACGTTCGTTTGTGTACTCCTTCTTACTTTTAGACTTCTAAAACATCGTTAAACAAATATCTTTTAAATATATAATATCAAATGTTTTTTGAAAGTATTGTTTCTGTTTAAACTTTTACTATATTTAAAGTTTTATTGTTTTAAAAGTCACTTAATAATTCAGAAAATGGCAAAACGGCAGCACTGTATGTCATCTGTCATAGTGTCTCCATCAATAATTTATTTGGAATTTGAGTGTTTATTTTGTACTTTTTATAAATAAATATTATGACTACGAAAAAGTGTTTTGTTCCAGAATGTGATAATGATTCACATTCATCTTCAAAAATATTTATTAGTGTTCCTAGAAATGTGGAAAGAAGAAAATCAACCTTCTACTAGCGATGTTTCTCGTAAACTTTTTAATAAAAATACACCGGATTATCAAGATGTAGCAGCAATTTCTGCTAATTGTCCCCTTCAGGAAATTGAAAATGAGGGTACTATAAATTCTTAGGTGTATAACCTAAAAACCCTTCTGGAAGAAAATGCAGAATCTCCTGAAAGTTTTGAAGATACCGAATTTATTCATCATTTTGTGGAAGAACTAGTGATAAAGAAATAATAGAAAATGTGGGTATTTAAACAAACTGGTTCCTGGATCCCATATAATGGCAGATAGGGGTTTCAGAATATTTAGCTACTTGAAAACATGGGATGCACTTTAGTAAAGCCACACCTAGTGTATCACAGAATGAAAAAGTTCTCCAGAAGATGTACAATTAAGTAAAAGAATAGCATCTCTAAGAATACATGTGGAAAGAGTTATAAGAAGGGTTAGTTAATTTAACAAGTTAAAACCACATTCGTGTGTGAATTTTAAGCAAGTACATTTACTTAATAATATCTGCATAATTGCTTGTTAACTTACAAGAACCTATTTTGTAAGAATAAATATTAATTTAATAATTTTGTTTTGTTTGTTTTTTTAATTTAATTTACCTAATTATCACATTTCAGGGATTATAATGAGTTTTTAAACAGCCAATGTAATTTTTTATAAAATTTTAACTTTTCGAACAAATCAAAGAGGAATGAGTACCTGTATATGCATAGATTTTTTTGGGACTAAAACTACCAAAACAAAGGCACCTATTTACAGCAGTTTAAAATGAAACATTTTGACAAAAACGCCTATGTCACAGTGATAAATATTAAAAACAACCAAGTTCAGTTGAATGTGGTAGCAAAGTCTATATATTCCAATAAATCGGGTAACTACATGTGGTATCACTGGTGATAAATTTAAAAATATCACAATTCTTGCTACCTTTTTCAAAAAACCAGAAAGTGTGCCTTCTTATCAATCCTTTATGAAAATGACAACAGTGATAAATGTAAAAAAAAAAAATTAATATTGCTATTCGTTATTACGATAGTAAAACATGTTTGCAGTTCCGTTTATTTTTTATGAAAATCTAAGTAAAAACAACCAATGTCAAAGGGTTATAATTTTTTTTCTGTTGAACCAAACATATCACAAAATTTAAAAATTGATCATAGGTCAAGCTAAAGTAATACCTTTATTGATAGTAGCTTTAAAAAAGGAGAAAGAATAATATTGACTTAAATTATTATTATTATTAACATTGGTGATTTTTAATAAAAACTCTTCAATTATTGTTTACAAACAAAAATATAAAAATCTGTGAAAATTTTATTTATTAATCTTTTAATAAAAAATGAGAAAAATGAAGTAAAAAACAATTTATTTACAAATAAAAAATATATATACAAATCCTAAGAATATAAAAGTACTGATTTATTTTCCTGTAGTGGATGAAGAGGTTTCTTTAACAATCTAGCCAAGTGTACTTCAATATTTACGCATTTTGATAAATTAGAGCCTTTCCAATAACACTGAATAGATATTACAGATGGTTCCTCACTTCTTCTATGAAGCCACATATTTACAACCAACTGAAAAAAATAAAAGGGTTAGATATGTAGTTACAAAATAACTATATAACCAGCTACAAAATGCCTTTATTTTATGTAACAAGACGAGCAGAGCTTTACTAGCTCTGAACGAATCCAGTAAAGAACCTCGGATTTTCAAAACTTAAAAAAAAAACAATCTCACCACATTTTCACATTTTTGAAATATTATAGAGCTTTTCGAAAAAAACTGCTATTTTTAAAAATACAATTTTTTGTTTAAACAGCTATGTCTCATTTTAGGCTATTGAGTATTATAAAATAAAAAATTACAGGATGCTTTGTTAGCTTCAAACGAATCCAGCAGAGCACCCCAGTTTTTTTTTAAACCACACCACGTTTTTTGGCTCCTACAATATTATAAAATATTCGAAATTTGGCATTTTAAAAAAAATTCGCAATTCCTTGCTGACTTCAAAGTTTTTTTCTTTTTTAGGATTTTAAAACAGCCTAAACATGTGTCATAAGTAGTTGTTTTTATATATAAAAAAAAATTAAAAAACTGAAGTGTCCTGCTGACTTTGTTCCAACAAAGCACCCTGTATTATTTAAAAATAGCAATTTTTTTAGTAAAGTTTTACAATATTTCAAGAGTCTAAAAATATTCTAAAAATGGGGTGTGGTTTTTAGAAAAAAGCTTTAAAAAACCGAATTGCTCTGCTGGCTTCTTTCGAAGGTTAGCAAGCACCATGTATTTTTAAAAATATAATATTTCAAGTGCATAAATATATGGTGTTGCTGTTTTTACAGAAAAAACTTTATAAAATAGAGGTGCTTTGCTGACTTTGTTCGAAGCTATAGAGCATTTTAAGTTTTGCAAAAAACGAGGAGCATAAAATTTTTGAAAAGGGTATAAAAATAGCCTAAAAATATGGCATATTTTTTAACTCAAAATTTCATAGGTGCTCTGCAGCATCCTTTGGTATCATAATTATTACTAGGTTCACTAACAAAATCTGTTTCTAGATTATTTTAACACTTGCTGCGATTACAAAAAATGTCTGTATGTCAAAATTAGAAAAAAAATATTTATAGGAATAAAGGGCCTTATACACTGTTTATTATATGTAATATAAAAACAAAAAAGCATAATAAATATTACAAACCTTGACATGCAGCATATCCTAAGCATATTGTGCACTAAAAATTTCATTTTTGTTAATTACAATGCAACCACATCAGAAGGTTTTTGCCGTACTTTATGTTTAGGTGTAATTTGTCTCCTTCTCTCTTATGGAAAAAGAAATTATCCCCATATTCTTGCTTGGCAGATCTAAAAATAAAACCTGAAATAAATATGTTTTACTTGCTCCATATAAACTGTAACTACCTACATTTAAAACAAGGTCTTACCTTTGTGACTTTTGTAAACTGAGTATTGTTAAAAAATGCAGTAATCATCTCGGTAATCATATTTTCGTTTACAATGGGTAAAACACTTGATTCAACTTTTATAAATCCAGCTGATTCATATTAATAATAAAATTAAACCAAAACAAAAAACTAAGGTTAGATGTTACTGATGTTAGGAGGTGTCAATTTTAATGTCACTTTTAGATGTGCGTTCACTTCGACATTCTGTGTGTTGGTTTGTTCGTTGGCTTGGTTTTGTATAACAAAAAAAACTTCGACACAAGATGATTGGTCTATTCCCGATGACGTATAATTTCAAATTTTAAATTTCAATTGGGCTTAATTTAAAAACTTTTGGCTTTTTTAACGAACTGACTATTTAGAATAACTTGTATAGCGACTAACTATTACAATATAATTTATAAAACAGCATATCTCACATGTGAACATGGCCCATTTAATCACAAGTATCAAATCAAATATATTACAGCACCATAAATTACATTGTTATTATTAATAGGTACAATTTTCAATTGTTTTCTTTGTTCTATAGGAGGGATCGTACTTTAGGCATATATACCTGTCTTGTATAATCCCTACCATAAAAAAAAGAAAAACAAAAGGAGAAGCAAAACAGTTAGAAGTATAATAGGTTGTTTGAAAAATACAAAGAGTTTAAAAAATTAAAGATGATTCACTACTAGAATACTAGAGTAAGACAGGTCCAAAATTTGAGGTTTAAAACACTCTTTTATAGTTTATCTGAAGTCAGCTAATATTATATCAAAAGGTATTAAAAAGACAACCGAGATAATTATAGGGGCCGAATCCCCGGGGGCTCTAGATGCGCAAGCACCCAGAGCAGTTTTAAACTGGGTGCGAAGCACCCATAACACAACGTGGTCAAACAGTACCAATAAGTGAAATGAAGAAGCTGTCGTGGCCCAAGCTGGTATAGCGACAGAATGCCTGGATAAAATATCGTTCGGAGCTGTATTTTTGTGATAAAAAAGTCGCCGTGACTTGTCATAGACAGCGCGTTGAACTTAGACTTAGGGGTTTATTATTCTTGGTGTATAAAACCCTATATGACGTCAAAACAGAACGACCAATAACGGTCTACAATTATGAAGACAAGAGCTTTGTACATATGCGATTGAGCAAGTGCTTGAGGGGAGAAGAGAGATCATTTGAAAGTTGCTCCCGATCAAGCACCGTTAGAAAAAACTTTCATTTAGAGTCAGAAACAGCTCTCTAGTAATGCTGGCGAGAAACCAGGTCATCTACTAAAAAACGCTCGGACCCGTCAATTTTTGATTTTAGGGGAAAACTTTTTATTGTCAGTTTCATCCCCTGAGCGAAAACCCTCTATCGGGGGTGAGACACACCAGTAAAATCTTAAATAAAAAGATTGATATCTTCTTTGAAGGTATATTTACCTAGATAATAACCGTTAATAAGTTTTACATCGCTACTATCTATGTAGCCCATACAGTGGCTCACCAAAAGTACAAAACCGATTTAACATAATTTTTACATTATTATTATAAAAAAGAATTCTTTGTAACAATTCTAGTTTTATTCCTATGGTTTTCAATTATTGTTATCAGATGACATTCTTTGCTCGCCGTAAAGTAGTAAGGTTTAGTTTATTTCGTTGTAGAGTCGGCATAAAAGTGGCATATCAGTAATAATGGTTTACTCAATTGCTGAGAGAGTGCAAATAATTTCACTTATTTTTTACGAACAATGAATGTGCTAATAGAACTGCCCAACATCAAAATCGACAAGTCCATCGAAAGTATATTTTGGAGTTAGTCCAAAAATTTTGAGAAACGGGGTCAGTAGCTAACAAATTACGTGGAATTGAAAATGTTGTAGTAAACGAAGCTACAGAGGTAACGACTTTAGGGCATGTTGTTCAAGAACCCACACTGAGTACAAGACAGTTGGCGATAACATCTGGTATTAAGAGAAGTAGCATTCAGAAGATATTTAAAAAACACAAGTTTCATCCCTACAAAATACATCTGGTAAAGGAACTTATAGAAGACGATTTTGATAGGCGATTACAATTTTGTGAAATTATGACTGAACGGGCAATAAATGACCAACAATTTATTTTCAACGTGTGTTTTTTAGACTATTGCACTTTTTTCCTAAATGGTACGGTTAATCGTCACAACTATCGTTATTGGTCCGATTCAAATACCAGAATATTTCATAAAGTGCATACGCAACATCCGGAAAAACTGAATGGTTGGGTTGGCATTTTTCGTAACCGTATAATTGGTCCCTTCTTTTACCTGGAACTTTAACCGAAGAAATTTATCTGGTATTATTAGAAAACGCCATTTATCCAGCATTACTAGGGTTGATTGAGAATGACGATCAGTACATAGCAAACAACTTAATATTCCAGCAAGACGGTGTGCCACTGTTCGTCAGTATTTGGATCAAACGTTTCCAGGTCAATGGATCGGAAGAAGATGAAGTATTGAATGGCTCCCACGCTCTCCGGATCTAAGCTCGTTAGATTTTTATGGGGCCACTTAAAAATTAAAATTTATGCCACCCAGCCAACATCACTGATAGCTGGTAAAGCTTTTACAGTAAATAAAAATCTTTAAAAGATCATGGCTAGGAAGACAGTAGCAATTTAAAATTCGGGGGTTATAATCTATGTAAAAATACTTCAAAATAAGCTATCATTCGACCCCTCTTTCCATTTTAGATTTTAGGGGTAAGTTCACCCCTGCTAGAGGGTTTCCGTTCAGGGGGTGAAACTAGCAAAAAAATGTTTTCCCTAAAATCAAAAATTGACGGGACCAAGCTTTTTTCTTAAATGACCTAGGGTGCTCAAAATTTGCTGTTTTATTTTTAAATGACCACCCTGTATATATACAATACTATAATATATGTGTATTAATAAATCATCAAAAATCTCCTTTTAAATTCATGATAATTAATAAATGTTTTACATTGTGTTTCTACTTATTTCATTAGTACTCTAGCACCGCGCACTACCACTGAATACCAGTGGTGGCTGCATCGAGCATGTAGGGTTGCCACATGCCAGATATCCCGATTTAGGTGGGAGCCTCCAGCTTATACAGCAATTGGACACATGACAATATAGCCCAATCGGATTAGGTGAAGAACAGGCTTGAGATTCTGAAAAATTCGAAGCAGCAATTTTCCTTCGGAATTCGTTGGAGGGGGTCTGTGGTAGTCTAAATTCAAAAAGTTGGGATTCCAAAGTTGTCGTTACCTCCGCCAGCTTGATTTAAAGGGTTATTTTTTGTATCTTGAATAACTCATTTATTTTCAATTTTACACGGAAAATAGTTTTTACAAAAGTTATTTAAAATGAAATTTCCTACAATTCTGCTTTTTTTTGTACGATTTTTTCGATTTATACCCGAAAAGAGGGGGTGAATTTTTGGTTATAGAATAACTCGTTTATTTTCAATTTTACGAGAAAAATTGTTATAAACAATGTTGTTTAAAATTAAATTTCCTACAATTCTGTTTTTTTTTCGTACGCTTGATTTTTTTGTATTTATCCCTGAGAAGAGTGGGGGTAAACAGACGTCATTGGCGTTTCGATAGACTTTTAAAAGTGTACGGAAAAGAAAATAAATTTCATTTTTTTAATTGTAAAAATTATACTGTTCGATAAACTGATTATTTACACCCCTCTTTTCCTTTACCGTGAACGTGCGACCCAACAATATAAACTTTAGAAAAAATCGGAATCATAATTGTACCAAATAACATTTTTGAAAATCAGCAAAAAAAAACAAACAGAAAAAATAATGGTACAACATCAATAATAAACGTGACAATACAATACTTAGGTTCACCCCCACTCTTCTCAGGGATAAATACAAAAAAATCGATCGTACAAAAAAAAAACAGAATTGTAGGAAATTTAATTTTAAACAACTTTGTTTATAACAATTTTTCTCGTAAAATTGAAAATAAACGAGTTATTCTATAACCAAAAATTCACCCCCTATTTTCGGGTATAAATCGAAAAAAATCGATCGTACAAAAAAAAGCGGAATTGTAGGAAATTTAATTTTAAATAACTTTTGTAAAAACTATTTTCCGTGTAAAATTGAAAATAAATGAGTTATTCAAGATACAAAAAATAACCCTTTAAATCAAGATGGCGGAGGTAACGACAACTTTGGAATCCCAACTTTTTGAATTTAGACTACCAGAGACCCCCTCCAACGAATTCCGAAGGAAAATTGCTGCTTCGAATTTTTCAGAATCTAAAATACTAATCCGATTGGGCTAATACCTTTCTTTTTTTTTCAAGAAAATTTTCATGAAATCAATGCTTTAAAATAGCTTTTTAAGTGCTTTTAAAAACCGGTGGTGCCTTTAATTGAGGTGTGGAGGGCGTGATAGTCACCATTTTTGGCATAGAAGCACTCAAAGCAATTTTTGAGTTCCGGCACCTATGAAGATAATACAAGTATATTATTGACAATTTATTAAAATATTTCAAACATGCCTGGGTTAGTTCGGAGCAATTTTAAGCTATTGCAGAGCTTTTATCGCGGGCTTTGAGCGTGGCGACCGAATCATTCCTTAATTCCGTAACGAAAATAAACCTAACACCCCCCCACTTCGACCGGCACAGCGGTGCGGCGTTTTGAAAGCCGTGAAAGCTTTTATCCGACCCTATTCGTACTAGTATGAAGCGGAGTTAAATACAGGTCTGCGGACTGGAACATTTATGCAATACAAGAACTAGAAGAGCTTCTAATAAATTGGTATCACAAATGTTCCTGGTTGGCGTAAATATTATAGTTGGAGAGCTAGTAACACAAATTTCATTAAGTGTTTGATGCACTTTGAAATTTTGTAATTTGAAATCATTTGGATGGAAAAGCAGATATACCTGTGTTGGCTAGACCAACCCGGGATACTAGGTACTGCGCATAATAGAAAGGGGTCGTAAAATATGACCCAAAAAAGTGTTATTTACTACAGAAAGAGATTTTAAATTCATATTTCGGAGTATAATAAAAAAATGCATTTATTTAGATGACTTATGTTTAAACTTTTAATCTCTCAAGATTAAAAATTAATACAATTAAGTAATAATGATACTTTTATAGTTTTTAAATCATATATTTATGTGATTCCATTAAATTACAATATAGGTATCATTTGACATGATAAAATTTTTCGTAAATATTGTAATAAATTGTTATATAATGTTATAAGCGATTCCAAACGTCTATCAATATGTGCTTGGTGGCGCAGAGCGTACAGTAGTCTTAATTTGGATAGTGTGGATAGTGGTTCGAGCCCCGAAACTTTTAGTTTTTTTTTTTTTTTTTTTTTTTTTTTTTTTTTTTTTTTTTTAAAGAAAAAATATTATTGTTTTAATTATTATTGTTTTATTACTTTTTACTTTTTTTACGTTTCCTACTTACTAGGAAAGTATAGGAATAATAATTTTTTCGACCTTCAGTTTTCGACGGACTTTTACATATATTGTAAGATAATAAAAATATTTTAAACAATATTAACTTCTCATTAGAAAAAAAATTGTTTATTTATCGGTCACCACGCTCAAAAAGTGTAACTTGAATAAATATTAAAGAAAAAACTTGAATTAATATCAAAGAAAAAATACTGCATAAATAAAATAAATAAATAATTATAATTGCATAAGTTGATAAAAAATGCTATGCAATAGCTTTACCGCGGCAGTCCCCGAGTGCCACACGTATTTTTTTGCAAGATTTATAATAGTATATTATGCAACGATCATGTAATAACCATTACATGAGAGTTGCATACGCTATTTTTTCTACACCTGATAAATAATCAAGACCTATAAATATTATATTTATATTGGTATTGAACACAATAACAGTAATTACTTGTATTTCTATAAAAAATTCTACAAAATTGTAATTAACGGTATAACTTCGGGTATTGGTATTTTCCTAGATTTTTGCAGCAAAATATTTTGTACTGTATTTTCTGCTTTCTCCGATACGTGTGGAGGAGTCTTCTATATCGCTGATATCAGACATTTTAATATTATAATTATCGAAGTTTAGCTATCTACGAAAATTTAATACGTTTTGACAACTAAAACAATTACATAGGAACCTAGGACAAACGTCAAACAGCATGCTTGATTGAAAAATTGTAGATTTCTATTGATTAAAAATCTGTATCGTAATGAAAAATCTGTATCATAATGGGTACCATTATGAAACGGATTATGGGCATATAAGTGCATTATTATAATACGGATGTATAAAAAATATTAATTTTTATTATATTTATTTATTATATCAGTGTTAACTATTTCATTATTAAGTTATTGCACAGATTTTATCGCGAGCTTTGAGCGCGGCGACCGAATCAAGAAATTTCGTAACGAAAATAAACCTAACCCCTTGAAAAATCGAAAAATCAAAAAAATCGAAAAATCGAAAACTCGAAAAATCGAAAAATCGAAAAATCGAAAAATCGAAAAATCGAAAAATCGAAAAATCGAAAAATCGAAAAATCGAAAAATCGAAAAATCGAAAAATCGAAAAATCGAAAAATCGAAAAATCGAAAAATCGAAAAATCGAAAAATCGAAAAATCGAAAAATCGAAAAATCGAAAAATCGAAAAATCGAAAAATCGAAAAATCGAAAAATCGAAAAATCGAAAAATCGAAAAATCGAAAAATCGAAAAATCGAAAAATCGAAAAATCGAAAAATCGAAAAATCGAAAAATCAAAAAATCGAAAAATCGAAAAATCGAAAAATCGAAAATCGAAAAAGAAATTCCGTAACGAAAATAAACCTAACATCCCCCACTCTGACCGGCACAGCGGTGCAGTGTTAAATGCCGTGCATCGTCTAACGTCGTTTCAGTTCGGCAGACTTCATCACGGTGTTTGTGTGCATGCGACTAGACGTATGCGTGTAGACTAGCTGCTAACTGCTTATAACTGGTTCTATCTCTTTTAGACACAATTTCGGAATTGAATTTAAAAATTAATAATAATCCACAAGAATCCACAACAAAATATGGGACCACCATTGACGCGGTATTTTCCAGATATTTGGAGGATATCAAGTCTCAAACTTATGTTTCTTATTTCAGTTACCATAAACCTATAGTTTCAATGATAAAAATTCCTGAATAACCTACATGTATTCTAAGATAATAAAAATATTTTAAACAATATTAACTTCTCATTTATACAATAAAAAAAAATTGTTTTCTTATCGGTCACCACGCTCAAAAAGTGTAACTTGAATTATCAATGAAAAAAAAAAAATACTGCATAAATAAAATAAATAAATAATTATAATTGCATAAGTTGATAAAAAATGCTATGCAATAGCATTACCGGCTCTTCGCCTTTTGAAATCCTAGAAATTCAGTCACAGGAAGATGTGATAAAAATCCAATCTGTAACCGAGATTAAATAAGTACTAGGAGTACTAGGAGTATATATAGATTCAAATTTAAAATGGGACAGTCACGTAAATTTTGTGATAAAAAAAACTGCAAATGATCTTGTAAATTTAGGCAACTAAAAAAATGTTTACCAGAAACCCAATTAAAAAAATTATATTTCGCCCTGGTCGAAAGCCACATAAGGTATGTAATTCCGGTTTGGGGAGGTGCTTTAAGGGTGTATCTTAATCCTTTAGAAACACTGCAAAAAAGATTTTTAAAGTTAATTACGGGAAAAAATTTTAAATATGCTTCAGACAGTTTATATTCTGAAACTAAAGTACTAGACCTAAGACAACTATTTTATTTTCACACAAACATCAAATATCATTTTAGTACTAAGAAAGCCTCTAGTCATAAACACAGAGCTATAATACGCGTAATAACAAAAAACTTACTTATCCAGTAATACTAAAAAAGTCAATTTCACAACAAGCTTACTCTTAAATTGCTGTAAAATTCTATAATTCTATTCCTGAACCATTAAAAAAAATAAACAATACATCCATGTTTAAAAAAAACTAAAATTATTTATTTTAGAAAGGCCAAGATTATTTACACTAGATATTTTAGAAGAAACTAAATAATACCAATACAATCAACAAATAATAATGGTAAAATAATAAACAAAATATAATAATTCAAATATTAACAAACTAATACATGGATTTGACACACTACTGGACTTGACACATAACCCGACTTGACACATTACTATCTGAATTAGAAAAACCTATATGTATATACCAAGTCACGACAGACTAATATATATAATATATTATTTTTTTCTCGTTCTTTTTTGATTTAAATTATGCCCAAAATTTGTAAATTGCATATTATTTTATTTTAAATGTGTAGTATATTATTGTATATGTATGTACTGATATGTTATATAAACACCCTGTGTTCTAAAATAATGAAATAAATTAATAATAATAATAATAACCGTACTAATAATAATGATGATAACAATAATAATAGTAATAAATTAATAACCCTGTATTATGAAAATATTGTAAGAAATCTTAAGAGAAGCAGACTAAGAGATAGAAAAAATGGTTTCTAGATAAAAAGGGATTGTTAGAAAAGTCAGTTTTGAAAGTTAATCAATTTGGAAATGTAAAAAAAATTAATGTCAGAAATTTAAAAGATAGAATTGTACGTTAAAAAAGATAGATAGAAGAATTTAAATAAGCAAACCTGTAAAAAAAAACTTCCTAAAATGTAATAAGAAGTATAAATTACACAAGAAGGTAAAATGTACATATGATGATAGGCAATTGATGAAGGAGTTGATTTGAGTACAAGGACAATTTGGATAGAAGTCGACCAAGACCGTGAGTACGCCGTTTATAAACATTTTAATTGTGCAAGTTTTTTTGACTATTCCATAAAAAAAAAAGAATAAAAGGTATTCATTATAAGTTTGTTGAAAATAGACATAATAATAGTTTTAGTAATTTTTCATAATTGTTTCAATTGAAAGGCTAATCAAATATGAGTTATTTGATTTTGTAATTTGAACAGAGTTGTACTTCAGTAGGTGTAGTAGGGTAGTATTAGTTATATATAATTTTAAAAGGATATTAGAATATCTAAAATTTGTTAGATTGTTCCATAATGGTTTCTGTAAATTAAACAAGTTGATCTTTAGAAAGGTTTGTTTATTTAAACATATAATTTACAAAATACAGGGTACAAAGATTAAATCAACTCATAAGTTTCATTTTTTGTTATATTGTTGATTTTGATAAAATAAAATTAAAATAAAATTAAAATAAAATTAAAATAAAATTAAAATAAAATTAAAATAAAATTAAAATAAAATTAAAATAAAATTAAAATAAAATTAAAATAAAATTAAAATAAAATTAAAATAAAATTAAAATAAAATTAAAATAAAATTAAAATAAAATTAAAATAAAATTAAAATAAAATTAAAATAAAATTAAAATAAAATTAAAATAAAATTAAAATAGAATTAAAATAAAATTAAAATAAAATTAAAATAAAATTAAAATAAAAGTAAAATAAAATAAAATTAAAATCAAAACTAAAATTGAAATAAATTAAATTAAATTAAATTAACTTAAATAAATTAAAATTAAAAAAAAATATTAATATCGTAACTTGAAACACCCCTGAGATAAGAGCATTTTTGAGTCAAATTAAAAGATAAAGTGGAAAGCCGAGGTAAATTAATATTATAATTTAAATTAAAATAAAAATAAAAAAAGGTATTGTGAGATATCATTACAAATGGCGCCCAACGTGGGGCAATAAAGTGAAACAAGTGGGGAAGTAAAGTAGAAAAAGTGTGGCAATAAACAGTTAAAGTGACAGTTCTAAAAAGTGCAGTGTTATTAAAAAAAAAAAATAATAAAAAAATTTATTGAATACAAAAAGTATAAATGTAATTAAATAGGGTACATTATTTTAAATAAATTATACAATAAAATATTATTTATCATGGCTGAAAACATGGAATTGAGAGGAGGAAAGAAGATTGGAAAAAAAGAAAAGATTAGAGAAGATGAAGGACAAGGAGATATAGTAGAACTACAAGTACAAAATGTAGAAGAAAGTAACAGAGAGAAAGAAAATGATGGAACACAAGAAGAAGATGATGAAAATGAACAAGAAGTAGAAGGAGAAATGAGAACAGGGAATAAAAGAGCAAAAGATACAACTGCAATTGAGAAGAAAACAAAGGAGACAGAAGAAAAAAGTATGCAGGAAATGTTAAAAGTAATAATGGGACAGATGAATAAAATAGAAGAAATAAAACAAGACATCAATAAAATGGAAGAAAATAGAAAACAAGACATCAATAAAATGGAAGAAAATAGAAAACAAGACAAAGAAGAAATAAAACAAGTAATAAAACAAGACATTAATAAAATGGTTAATAAGATAGATACTATGGAACAGAATATGATCAAAAGAATAGAAGAAATAAGTCAGAAAATGGAGGAGAAGAAGATAGGAAAAATAGAAAAGAAAATGGAAGAATCCAAAGAACAAATGGAAAATAAAATTTTAGACACTAAGAAAGAGATTAAAGAAGAAATGGTGGGAAGACTATGTGAAGTAGAAGAAGTTATGGAAAAGAAGATAGAAATAATCAAAGAAGAAGTAAAATATATGAAAATAAATGAACAAGATACAAAAGAAAGAATGACTATTTTAGAGAATAAATGGATCAATACAATTACAGGCATAGACAATATAATAGGAAATAGTATAAAAGAAACAGAAGAAAGAATAATGGAACATCAAGTTAGAGAAGAAAGAAAAATAGAAAATATAATAGAAAGGACAATATTAGAAAATAAAATGGGAATAAGAATTATTAAAAATAAAAGGAGGAATAAAAATAGCAAAAAGTTTATTGATCAAATATTATGGAAAAAAGTAAGAAGAGATGGGAACAAAATAAAAATTGTTAATAAAAGGAAATTTAAAAGAATTGTAAGAAGATTTGGCCGAAAAATAAAAAATAGAAATTTATCGGAAAAAGAAAAGACTAGAAATAAATTCAAAGAAAAGTAGAAATGTTAAAAAAAAAAAAATGACAAGGAAAAAGGAATACATGACCAGGATATGAAATGGAAAATGAGATTACGAAACATAAATTAAAATTAGTAAATATTTAAATATAATGGATTAATGAACATAGAAGTGATGGATTGAAGAATAAATAAAATAAAAGACAATGATAAAAAAAAAATAATGGAAAGAATAAGAAGTTAAAGAAAATATGTAGATCTTTCAACAAGTAAGAAGAATTAAATAAAAAAAAAATACATTTAAATAATATAGACATGTTATGAAAAGTTAGAACAAAGAAAAAGGGAAGGAAATTTGTGTATAAGAAAATAATTTAATGAGACAAAGAATGGAATAAAATAATGGTAAAAAAGAATAAGAATAGATAATGGTTTTATAGTAGGAGAATATATGAGTTGTATGATGAAATAATAATAAATAATGCGGTATAATGTTTAATATTGTGGTATATTGATTTTAATGTAATGATGAATTATGATTGTTTATGAATATGAAATGATATATAATAATAAATAATATATGAATAATTATGTGATGTATGATGAGAAAATAAAAATAAAATAAAAATGGAAAGAAGAATAAATATGGAAAAAGTAAGAAATATTATGAAATAGAAAAGAAAGTTGAAGAGATGCAGTATACACAAAATAAATAAGAAGGTACAAAATATGAAAATATTGACATGTCTATAGAAAAACAAATAATACAATAAGAATAGATTATGGGAAGATAAAAAAAAAAAAAAAAAAAAAAAAAAAAATTCAGTGAAATAATAAATAAGAAAGTGAACTTAATACAAAATATTAAAAATAATAAAAATGATACTATTAATAATAAATTTAATTTAAAATAAACAATAATGAAATTTGCATTTTAAATTTCCCATAAATGCGAAATTTCAAATGTAAATTTGGGAATTTGATATGTTATATAAACACCCTGTGTTCTAAAATAATGAAATAAATTAATAATAATAATAATAACCGTACTAATAATAATGATGATAACAATAATAATAGTAATAAATTAATAACCCTGTATTATGAAAATATTGTAAGAAATCTTAAGAGAAGCAGACTAAGAGATAGAAAAAATGGTTTCTAGATAAAAAGGGATTGTTAGAAAAGTCAGTTTTGAAAGTTAATCAATTTGGAAATGTAAAAAAAATTAATGTCAGAAATTTAAAAGATAGAATTGTACGTTAAAAAAGATAGATAGAAGAATTTAAATAAGCAAACCTGTAAAAAAAAACTTCCTAAAATGTAATAAGAAGTATAAATTACACAAGAAGGTAAAATGTACATATGATGATAGGCAATTGATGAAGGAGTTGATTTGAGTACAAGGACAATTTGGATAGAAGTCGACCAAGACCGTGAGTACGCCGTTTATAAACATTTTAATTGTGCAAGTTTTTTTGACTATTCCATAAAAAAAAAAGAATAAAAGGTATTCATTATAAGTTTGTTGAAAATAGACATAATAATAGTTTTAGTAATTTTTCATAATTGTTTCAATTGAAAGGCTAATCAAATATGAGTTATTTGATTTTGTAATTTGAACAGAGTTGTACTTCAGTAGGTGTAGTAGGGTAGTATTAGTTATATATAATTTTAAAAGGATATTAGAATATCTAAAATTTGTTAGATTGTTCCATAATGGTTTCTGTAAATTAAACAAGTTGATCTTTAGAAAGGTTTGTTTATTTAAACATATAATTTACAAAATACAGGGTACAAAGATTAAATCAACTCATAAGTTTCATTTTTTGTTATATTGTTGATTTTGATAAAATAAAATTAAAATAAAATTAAAATAAAATTAAAATAAAATTAAAATAAAATTAAAATAAAATTAAAATAAAATTAAAATAAAATTAAAATAAAATTAAAATAAAATTAAAATAAAATTAAAATAAAATTAAAATAAAATTAAAATAAAATTAAAATAGAATTAAAATAAAATTAAAATAAAATTAAAATAAAATTAAAATAAAAGTAAAATAAAATAAAATTAAAATCAAAACTAAAATTGAAATAAATTAAATTAAATTAAATTAACTTAAATAAATTAAAATTAAAAAAAAATATTAATATCGTAACTTGAAACACCCCTGAGATAAGAGCATTTTTGAGTCAAATTAAAAGATAAAGTGGAAAGCCGAGGTAAATTAATATTATAATTTAAATTAAAATAAAAATAAAAAAAGGTATTGTGAGATATCATTACAGTACCTATATATTTACCCTTATGTATGTATATTTGTATGTATGTGTGTATATATGTGGATATTTTATTATTTTAATATTTATTCATTACATTACAGCGAAACAAGTGCAGTAGTACTTATCGCTAAATACTTTATTCCAAAAATTATTTATGCGTCTGAAATTTTTTTGTGTAATTCTATTTTTTATGTTTGAATAAAGGTTTATTATTATTTATTATTATTAGTCCCCGAGTGCCACACGTATTTTTTTTTATTTCAATTTTAAATTTATATAATTTAGTTGTTTGTTTCGACATTTTTACAAAAAATTCCTTGGTTTTTTAATATTAGTTAGTGTAAAAATTATGTTAAACCGGTTTTGTACTTTTGGTGAGCCACTGTATGGGCTATGATAGTAGCGATGTAAAATTATATATCATTCGACTCCTCTTTTCATTTAAGATTTTAGGGATGAGTATTAGTCCCGATAGAGGGTTTTCGCTCATTCGGCGAAACTGGCAAAAAAATGTTTTCCCCCAAAATCAAAAATTGACAGGTCCGAGTGTTTTTTAGTAAATGACCTGGTTTCTCGCCAGCATTACTAGAGAGCTGTTTCTGACTCTAAATAAACGTTCTTTTCTAACGATGCTTCTTCCCTCAAGCATTTGCTCAATAGCATATATACAGAGCTCTTGTCTTGATAATTGTGGACCGTTATTAGTTGTTCTTTTTTGACGTCATAGGGTTTTATTCACCAAGAATAATAAACCCTTAAGTCCAAGTTCAACGCGTTATCAATGACAAGTGACGGCGACTTTTTTATCACAAAAAAATACAGCTCTGAACGACAGCTTCTTCATTTCACTTATTGGCAATTTTTGTCCACGTTATGCTATGGGTGCTCCGCACCCACTTTAAAACTGCTCTGGGTGCTTCCCCGGGGATTCGACCCCTATGTATACCAATGACAAAATTGTGAATGTCGGGGCAAAAAAGCAGTGGCAGTGGCCCAAATATGAATAACTGCAGTATACAAAACTGCACCTTTAATATTACTATTAATAAATAGGAACAAGTAATACTTATGTAAGACATAAACAATGCCTTCTATTTTTTGCTACGTATAACTTGAATTATCTTTATGCTTGAAGAAAAAATAGTATATATTACTCGGAGAAGAAGGCTTCATTATTATGTGTTTCGTTCAAATTACACTGCTAGCTCCTCGGCAGTAAACTTCTGAGCTCAACACATAATAAGCGCCTTCTACTCCTAGTTATATACTATTCTCTTCCCATTTTATAAAACTCTATTTAATTAGACAATTGTAGCGTTTTTTGTATGTTTAATTTTCATTATTGTTAATTTAATTAATCAAATATTTTCAGGACTAACTACTTAGGCAATTTGTGTTCTGCTTGCTATGCCAAACAATTGACGTAAACAATTGGATTTAGTTCAAGATGCACCTAATTTAAAAACTGTTAATATTGTATTCAAAATTGCTATTTCTGTTAATTAGATGTTCTTTAAACAATAATAATAATAAATTGCCTGTAGCTAATGTATAAAAGTATTTGTCTTTCTGAAGGCATACAATAACTGAAAGGTTCTTGGATAATATGCTTAATAATGGGCCAGATAACAGTATCGGATTGGCACATAAATCTAACTGGATGACAAGGCTTGTTACAACATGGAAACTTTTTATTAAATATTCGAAGGCAACCAAGGAAAACGTTTGACTGCTTTTACTTGATATTCACAAAAGCCACGTCAATGTAGAAGTGATATCCGTAACCAAAGAACATGGTGTACACCTAACTTTTCCGACGCCTTGCAGCTATCGTCCGCAACCGCTGGTCGTATCTGTCTGGGACATAATAATAATAATATTATTAATAATAGACTTTATTTATATTTTTTTACAGTGAATAAATACATATAAAAAAGGTAAGTGAAGTTAAAAAAAATACATAAATAAAGTAAAAAATCGATAAGTGTTATCAAACACTTGTTTCGAAGAAAGAAAAATGTTAAAAAGGTGAATAAATACATCTAACTAAAGACTAAAAAACTAGAACTAAAACTACAAATGAATACTTTTGATCATTGCAGTTTTTGGGTTCAGTCTGAGGATTGGATGCGACAGAAAAATATTAAAATACTTAAAATTGGTACTGTTATGTAAAGATAAGTAAAACTGGAGGAATAAGTAAAAATAGTAAATAAATGTGTAAATAGATTATTCCCTAGTTTCTATTAAATTAATAATAAATGTTCTGTTAGTATTTCTTAAAAAATTCCTTCAAATGTTTTTTAAAATTAATTTTATTATTTAATAATTTTATTTTTCTAGGAAGTGAGTTATACAATTTGATTCCAATGTAAGAAAATGCTTTTTGTGATAATGGCTTTTTTACAAATTGATAGGTATGAAGTTCTTTCTGTCTAGTATGGTATTTATGGTCCGGATAAGGTCCTTTGTTATTACCATAATGGTATTTTAATATTAAAGTAGAATAATTGCCGTAAGTCCATAATTTCGGATATTTTATAAATACCATTAGTTGGATACCTACGAGGTTTCGACATGATTATTTTTATGAATCTTTTTTGGAGAATTTCCAGAGGATTTATGTGAATACGAGCTGCTGCTCCCCAGATTGGTATTTCGTATCTAAGATGACACAAGTGAATAATATAAAGTTTTTAATTCTCGTTCGGGTAGGTATTCTTTTAAGCACTTTAAAGTATATATCACTTTTTGTAATTTTTTTTTAACGTAGCTAATATGTCTATCCCATCTTAGATGTTGATCTAGTAATATTCCTAGATATTTCATTTCTGTTACAGACTGAATGCCATATGTACTACCACCAATTTCAATGTTAATTTGATCTATATCTATTAATCCAGAAGCGCTACAACTAAAACATAAAAATTTTGTTTTGCTAAGATTTATGGTCAGAAGTTTATGATCAAACCAATCTTTTATAATTTTCACATCTTTTTCAACTTTTTCTTTTAGTTCTTTCCAGGTAGGCGCTTCATAGAATATGGCTGTGTCATCTGCATATCTTATTATTTCACCTGTTGTTCTTAAGCTGAATAAATCGTTAACATACAAATTAAATAATATTGGTCCTAATATCGTACCCTGTGGAACTCCATATGTAATGATTGCTTCGTTACTTATTTTGTCACCTATTTTTACCACTTGCTTTCGCGAGTTTAAATAGCTCTTAAATATATCTAATAAGCTTCCTCTGATCCCTGACTCTTCAAGAGTTTGGATTAATAGAGGATGGCTTGCAGTGTCGAAGGCCTTACTTAAGTCTATAAATAGACATAAGCAAGGCATTCCCTTTTCAAGAGATTCATGAACTTTTTTTGTTAGGTCGAGTATTGCGTCTACAGTAGAAGTTTTTGCTTTGAAACCGTATTGCTTATCCGTTAACAATTTATATTTCGATATAAAAGATGTTAGTCTATTTTGTAATAATTTTTCCAATATTTTTGCTATATGACTTATCAATGATATGGGTCTGTAATTGCTGTTGTTCTTTTACCATTTTTGTATATCGGTATGACCACTGAGTGTTTGAGTGCCTCAGGCCATATCCCTTTTTCGATGCAACCATTTGCAATATATACAAGAGGAGACGATATCTGATCCGCAATTTTTTTTTTAAATTCTGTTCTTCCGCTTGGGTGGAGTCAAATGCTGCATAACCATTTATCACAAAGCGGGTTTGGCAAAAACGGCTTTTGATGGTGCAATGTCAAGACAAAACATATTATCAGGATTTTAAAAAACCGGCCTTAACCCTTTTCATTTGCAAACCTGAACAAATCAATGATGAAGCTGAACTAACGACCTCATTTTTATCTACAACTTCTACTACACCTACGACTTCTACACAGAACGACTGTATTGTAACTCCTGAATCCGTGATGCCATATCCTAAGGCAAAACCTAAAACTGCATCAAATCGGACATACACGCATTCTGACAGAAACGCCGAAAAAAAAAAACAAAATAGAAAGATTAGAAAATGAAAGTGCGCTAAAAAAAGTGGCTACCGTAGAAATAAATTTTTGTGAAGAGGTTAATCGGAAAGAGATGAAGAAAAAGAAGTCACTGTCAAGCATACCAGATGACAGTGAAAGCGATGAAGCTAGTGAAGAACTGCCGGGTTCAGACGTTTCTGAATACGATCCAGAAGATGATCGTTGGCCTATAGATTTTGATCACTCTGCAACTTGTTCTAGAGTTAGAGATTTTGTAGTTGTCAAATTCCCTACAAAACAAACCTGTCTGCATTACGTTGGAAACATACAAAACATACAACACGTAAATAAACAAGAAAATTAAGTGATAAATTCTTTACGCAAGAAAACAAATTCAAACACGTTTTATTACCCGGAGCAAACGGATATTTCAAAGGTTGATCTTTGCGATTTGAGTCCGCCGAGTAACGTGATTGATACCAACAGAATACAACACTTCCTAAATTTCGATATTAACTTAAACGGTTTTCTAAATCTGAATTAAAATGTCTTTATGGTTTGTGTCTCATATGACGCCTATTTATGTGTTTTAGGTTTCCATATTTTACTTTGTGTTAATATTTCTACTTTAACTTTGACTTTGTTATGCAATGCATTATTATCTACTATAAAGTATTAAAATGTGTAAATCTTTTCATTTTCACCTGAAACATTACAAATAGTCAGTGACCCATTTGGCCCATACCTCCGACAATAAGGGAGGTAAGGGTCAGATAGCGACTTTTAGATTTTTTGTATATTTTAATGATCCTATGTAACACTATTTTAAAAAAATCTTATGCACATTGATAGTCAAACAATATTAATTACAACTATCCGACATTAAAGTAATGTTTGTTTTGTATTCAAATAATTTTTAAATTTTTTTAAAAAGTGACCCAAACGTCCTCACCTTCCCCTATCACAAAAATATTTTGAACATACATATTTTAAAGTGCTATTCCCATCTGAATTTGTCCACAATTTGTGGTCTTATTTAGTGTATATTGACCTCCAAAACTGTCATTATTTCCCAAAAAATATTTAGTTTTAGAACTGTCTATTTTAAATAAACTAAAATTCCATTTCAAAACAGTCACACGAAAACATCTAGTTTCTTTTCCAGGAAAAATTGACAGCTTTTTCATTAAAGCAATTATTTATTAATAAATATTTTGAAACAAGTAGAGCAGAAGAGCTACCAGCACGTGTCATATTTCTTTTAACATTTATTGCGCACGTGTTATTTTGCAATTAATTTTAAGAGAATAAAAAGTCTTGCTAGCGAAATGTGTACACAGACGATAAATTGGCTCGTTCTCGTCGTAAAGGTATTGTTAAATCGCAAACACTACAATTAAAATGTCCCATTAAATTAAAGGACGATCGAGGACGAACTAAATAAAATATCTAACAAATTCTCGTTGTCTTCGAATATTCTGAAACTCTTGTACTGAATTCAGTATAAAGTCCAATACACGTTGTCGATGACAGGCATTGGTACCACACACTTTGAAATTTTTATGGATGAGATTCCTCCTTTTGTTTGTGATAGCGTGCATATAATTTCTAATAGATGTTTGGCAAATAACAAAAATTCAAAAAACATATAAAAACTTAACTGATAAGCGTATCAAAGCAATAAATAAAGTAGACGGGTCTAGAGTTGAATGAAATATGTTACAAATTATTTTTACTATTTAACAAAACTCATTTAGTGATAAAGTGAAGATTAGCGTTTAATAAATGTTACTGATATAGTTTTGATTGCCATTTTAAACAATATTTTCGAATTAGAAATTCACAGTCAACTTTAAAAATATATTTTTCATTGACTGTTATTTATAATCTGAGATTAAATACAATTATTATAAATAGAATACAAATACCCAAGTAGCATTTCAGCGAATATATAACCACATAATACAATACAATACAATAATGTTATATTTGGTGTAGAAATTGGTCATTTATGAAACGATACACTCTAAACCACCGAAAAACGTGGTCTTAACGTTGAGCATGGCTTAAGTTAACCTAGGACGTTTATTTAACCGACTACAAGTAGTAGATATTTTGGAAATGGGAACAACGTTTTATAAACGTTTAAGTGACAACTTTAGTTATAGTCTATTTTTATGTATGAGAGAGTATTAAAATAATAAAGCGTTCGTAATCCATAGGCGTAGCACTTCTTTTAGTAGACAGTTAAAATATTTTTTGAAGTTATTCCTCGAGTATACACTTATATTTTCACCTAATTAACCTGCTTATAACTTGCTGAAGGTAGAAAAGTGCAATTTTTTCTAAAATGTTTTATTTTTCCACAAGGTATGTTAAGAATATTGTGTCAAACGGGTTATGTAGGTATAAGGGTTTAAACTTTGACTTTTAAACAACGTTACGTTCATAAATAATAATTTTAATATAAAAACTACTTCTTACCTACAAATCCAAATCAGAATCGAAATCAGAAGATGAACTGTCGCAACCAATATTTAAAATGTGTGGCTCGATCATTTCATCAGTAATATTGTCCAACTTCCACGTTTTCTCTTCTTCTTTAATCGTATGATTTACTGCCTTTTCCCAGTTTTCAGGCTTCACATTATTTACAGCCTCCAAAAACAACTGTTTAACATCTCTCGTTTTAAAAGAAATATTTTTTCTTGAAACTTCTCCCTTTATCTGTGCCCATATCAGTTCAATAGGGTTTACTTCACAATGATATAGTGGTGATCTAACCACCATCATCCCACGATTTTTTGCAATTTCATCAATTTCATATTTTTTGAATTTCTCTTTATGAAGGGAACACAAATGATACAGTTCTTCTCTCACAGAACCGGGATGGAACTTAATATTCTTTGAATTTAGCCAATTCTCTTTGAATTTAGCCAATTCTGTAAATCTTTTTTTAACCACTTGGTTGTGGGCATTTTTTCTATAAGTCTCGAGTGATAACTTGCATTATCCATTACTATTTTACAGTTCCGAGGAAGAAGATCTATAATTTGTTCGAACCACTCTTTAAAGATATCATCTTTCATGTCCTCATGGTAGTCACCGGTACGAGTAGATTCAAAAATCAATAAACCACCTTTAACAAAACCGTTTGAACTACCGATGTGTACTATTATTAGTCTGCGCCCCTTTCCTGATGGTGGATTTAAACCAGTAGATAAATTATTTGAAAAGCCTGTCTTCGACTTGTAACAGTTTCATCTTGCCAAAATTTATTTGGTTTATGTCCCTCGTTGATCCATGTTTCATCTAAATAAAATATATTTCTTCTTGTTTCTCATTTCTTTTATAGTCCTTAGGTAATTTCTTCTCCATACTACAATATCGCTTCTTTCTATTAAAATAGACTTTCTGGAATGCTTTTTCCATAGAAAACCTATTTCTTTTAAAAAAGTTTCCATAGTGTGCTTCGACTCATTTCAGGGTAATCCTTATGATCTCGAACCGTGGCAAGAACTTTGTCTACTGTCGGAAATTCTTTTCTAAAGAAGAACGCCATGCACTTTCCTTCGAAGTCTTTCTTTCAAAAGATTTTCTAATTGACATTTTGGTTTTTCTGGAACTTTACGTGCTGTTTAAAACTCGCCACATTTCTCTTCTTTAACAACTCTGTAAATCGTAGATTTCCCAACACCAAGCCTACTACTAACTAATTCCACTGTGTCATCAACACTTTTACATAAATGTTTGTCTGTAAATGATTTAAAACAATTAAATATTAATGTTTTTTCATTAACTGTTAAAGGACCGATTTTTTGTCGTTTACGCGGCCCTTCCAAATTTTTCATAATCACACTAGAATTCACACTGCACCTTGCAAGTTGCAACTAAACGACATTTAGTAAACTGTCAAGAATACACAACTTGGACCTCCTTATGTTTATAGAGCTTATGTTTATAGAGGACCAATAAAAGACCCAAAACTTGTAATAGATCAGGTACATTTAATACAATTTTAGGAAATATTTAGATTATTCTGTAAAAATATTTAAAATGACCGTACTAAGTTTTATTACTTTCTCATACATAAAAATAGACTATAGGTTAAGCCAGGGGCGGATGCGACCCCTTGGACCGGCACGGAAAGTCAATTAAAACGGCACCTCACCAGTCCAGCAAAAAAATTAAAAAGCATTACTTTAATTTCGTTTAATAAATTAACTAAAAATTACTTCACAAAAACTAACTTATAAATAAAAAACAAATTATATTTTTTACATAAAAAAAATAAATAGGCAAAAAAAGAACATACAATACACTAGTTTAGAAATTTTATTTTTTTTGTACCCCAAAAGAAATGTATAGAAATATGTTTACCTACCTTTCTTAAACCTAAAAGTGTTAGCCGAAATATTACATCACGTCATAATTTCTTCCTGCAGTTAAATGTTTTTTGTTTTAACTACTACACGTGCTGTTTATTAGTTCGCTTTAAACGACAATTTTTAGGTTGTTGCATAATTAATTGCAAAAACATAACATTTATTTTAAAATTATTTATTAATATAAATACATAAAATTAATTTATTATTGTCGCACATTAAAAAGCTCTCTAAACGACTAATTAATTAATGCATGAACTTGTCAGTTTGCAACGCTTGAAGTAGTCGTGACTAAATTATTAAGCAATATTGCAAAGACTCATGCAAGAACCCACTATCTTGTTTCGGATTGATTTAAAATGTCGAGTAGAAAGTTTAAACAAAGTTCTAATCGTTTTTGTTATGTTTGTGGACAATTTATATTTTTAAAAAAGGGAAGACCCGTTCGGCTGCTCTACGGTAAAACAAAGTAACCAACTTTCTTTGTCGAAAATGATATCTTGACATTGATTGTACTCCCTTTTTTCCTAGCACACATAGGACGGTTAATCATGTAAATTATAATGAAACAACGTCTAGCACTATATTTAGTTTTTCCTTATTAAAAATGGTCTAAATGGTCTAAATGAGTAACTGCCTTAAAACAAATTTCCACAAGAAATTTCAACAATATGATAGCAGTTTTAAAATTCTCATAAGAAGTTGTATTAGTCATCAACAGCAAAAATTATGGGAATAGCCTCCATTCAATGCTTTGAACTATTTTTAGCGCTCCTTTAAAATTTTACCTGAAGCGGATACTTTCTTTTACCGTAAAGCAGCCGCGATGTAAATTCATAAAAAGTGCATATCTTCATTATTTTGGATTTCCTGTTGATAACCACGATAAAAAGTGGGTGCCTCATGTTATTTGCGAAAGCTATAGAATCGTCTTACTCCAATGGTCATCAGAAGAGAACGTACACTTTCCATTTGGTTCACCATCACGACCGAAAGGCCCGTGACAATATGGTTCACCAATGTTATGGAGAGAACCTAGTAATCATGAAAATGATTGTTACTTTTGTGTTACTGGGATATAAATTGGGATATAAATAAAAAACAAGGCGAAGTTCCGTCTGTTACCAAGCCCATTATGCATTCAAAAAATCTACCACATCCAGTTTGTCCCGGTAAATGAAGTGTAAATATACTAGGTGACAATGAAAGTGTTGTTGAATTCAAATCGATTTTTAGTAATTCTGACGAGTTCTCTCTTCAAGGAAACACTCCACAGTTAATTAACCAAGCCGAATTAAATGATCTTATAAGATATTTACAATTACTAAGATCTAAAGCAAAGCTTCTTGGTTCCCCCTTACAACAATGTAACTTTTTAACCACAGACACAAAAGTTATGTTCTTCAGAAACAGAAGCAAAGTTTACTTAGAATTTTTTAAAAGAGATGGTGAATATTGTTATTGTACTGATATACAGGGGCTTTTTGAAGCAATAAATCAAAACTATAATAAAACAAAGAGGCGCTTATTCATTGACTCTTCAAAATATAGTTTAGGAGCTGTTTTATTGCAAAAAAGGAAATAAGAAACTGCCTATACTAATAGGACACGCAGTAAATTGTAAAGAGAGCTATGAAACGATGTAATCTTTAATTAATTCAATAAAGTTTAAAGAATACCAATGGAAAGCGTGCGGCGACCTCAAGGGCATTGGTTTGTTATAGGGATTGCAGGGTGGTTACACAACATACTCTTGTTTCCTTTGTTTGTGGGATAGTACAGCAAAACAACATCATTATGTAAGAAAAGAATGGCTTATTCAGAATGAGTATATTCCGGGTAAAATGAACGTTAAACACAAGCTATTGGTAGATCCAAATAACATCACTCTACCCCCTTTACACATCAAATTGGGACTCATGAAAAATTTTGTAAAGGCGCTTGACAAAAACAGTAATGCTTTCCGGTATTAACAAAAAATCTTTCCAAACACTACAGAAGCAAAACTGAAAGTGGGTATATTTGTTGGCCCATCATAGATCCGTAAAATTATGAAAGATTCTCAATTTGAAAGCCTTTTATTTGTTAATGAAAAATCTGCTTAAAAGTCATTCAAAATGATTGTGGAAGAATTTTTGGGAAATAAAAATAGAGAAAATTTCAAAGAAATTAGTACCGATTTATTGGAAAATTTTCGACAGATGGAAAAGTAAACATGTCAATAAAGATTCATTTTTTGCACTTGCATCTGAGTTTTTTCTCTGAAAGCTTGGGAATTTTAGTGGCGAACAAGTGGAAAGGATTTTTGGATGAAAACATGTTAGGGGATTACTATTAGTCCAATACAAGAGAAAAAAAAGGCAAAAATTATTAATTTTTAATGTTTTTTCCTGTTTTCTATCTCAACATTTTAACCCTTTTTATCATGGCTATATCTAGACGGTTTTGGTTTAATCTCAAGACAGTTTTTTGATTCATCTCTAGACGTGATTTGGATTTATCTCGGGACGTTTTTTGGATTCATCTCAAGACGTTTTGGTTCAATCTCTAGACGGTTTCGACTTCATCTCTGAACGTTTCAGATCTAGACAATTTCGAGTTCAAGTTTGAATAACATATATCAAAAAATCATTCAGGTTGCAGAATTACGAATAATGATCCCGAATCCCTTTGTGGAAGTTGCCTGAGGATATACCATGCGATAACCTAGTTTTACATTTCGTACATTATCTTAACTTACCAAAAGATAAGTGCTTATTCAATAAATCATCTTAAATTTGAATTTAGTAAAACTTATGTGAATTAGAATTTGATAGCTACCTTACCTAAAGCATGGTTTAAATAATATTTGTTAGTGGTTAGTGATTTTCTATATTTTTATCACTAATCTAGAGTCAACTGTAGTAAGCTTTAAATATAGTGGTGCCCAACTTATTTTTCAAAGTTATTCGAGTTATTTAATAACCTAACTCACGCCCTATCAATTGAGCTCAAACACATTAAACAAGTAGATAGAATAACTAGATATCACGTTACAACTTCTCTTTACTTAAATTGGTTTCTTCAATTTTTTAGTCGTTTAGTTCTTTCTTAATTTCTTTTTTTGTTTAGTTTTTCTCTTTCTTCTGAAATTTTAATTTTATGATCTTGTAATTTTTGAACGTCTATAAATATGCGAATCTTTTCCACCCTTTCATCATTCTTACTCTTTTCTGTTTTCTTATGTCCATAAAACTGAAAGTGGGTATATTTGTTGGCCCATCATAGATTCGTAAAATTATAAAAGATTCTCAATTTGAAAGCCTTTTATTTGTTAATAAAAAATTTGCATAAAAGTCATTCAAAATGGTCGTGGAAGAATTTTTGGGAAATAAAAATAGAGAAAATTTCAAAGAAATTAGTACCGATTTATTGGAAAATTTTCGACAAATGGAAGTAAACATGTCAATAAAGATTCATTTTTGTACTTGCATCTGATTTTTTTCTCTGAAAGCTTAGGAATTTTAGTGGCGAACAAGGGGAAAGGATTTTTGGATGAAAATATATTAGGGGATTACTATTGGTCCAATATAAGAGAAAAAAAAGGCACAAATTATTAATTTTTAATGTTTTTTCCTGTTTTCTATCTTAACATTTTAACCTTTTTTATCATGGCTATATCTAGACGGTTTTGGTTTAATCTGAAGACAGTTTTTTGATTCATCTCTAGACGTGATTTGGATTTATCTCTGGACGTTTTTTGGATTCATCTCAAGACGTTTTGGTTCAATCTCTAGACGGTTTCGATTTCATCTCTAAACGTTTCAGATCTAGACAATTTCGAGTTCAAGTTTGAATACCATATATCACAAGATCATTCAGGTTGCAGAATTATGCAGAATTACGAATAATGATCCCGAATCCCTTTGTGGAAGTTGCCTGAGGATATACCATGCAATAACCTAGTTTTACATTCCGTATATTATCTTAACTTACCAAAAGATAAGTGCTTATTCAATAAATCATCTTAAATTTGAATTTAGTAAAACTTATGTGAATTAGAATTTTCTAACTACCTTATCTAAAGCATTGGTTTAAATATTATTTGTTAGTGGTTAGTGATTTTCTATATTTTTATCACTAATCTAGAGTCAAGTGTGGTAAGCTTTAAATATAGTGGTGCCCAACTTTCAAAGTTAATCGAGTTATTTAATAACCTAACCCACGCCCTATCAATTGAGCTCAAACACATTAAACAAGTAGATAGAATAACTAGATATCACGTTACAACTTCTCTTTACTTAAATTGTTTTCTTTAATTTTTTAGTCGTTTAGTTCTTTCTTAATTTCTTTTTTTTTTTTTTAGTTTTTCTTTTTCTTCTGAAATTTCAATTTTATGATCTTGTGATTTTTAACGTCTATAAATATGCGAATCCTTTCCACCCTTTAATCATTCTTACTCTCTTCTGTTTTCTCATGTCTGTAAAATTTTCTATCCTTATATCTTTTTCATCTTTTTCATCTTTTTCTTCTTTTACAGATACTTCCAATATTTTTCCCTTTTCATTTATATGTTTTTCCATTTTCCCCACCATCATTTAAAGTATTCTTCGTAGAACGATTCGTATAAAGTATTTTTCATTTTGATATATATTTTTCCGACGAAGCTAATAAACTGCATGTTTTTCTTGGTAACGTGGGCGTCATTTTTAATATACCTATATTACAACGAACCGGCGAACAAAATTATGAATACGAGCGTAATAGACAGCTCCCCATATTCCAATTAGTTAATGAGCTTCGCTGTGAGAAATTTCCGACTTCATTTGATAGTTCGCTAGTCGAAAAGATAGGTACGAGATAATTAAGATTTTACCAAGTGTAATAAATTGGTTCGGAATATATTTAATTTAAATTAATTAATGAGAATCGTTTGATTGTTATATTTTGTACTCTTTGTAATTAGGTTCTACAATATAGTTTTTATTAATATAAAAGACAATATAATTGTATTACTGATAGGGGTGGTTTCTCCATTGGTTTCTTTATTTATGCAGTAAACACCCAGTTAAATTTCATAAAAATACATTATTTTAAAATCACACAAATAATATAACATTTAGATTTTAATATTTTTATTATTTTCATACGTGTTAATCTTTGTTTTTTTTGGTACGCCACTGCGCTCTGGCAAACTGCCTCTCTGTCGGTGCACTATGCAGATTGAGCACGAGTGGTTTTCATAAATGCCTGTAGTTAAAAAGAGAGCTCAACAGATCTGTGAAACAAACAATGTGATCCGCTTATAGGAAAACATTGAACACCCATTTTAAATTACCATGAGCTGCCAATGGTTGGTAACAATGGTAAATCTAGTACGTTAAATTTAGTTATTTAAATGTAACTTCGTAGCATTTTGCTTACGTGGGCGTTCATAAACTGTTTCCTTTCATATTTTTGTTAAGTGTATTTGGTTTAAATAAGAGTATAAAAATGATTACTCTTAATTCACCAACCCTCATAAATTGTATTTCAAAAGGTGCTGAAAATAGTAGTTTATTAATAAAATTGACTAAGTATTATTACTTTACTTATCAACAATTACTTTTTTATACCCAGATAACAATTATACATTCTTAGCATATTCTTAGTACATGCCTTTTAAGAATACGCATACGCTGAGATTATACTTTATTTGCATTTAGTACATTCTCAGAATATACTAAGTATATGTTACGTGACGTTGTTTATACATACTATGCAGATACTGAGAATGTACTTCAAGTATGTGTACAGTATGCAATAAGTATCTACTTTCATTTGATAGTACGTTCTAAGTATATGCTAAGTGCTAATACAGGATGTTTCAATAATATTGAACATTAAAGAATAATTGTATTTAATGAAAGTTGTAAACATTTTTTAAATCTTTATTTCCAAAAATTCATACTTATTCTTATTTTTTTTACAAAATTCTTTTTTTGACCCTAACCAACCAATATTTTATTGTATCAATTTGCTTGCTTCCATTAGATCTTCAATAAACCTTAAAAATTAAAAAATCAACAAACTTGATACATATACAAATTAGGTAACTAATGGAATATTTTTGGCAAAAGTAAAACATTTAAAATTGTACATGGCATTCCACTACCAAAAACAAGAGTTGCATAAATGATTATTATGTTTCGTGAAAGTTTAAATATATTTTTGTTAACTACTTACCACCATTTTGTAGTTTTCGTCCTCCTTTAGCTAATTTTCTAGTTCTTTCAGGTCAAATTCTGGCCTTATAGGACTCTTTTCATAGAAAGTGTGTATGTAATTCTGGTAACACTGTATTTTAGTTTCAATTCGCCATTAGTAAGGTACCTAAGGCAAATAAGGCCCACCTAAGGAACAAACTCATTTTATTTGAAAAAAAAGTTAAAATAAAATGGAAAATGCACATAATCAAAAACAGTTACGCTTCTTGGAACAAATCAATACATTTCTAATAGAAATTTCTATTTTTTTTTTTTTTAATTTTGAGCCTTTTTTAAAACGCCTGCAATGGGCCATATTATACAACCAAGAGGGTAATAGGGCCTTTGTTTAAAATTAGTTTTTTTTTTAAAAGGCCCACAAAATATAACGCTTACACGTGTATTTATAAATTCAAAAACATTTTTAAAACAAAATAAACTAAAAAAAGGCACAAATATTAAGCTTATAAAAGAAACTAAGGCATTCTAAAATAGTTCATTAGCAACACTTTGGACAAACAAAACATTCCGTATCGCATTGTGTTAACCCTAAACAAGCTTCATGACACCATTTTGCGCAAGTTACACATTGTCTCATGTCAAGTTTGTCTTCAGTTCCGCAAAGAAAACAGTACCACGAATCACTTTCCATTACTTTTTTTGAGGAAATTAAAGCCGAAAATTTTGACGTTGAGGGTATAGGTTCTTTTGCTGCAGACTTACTGATTGACGTTGAAGATTTAGATTCTTTTGATGCAGACCTGATGTATGCTGTTGAAGGTTTAGATTTTTTGCTGCAAACTTCCTGGAGGTAGCAGATACTGATGTCGACTTTGTGCTAACGGATGAAAAAAGGTCTTTCGTTACCGCTTGCGCTTTATAATTAAGGGATTTTTCCTGTCAGCTGTGTTATTGTTTTTATTCCTTGTTACAAAAAGCTCAGGAGTAGGAAGCAATTCCTTAAAAGACCTATTAAGAACTTCATTACTAGTGTTCATCATGATGTTGTCTGTCAACGTTTTATCTGTAGCTGTGGTCCCCCCACCCCTCGGCGATTTTCGTAATTCGTCATTTTTTACTGGTGTTTTTTCTCTATATTTGCTGCTTCCTGCTGAATATTTCACGATTTTTGCTAGCTTATTTAGCGCTATGTCTTCTAACTCTTCATCGGACTCAGATTTGTGATCCGTTGTATTTGTAGCGTTATCACCTTCTAAAATATTCGGAATTACACTGCTGTTTGTGTTGTTTCGCAGAATTCCTTCATTAGGTACAGGTCGTTCAGGGTCTTCTAAATGGCGCTGGCTTACAAGTGATGGGGCAAATGCTGACTCTGGAATCATTTGTGGATCAAGTGGAAATATTCCAGTGGCTTTAAATCAGCTGATAATATTCTCAGGCGTCCAAATGTATAGGGCCAGACTTTGGTAAAAATTTAACCAAATCGACTCTTATTAAGACGTCGATCTGGATGCGCATCCCAGAATTTAAGCAGTTCTTGATCCCAGTGATGCTCAAAGGATCTGTAAACTGCTTTATCCAGTGGTTGGAGTTTATGCGTCGTATTTGAAAGTAGACAAAACAATATAATTCCAAGACGGTCTGCAGTGTCCACAATAGAAATATCCAGATGACTAGAGGCTCCATAGAAAACTAGTAACGCCGGTCCATTACCTTCGTAGCGAGCTAGATGTTCAATAAATTGAATGAAAAGTGTTGTTGTCATGCTACCCTTATCTGACATTTTTACCAGGGTATCAGCCGGTAAAGCATCTTGCCATTCTGGTTTCAACCTTTTCCTTTTAAAAATAACCATAGGGGGTATGGTGTTTCCTAGTGCATTACAACACCCCGCAATAGTCACATTTTCAGCGTGCTCATGTGCTACCATGTGATTTCGTTTCGCACCCCTTTGTCCAATTACTTGTTGCTGGTGGTGGACAGTCAAACGGCAACCCTTTTCATCTATGTTAAACAAGTTTTGAGGGTTTTGATGAATATCCTTTTCCTGGTAAATTTCAGAAGGCTTGGTGAAATAATCGTTTACAATATATTTGTTTAACTGGGTTCATTAATTGAGCTTCCTGTTTAGAAAGTTGCGGGTTTCGTTTCAAGAATGCGTAAAGCCAATCTCTACTGACGACTTCCTTGCTCACACGAAAGGGATGTTTAATGTTGTTTTCGACACAAAATTTAAAAACTGATCGCCTTACCAAGATTGGAGTTAACGGTAGTCCTATTTCACATAAACGAATAATTCGTTGAGCAAATTCATTTTCTTGATCTTTCGTCAGTACTGCAGCCCTGCCTAACTTTCTTTCTACCTTTCTCGATTTAAGGCGGTTTCTAAGCGTCCTTCTGGGGATTCTGTAGCAATCTGCGGCCTCCCTCTGAGACAGTACTCCGTTATTTACCGCATTTATAGCCCTTTGCATTTGCTCTGAGGTCCACTGTGCACGTCGTCTAGGCATATTCTTTGTAAGTATCTGAAAAAACAGAAAAACATTTATCATCGTTTAATAAGGCCCGGGCCTTAATCGCAGAATATTAATGGGCCTTAATAGCCGACATGACAATTAAAAGTTATAAATTAAAAAACTGAACAATCTCTTACCTTTTCGCAATTATTTTTTTGTCGAAATATGCGGTAGGGGCTGAGGAACACCACTGGCAGTAGTAGCCGAATAAAAAATCTTTAGAAACACTAAATCGTAAACAAAACGTGGCGCGCGAAATTTATAATACTGGACGTTGCAACACACATGCTCACAACCTTGGATAGTACTGACGACGATTCTAAATTTCAGCGGGGTCGAAATTGGCGGATATGATTGACTCGTGGTGGGGGTTGAATCGGCATTGCCAGGTTTAATAATATGTTTCTATTTTGTGAGACATTATTTTTGGGCTTTATTAGGCGCCGGGCCTTATTTACCGCAGGTACCTTATTAACCATATTAATAAATGCACACTGGCAATTAATATTTGGGATATCCTGTGTTCTAACATCCTAAAAACTACAAATATAGTAATTTTTTATATATAGAACACACGATGCAATTAATTTTTATTAATTTATTAACCTTGTCCACTACAAGCTGAAGCGTGATCAAAAAAATTTGTAGGTTATGTTAGTCTTCTCTTATATTAAGGTTGTGATGTTTTCTGGCCTGAACATTCAACATTAGTGCATTTGCTAGCGAGTTATCAGATCGGCATCTGGGAAAAATTCATACAGATATGTATATAAACATGTATTTGGTTTTACTTTTTACTTGTAAGCATTTAGAACGTTTTCAGAATATGAGGTACATGCTGGGTATATGACTTTTAGTATCTTCTAAGAATGTCCTGTTATAGCACGTGCTCAGTATATACTTTTTAGAATATAGTTTTAAGGTACCTACTGAGTATATACTTTCTAGACTATACTTTTAAAATATATTGTAATGGTACATAATCCGAGAAAAACTAAATTCATGGCACGTGTAACATACAACAGATGAGGATGCAAATAATTATGTTAATTAATAAATAAATAAACTTTCAAAATGTTTTTGAAAAATATTTATAATAAAATTTAACATTGAAACGCCATAAGGCAAATTTACAGTTAAAATTAAAATATTAGACCCAATTTCTGATACTAATGAGAATAATAAAAACAAAGTATGGGACCCTTGGATAAAACTGGAGCAATTTTTTTATTAAATGATGAGCAAATTAAAAATCTTACATAACCTAAAAACCCCATGTAAAATGTAAGGATATATAAAAGGCATTTAAGGTATAAAATTAGATTAAATAGATATTTATAAATAAGATTATTAATATGGAAAAAGTAATTTAAATAACAATAAAAGCCCTTTATAATTCACCAAATTGTGATGAGAAAATAATTAATTGTAAAGTTATTATAAGACCGATCAACATAAAATTTGTATAATAATGATCACAAAAAGAAGGTATATCATTCTAAAATCTCAATTTAGTACGAGATAATATGAATAAATTTGATGATTTGGTTAATAAATTTAAAATTAATCAAAAATTGCATCTAGTTAGCCATGAAATTGCATTTCTATAAAACCAATTTCGCCGGTAAAACGTGGCTGTTGAGTGTATTCGCTTGCCAAAGGAGCCTAAAAATTTAAAGACAAATGAAGAGATACCCAAAAAGTTAACTTGATGAAGGATATTTACCTGAAGTCCTGAGATAAATTAAGTAGGTGTCAAGTTTGGAGTATATCCTGAACCCAATCCAGCCAGTCCATGAATTCCAGTAAACAAAATCCAGACTCCACAAACTATATGTGTTACACACCCCACATTCCAACCAAGACTGAATTGAAGTGAATTGTGATAACAGGTACCAAGCACTACATAAATAAATAAATAAATAAATAAATATGATCATATTTTCCACGAAATAATACAGACTTATTTTGAGTGATAAGATTTAATAAATACACATGAGGACATATAATTTTCACAACTAGTTGTAAATATTATTGTAGATTTGGTTTTATGTTTATTTTTTTTATTCACGTGTACGTTAGTTGAAATCCTTAGTTTTAATATTAAATAATTGCCGCTTAATTTTTTAAGTAATACACAGCTGTTTAGATTCATATTATTTGACACTTTACTGTTAAATAACTGAGGAGTGACATGGATAAAGCGGAGGAAATTTAAATTCTAAATCCATCTTACTTTTACGTAAAAGTTATCTTTGATTCCTACAAGTGGACAGACGTGGTACCGTCGACCCTAGTGGCAGCAATATCCTAATTCGCTGACTCTAACAGACACTGCAACGGGCAGACGTGGTACCGTCGACCCCAGTGGTGGCGATATCCTAATTCGCTCACTCTAACACTAGGTATGTTCTAAGAATATTATAGAAAGAACATATCAAAAAGATCATAAACAGAACGTTATTGGTATAGGTATTCATATAACATTGATGTTATGTGGGTAAGAGCATTTGAGATTATTATAGAGATATGTAACCTTTTAATTAAACGCCTTTTGAAGTTATGCCTTATTTATGGATCAATTAGTCCCAATCTTTTAACTGTTTCAAATTATGATATTCCTCCATTCGTTCCTGTCCTATGCTCTATCTTTCCAGTTTGTAACATTTGCTCTACGTAGATTTTCTTCCACCTCTTACATCCACTTTGATCTGGGTATTTTGCGTCTCATTCATCTTCCTGCGCACCACTGTAGTATTTAATAACCATCTATTTCATTGTTGTTGTTTTTTGTTATTATTTCTCATCCTTTATATTCAGTTTTCAGACTTAATTTAGCGCAATATGAGTTTTGAAATTAAAAGCTAATAATAAATAATTAATGCTATTTAACTAATCCATATGAACAAAGTTTCATGCCGTATTTGCACATAAATGCACTAAGAACCATTCTATAGAACCATTACGTGTAATTTTCTTATTACCGCAAACGGTTCTAAAAATAAACGAACATGATGCGAGAGTGTGTAGAAATTTTTAAATTAAACGAATCAGCTGGTCTCGCCACGGATTGCTAAATTATTTTGTTTTTCTTGATAACCGATACATTCATTTAAGTGACACAAAAGACAGAATACAACAGAGAGGTAGAAAAGTTAGGAAAACATTAACATTGTTTTAATAGAACTCGAGGGCGTCAGAAATCCCAATGAACATTTTGATAATAATTATCAAAATAACGTAGTAATTTTAATTATTTTTGATATAAATATATGTCCATGATTGGTTTATAATTATAATGCACTCACAAAGTACAAAACATAAAGGAATTTTAATAAATTAATGAATTTGTAGGGCTACTAATTTATATAAATATAAAATTTAAATGTTAATATGATATCTGGTATAAAGTTAATTAGAAAATGGATCTAGGAGGAGGAAAAAAGGTATGAGAAGAGGAATAAATAGAAAAAACAGGAGAAGTAAGTAGGGATATTTGACTGAAAGGGAAAATCAAAATGAAAAACAACGGGAATTGAGTACTATAGTAGGAAAGTGCAGTAAAAAATCAGAATACAGAGAAGATGAATAAAATATAGGAGGCATCTTTGCATTGAAAGGAAAAGCAATAAAATAATGGTTAAGTAAATAGACAAATTAAAGAAAAATAGAAGAAATGGCAAACAAGAAATTAAGAAATATATAGGAGAAGACAAAGAAGAAATGATGGGGAAAATGGAACAAAATATAAATGAAATGGGAATGAAATTGGAAGTATCTGTAAAAGAAGTAGAAGATAAAAATGATATAAAGAGAGAAAATTTTACAGACATGAGAAAACAGAAGAGAGTAAGAATGATGAAAGGGTGGAAAAGATTCGCATAATTATAGAGGTTTAAAAATTTGAAATTTCAGAAGAAAAATAAAAACTAAAAAAAAAAAAAATTAAAGATAAAATAAACGATTAAAAAATTAAAGAAAACAATTTAGTAAAAAGAAGTAGGAATATAAATTAAAGAAATGAATAAACAAAATAAAATAAAACCAAAAATTAAAGAAACAGTAGACACAAGGAAGATAAAAAAAAATAAATGAATAATTATTTAGTAAAATTTTAAATTTTTAATTAAATTTTTATATTAGAGATATTTAAAAAATTTTAAATATAGACAATTTAAGAAAGAAATAAGTAAAAAAATAAAGGAAGACAGAAAACAGAATGTAAAAGGGAAAGAGAAATATAAAAGTGTAAAAAATAAAGTTACTGCTAAATAAAAGAGTCAAAAGAATTTGGAAAAGAAATTGGAGATAATCGGAAAAAGAAATGACTAAATTCAAAGAGAAGATGTAAAGGATAAAGGGTGGCAGAAAATCTAAACAAAAATAGAAAATCGAAAATGAATTGGAAATAGGAAACAGTATCATATATACAGGATAGTTAAATAGTTTAAAAATAAAATTAATTAGGAAACAAAATAAAGTAAGATAATAATTTGTGTTTAAGAAGAGAAAATTTTGGAATAAGCAATTGCAAGAATAATGTAAAAAGAATATGAACGAAAATGATTTAAGTAGAAATAGAATAAATGAAGTTGTATTGAAATACTCATAGTCCAATGATATTCCACGTCTACTTGACGATAATATGGGATGGTGAAGGTTTTGAAACCTTAAAATTTGGAAATAAAAATCAAGAGAGTAAAAAAGATTTTATGAAAATTTTAAATTGAGTTGCTGATCGTTAAAACCTTATTTTTATAGCGATTGTCAGACAAGAAATTTTGAAAATCTAATGAGAATTTAAAGTAAATGATAATGATTTTTTTTTTTGAACGGGATATGTTGTAATGTTGGAAAAAGAAACTAAAAAAACTAAAAGAAAGGTAAAGAGATGTTATTTTAAAGTTGAAATTCAGCAAGACAGCGAAACACACGTCGACAGAGAGAGAAGGTAGCAGATACAAGGTGTGGAAGACCAAGTAGAAAAGACAAAAATAGAGTGGTAGCCGAGGGATAAAACCATATTAACATTTTGTAGACAGGACTTCGAAACTTCCATGCCTTCTACTTAGGGCAGATTGTCTAATATAAATAGAATTTGGTTGAACTTAAAACCTAATAATAATGTTGTGTTGGTCCTTATATTCCATTCCAAATCAGCACAAAATAATTAAAATACAATACACAACAAAATAACCCACTTTCTTAAAATCTAAATAACAAGCAATATAAACAGACTTTTTATTTTTCAATAAAAAAACTTTAAAAGAAAGCAGTAATACTGACCTGCCAGGTGTCAGTAATTTTTTACCAAAACACAATTTTCTAAATAATCTAGTTAAAATTAGAAAAAATATTCTATAACACTCAAATATAAATTTACTTGTTACATACAATGAGAATTTCGCAACTGGTTTCATAAATAACTTAACACGGCTATTTTGGAAAAGAAGTTTTCGACGGATCTTTACGTTTTGAGGTCCCCTGAATCCGTTTTGACTATTTTCGCGATGATGTCTGTGTGTGTGAGTGCGTGCGTGCGTGCGTGCGTGCGTGCGTGCGTGCGTGCGTGTGTGTGTGTGTGTGTGTGTGTGTGTGTGTATGTGTGTGTGTGTGTGTGTGTGTGTGTGTGTGTGTGTGTGTGTGTGTGTGTGTGTGTGTGTGTGTGTGTGTGTGTGTGTGTGTGTGTGTGTGTGTGTGTGTGTGTGTGTGTGTGTGTGTGTGTGTGTGTGTGTGTGTGTGTGTGTGTGTGTGTGTGTGTGTGTGTGTGTGTGTGTGTGTGTGTGTGTGTGTGTGTGTGTGTGTGTGTGTGTGTGTGTGTGTGTGTGTGTGTGTGTGTGTGTGTGTGTGTGTGTGTGTGTGTGTGTGTGTGTGTGTGTGTGTGTGTGTGTGTGTGTGTGTGTGTGTGTGTGTGTGTGTGTGTGTGTGTGTGTGTGTGTGTGTGTGTGTGTGTGTGTGTGTGTGTGTGTGTGTGTGTGTGTGTGTGTGTGTGTGTGTGTGTGTGTGTGTGTGTGTGTGTGTGTGTGTGTGTGTGTGTGTGTGTGTGTGTGTGTGTGTGTGTGTGTGTGTGTGTGTGTGTGTGTGTGTGTGTGTGTGTGTGTGTGTGTGTGTGTGTGTGTGTGTGTGTGTGTGTGTGTGTGTGTGTGTGTGTGTGTGTGTGTGTGTGTGTGTGTGTGTGTGTGTGTGTGTGTGTGTGTGTGTGTGTGTGTGTGTGTGTGTGTGTGTGTGTGTGTGTGTGTGTGTGTGTGTGTGTGTGTGTGTGTGTGTGTGTGTGTGTGTGTGTGTGTGTGTGTGTGTGTGTGTGTGTGTGTGTGTGTGTGTGTGTGTGTGTGTGTGTGTGTGTGTGTGTGTGTGTGTGTGTGTGTGTGTGTGTGTGTGTGTGTGTGTGTGTGTGTGTGTGTGTGTGTGTGTGTGTGTGTGTGTGTGTGTGTGTGTGTGTGTGTGTGTGTGTGTGTGTGTGTGTGTGTGTGTGTGTGTGTGTGTGTGTGTGTGTGTGTGTGTGTGTGTGTGTGTGTGTGTGTGTGTGTGTGTGTGTGTGTGTGTGTGTGTGTGTGTGTGTGTGTGTGTGTGTGTGTGTGTGTGTGTGTGTGTGTGTGTGTGTGTGTGTCTGTATGTCTGTATGTCGCATAACTCATGAACCGATACACAGAAAATTACCAAATTTTAAACTTAAGCTTTATTCCAGCGTCCAATGAACTGATTAGATTTTGGGCAGAGTCGAATCATCTGGGAGGTACTGTATGGGTGGTCATTTTTATATTTTATGGAGAAGAAAATTCTTTAAATAAAAGTTACTTCTAATATTATTATTTATAATTTTTGTTCTATACAAAATTTTCCTAAAATAGTCCGTATTCGAGAAATTTGACAAAATGTAAAAAAAAATATTTTTTATAAAAATTGTTTAAATAAAAGTTGTTTGTAATATAATTCTCTATAATTTTTATTCTATACATAATTTCTCTAAAATAGACCGTATTCGAGATATTTGAGAAAATGTGTAAATTTCGAATTTTGAAGAAAACTCATAAACGGATAAAGAAAATAACATTAAATTTTAAACTTAAGGTTTATTTTGGCCTGACGTGAAATGATCAGATTTTGGACAAAGTCGGAACATCTAGGGGGTACTTTATGGGAGGCCGTTTTTATATTTTATGGAATATATCTGTTATTTATGTTTGGAGAAGAAAATTGTTCAAATAAAAGTTACTTCTAATGTTATTATCTATAATTTTTGTTTTATGTAAAAATTTCCTGAAATGGTCCGTATTAGAGAAATTTGACAAAATGTGCAAAATTCTGATTTTTATGAAAATTGTTGAACTAAAAGTTGTTTGCGATATCGATCTCTATAATTTTTGTTTATACATGATTTTTCTAAAATGGACCGTAATGGAAAAGTGCTAAATTTAAATTTTTCAGTATTTTCGTTTTCAATGAATATCTATAGAAAAATGTTTCGAGGTAGATGTATGTGGACAATCTATATATCTAGTTTATCTACTAAACATTTATAGAGATGCTGCAACAGGTTGTACAAAATAACCGGAAAACGCATATAATAACTAGATAGGAAAGTCATGTGTTGGACACATCAGATTTTTTAAGCTGTTAATATGCAAAATTATTTCTTCATTAGAAATAGGTTTTAAAGCCATGGAGTGTACAAAATTGGGGTAGCTCACATTATTCTGGTAGTTAGGTTGTTTAATTTTTGCATACATGTCAGTTCCTACATCTACAAAAAATCTATTACAGAAATAAGCCATTTCGGTATCGTCTCTAAAGGGTTCGTTATTACTATTTGATATACTTGATCACGTTAGTATAATAATAAATGTAATATTAAAGAACAGGAACAAACCATCTATATGTAAAATCAATAATCATTATTATTAGTTAAAAAAAAAACAAAGTGCAAATCCAACTAAAATTGTACGAACCCCTGTATGCCCAAAGCAAAAAAAAAGCAATATAATAATTGGATTTATTCAAACTGCGTTTGAAGCAGCTGGATGAGCATTTTAAAATTCGGCAATGTGGCAGGATAACGTTCCAGTTTCGAATATATGGGTCGCAGGTGCTGTCGATTTCTGGTAAAAAGCGCATGCGTCGCGACAAGTCGGGAGGTTATTTACCTTGCGCCTCCACCATAGCGAAATATTTTTACGAGGGTCGTTCGTTAATTAATGCTAAGCTCGTAAAATAGAATAATTAGTTAGACAATTTTGTGGGTGATTTATTTTTAACGGGGTGAGTAGCCATATGTCAAATGAATTTGACTATTAATAAAAGAAATCTCTTTAAACCTAACAATGTTATCTATATTGCAACCGGTCTCGAAGTTTTTATTATACAGTGTGGCCATAAAGTTGGATTCGTAGAAAAACTAATGGAGAAGGTTTGAATAATAGGCGGGAATTGTTTCCTTGTGTGCAGTTTACCATATCAAGCTCTATGTGCTGCGATTATCAAATATAAAGCCGTTTTTACACCCATATAATAATTAAAAAATGAATAAATATTAAATAAATCAATAACTTTACTAATGCAATCTCTTAAATATCATTTTAATACTATATATGATCAAATAAAGGGATAATTATTATAAATATTTAAAGTTAAAGCTAAATTTGAATATTAGGAGGTAGGGTAAATCTGGCTTTGATAATAAATTAGGTTATGTTGCTGTTGCACTAAAACATGACAGATATTTTTCTTGAAAATGTAGGTGAGTAAAATTTAATTATTCTTAATTATTTTAGATTTAAGTAATTTATAGCTGTAAAAATACACTGAGGTTCTAAGGAAGTCATTAACTTATAATGCCTTCATCAAATTCACTTACAAAAATAAATGTAATTTGTGATGTTTTGATAAACCATCTTTTTTAAATATAACTTTAGCTAAAATAGTCTAATTAACAAGTTCAAAAGCGTGTTTTTGGACATACTATTACAAAAATTATGTGCAATAGCTTATTCGATTCGGAATAATGTCTAGATCAATGTGTGAAGAAAAATTTTGCAGTGCATAAAAAATTGCAAAAGTTATAAACAATTAAACACCTCAAAAACATGGTGTTTGGTTTTTCGCCTATAGTTTATAAACTATAAATATTTTTGGATTTTTCAAAAAAGATCCTAAAAGAGGAGGAAATTTGCTATAAATAAGTTTCAACTCCCAGAACTATACCTCCCAGCAAACATTTTCTATAACATTAATTATAACTCGACTTTGTTAAAGACGAATTTACTTATTGAGGTAATTATTACGTAAAATTTACTAGAAAAATATACCTCTAATGTAAATTTACCAAACGGTTTTAATTTATATTTAAATTTACATAAATTATACCAAGAAATCTACCTTTTACACAAATCTGCTTAAAAGTAACTTTAACCATATCAGCAAGGGAAAAACTACTAAAAAAAATAACCAACAATTACTTCAAAGTTAAATTTCCTTTGTAGTAAAATTAGGTGCCATATTTAGGTAATATCTACCTGTTTGGCAACTAAAAATCGTCTTTATAGTAGAATATCCAACTAGGTAGATTTGGTTAAAAATTCTACGTAATTTTATGCCTCCATAGTAACCTATTTGGCCGCTTTTATTTACTCTCCTTTAAAGTAATATTAGGTCGAGATCGTAGCAAAATTCTACCTATTTATCTACCTAATTTCAACCAAATAGTCGAATACTCATTTAGTATAGAAGAAATATTTATTAACTTTGTTGTAGCAATTACCTCAAAAATCTACCACAAAGTAAATTCGACTAAAAACCACCAATTTAAAAAGAGTCATACATGCATTTGTAAAATTTATGTTATTTAGGTTATTTTAACAATTAGGCTGTTCAGTTACTGTTTTAGTCATTATTCTTAAGAATTTCGGCCATTTTAAAAAAACCATTACAGTCGTAATCTTAATTTATGTATGGTGTAGATAGAGCTTTAAATGAGTGCGAAAAATAATTAATAAAATGAGTTCGAAAAATAATAAATCATATCGTTATACTTCCGATTTTTATCGTAAAATGAAACGTCTTAAATCTCAAGTGCAGAACAACGTGACCTAAATATGTTATATTTACCTATAGGTAAATTTTTTATAGAACCTATAAGTTATTATTTCTTTAAATAGGTAAAGTTAACTAATATGTCGTGAAATTGAAGTTAATTCAACTTAGTAAAAAGGTATTTGTAAAATACGTAGATTTCCTTAGTCATAATAACTTTAAGGTCGAATTCGCACAATACGCCATATTTTCTTAACTTAATTGAAGCACGATTCCAAATTTAAAATTTTTAAAATGACCCTAACTAAAACATACGAATGAAAATACCGAAAAACGAAACATTATTGATTTTCTAAAGTAATACACAACAAACGTAACATAGTTTTAGCTCATAATATTATTATTATTTTTTTACACGATCATATTTTTTTCTTATATTTTGTTAATTAGAGAGTATTTTGGAAGGGCATTGTTAACATGCACGACAAAATTTTCTTCGCATTAATTTCAACAAGCGTGAACTGTATATTCACCGCAATTACATTACATATATTTTTGTCACCGACATTTATTTATTTTCAATCTTTCATGTGAATTAGGTATATGTTTTAGTTGTGTTGGTGACTTCTTACAATATTTCTACTTATATATAGAGAAAAATACCAAATAAGTATAAAATTTCTTTTCGTACACTTGGAGGCATACGTCATCTGCAAATATTTTGGTAGTTTCTACCTAAACTTAGTTAAATCAACGTCGAATTAACGTTATACTGACGTCAAATTTCCCTAGAGAGGTATTACTAACCAAACGTACTGGGCTACTACAATGTGGATTTAGATGTAATTCTACCTATTTTGGTAAATAAAACCAAATTTCGGCGTCGTCTTATTCTCCACTTATGTCGAATCCACGTCGAGCCAACATAAATTTTACTTAATTATGGTTAAATCTAATTTTGCGACCAAATTTATTATATATAATTTAGGTAGTATCGACGTCAAATTACACCAAAATGTTTGCTGGGCCATTATTTATAATTTTAATTTAACGCTCAAAGTAGTCTTTCGCGCGCCATTTTTAGGTTGCGCGCACGGCGTCGAAACCGAGTACGTTACATAAAATAATTTTTTTAAATTAACAAAATTAAATTCAAAAATTTTAAAAAATTACGGTGTATTCAAAACACTTAGAAGAATTCATTCCCGTTGGAATTTTTTATAAAAATTAATTTTCCAACAAAGTAGGTTATTGTTAATTAACTAATTAACAAAATTTTTAGAATATCTCTCATCATTACAAATTGATAAAAAATATTAAATAATTACCCTAATTTTTTTTTTTCGTGGAGCTCTTTTTATATACATATAAAACAAAATAGCTTCATAAAAGTTTAAAAAATGTTAATACTTTGTTTATAATAATTTTTTAAAGTTTACAAAAACAGAAAAGTCACAGTGGTGCTATAATAAATTTTTTTTCAATTTATTATAATATTACTATTTTAATGCCGAGAAAAGACATTTATTAATTAAAAAAAAAAAAATTGTCCTCCATTTGTTTATAATTTTTTTATAGACAAATGGAGTATTTCAATTTTTTTCAAATTTTGTTTTTCCAACTTTCTACATAATTGCCAATTATGATTTTTAAAAAAAAAATTTCTTAATAATAACTTTTAATTGTTTATAATCGTTTTTTTAATATATCTATTTTTTAGATTATTAGTTAAGAAATGTGTTATTTTTTAAATCATAATTGACAGTCCTCTACAAAGTGACAGCAAAAAAAAAATGTTTTTATTAATAATTCCATTGTTTATTAAGTTAACAATTTGTTATAAACAAATTCCCAACTTTGGTTTATTTTTTTCCTGAAAGAAATAAAAATTCCAAAAACGACTTAGTGCATTAAAATTACGGAAAAAATTTTATTCCATTTTTTATTAAATTTTGAAAATATACGTACTATCAAAGTTGCAGCAGCTGATTTATTTGTTGACTTAAAAGTTGATATAACTTTTAAACTATTGGAGATACGACAATAAACGTTCGAGTCATTTTTGTAGGCAATGAAATTATCTCTCAGATAAGTCATTTGTCAATTCCGTACCTATTGTCAATTTGTTGTTTTTTTATATTTGTTTATAAAAATGATTTTTTTTTAAGTGTTTCGAACTTTTTCGGCTTGTAGCTCAGTAAATAATGCAAATTCGGTTATTGCACTTTAAGGCAAATCTGTTAAGCTATTAATTATATAACATTTGCAATTGTTTATTTCATTTTCAGTCAATTTTTTTATAAACTATTATAATTTTTTTACTAAATCTTTGGAATTTTTTTTACTTCTAGCTATTTACTTACTATTCTCTGGCTATCTTCGATCAAAAATTTTAAAAATTATTTTTCCTTTGAAAAACATGCAAGAATTTCTATAAATAATTGAAAGAAAAGTCGTAAAATGAATTATGTTGAGGGGATCGGACAAAAGATTTGACCTGTAAACACGCAGCTGCACATTGAAACGTACAAAACTCGAAAGAAAAAAAATGAATCAGTAAAAAAAGTCCGACCAAATTTTAAAGATTTGTAACAAAAACACTATGCAATATTATGTAAAAAATGGAAAATAATATGAATGCATATACTTTCCAAAGATTTAGTAAAAAAATTATAATAGTTTATAAAAAAATTGACTGAAAATTAAATAAACAATTGCAAATGTTATATAATTAATAGCTTAACAGAATTGCCTAAAGTTCAATAACCGAATTTGCATTATTAACTGAGCTACAAGCCGAAAAAGTTCGAAAAATTAAAAAAAAAACTATTTTTATAAACAAATATAAAAAACAACAAATTGACAATAGGTACGGAATTGACAAATGACTTATCTGAGAGATAATTTCATTGCCTACAAAAATGACGTGAATATTTATTGTCGTATCTCCAACAGTTTAAAAGTTATATCAACTTTTAGGTCAACAAATGGATCAGCTGCTGCAACTTATATTTTCAAAGTTTAATAAAAAATGGAATAAAATTTTTTCCGTTATTTTAATGCACTAAGTCGTTTTTGGAATTTTTATTTCTTTCAGGAAAAAAATAAACCAAAGTTGGGAATTTGTTTATAACAAATTGTTAACTTAATAAACAATGGAATTATTAATAAAAAAATTTTTTTGCTGTCACTTTGTAGAGGACTGTCAATTATGATTAAAAAACACATTTCTTAACTAATAATTTAAACAATAGGTATATTAAAAAAAAACGATTAGAAACAAAAGTTATTAAGAAAAACTTTTTTTTTATCACAATTGGGAATTGTCTAGAAAGTTGTAAAAAAAAATTGAAAAAAATTGAAATAATCCATTTGTTTATAAAAAATTTATAAACAAATGGGAATTTTTTTTTTTAAATAATAAATGTCTTTTCTCGACATTAAAACAGTAATTTTATAATAAATTGAAAAAAAAAAATTTTTATAGCACCACTGTGACTTTTCTGTTTTTTTAAACTTTAAAAAATAATTATAAACAAAGTATTAACATTTTTTAAACTTTTATGAAGCTATTTTGTTTTATATGTATATAAAAAGAGCTCCACGAAGCAAAAAAATTTACGGTAAATATTTAATATTTTTATCAATTTGTAATGATGAGAGAAATTCTAAAAATTTTGTTAATTAACAATAAACTACTTTGTTGGAAAATTAATTTTTATGAAAAATTCAAACGGGAATGAATTCTTCTAAGTGTTTAGAATACATCGTAATTTTTTAAAATTTTTGAATTTAATTTTATTAACTTAAAAAAATTATTTTATGTAACGTACTCGGTTTCGACGCCGTGCACGAAACCTAAAAATGGCGTGCGAAAGGCTACTTTGAGCGTTAAATTAAAATTATAAATAATGGAGGTACAGTTCCGGGAGTCAAACCTTATTTATAGCAAATTTCCTCCTCTTTGGAAAAATATTTATAGTTTACAAACTATAGGTAAAAAACCAAACACTATGTTTTTGAGGTATTTAATTGTTTATAACTTTTGCAATTTTTTATGCACTGCAAAATTTTTCTTTACACATTGATCTAGACATTATTCCGAATCGAATGAGCTATTGAACATAATTTTCTTAATAGTATTTCCCAAAAACACGCTTTTGAACTTGTTGATTAGACTAAAAGAAAGCTAGAATTTTTTAATGATAAAATTGAATGTGTCGAGGAACCTTAATATAGAAACCGCGTGTAAGAAATGGGAAGTGTGTACAGGCAATTTACGAACAGGTATTGTAGAACCTAATCATAGGTTTACACATTTAAAATAATATGATGAAAAGACATTTGATTTATACTCAAAAAAAAATTGTTCAATTTTTGGGTACTATTCATGAATATATTTATCAAATACTACCCAAATATGGACATATAGAATGCATTGTTAAAAAACTAATTTTATGTTTTTACGAGCCTTAATTTAGCATGGTTCGCTGGCCAAGAGCATAAATCAAATGTTTTTTTTTCTTATAAATGATTGAAAAGTTGTGTACCATTTATTATAAGAAACTAAAAATATTTCAAAGCATTTAAAAGACAACATAAACCTATGTTAATTTTTAATTTTAAAATACACTGCGACTTTATTATTTTGTTTTAGATATCCCTTTGTATAGAGACTTTTGCAATGGATATTGGAACTAAGCTGGACAGAAATAGATGGATAGATGGGTAAAAGAATAAAAAGTGGTTCATGTGCCAGAGTTACCTAACCAATAAAATTTCAAAACAACTAGGCTTCGTATATATTGAGGCAACTCAATAGAGCTTGAGAACATTAGTGAATGAAGGAGACAGAAAAAAAAATACTTGACTAAGTGGGTTGCATAAACATTCAATTAAATTTGGTTGCCTGATAAACTTTGACAAAGATTTATAATAACTAATGTTTCAATTTTACGGATATAATACATAATATAAATATTAAACAATATAACAATTAAAATTAAATTGATCAGGGAAAATTGATTGGCTTAGTAAGGAAAATTAAGATCAACGTATAACGTTTTTATGTTAAATTAATTGTAAATATTAATTATTATTTATTATTATTATTATCTCAAGATCTGATACAAGATCTAATTAAAAATAATATATTTCCTCCATTTAACATTTGTCATCTCCTCTCACTTATTCAAAAAAAAATTTACGACCTCTTGATAAAATGTGTGTATGAAAGTAAAGTATGTTTGTAATTAATATTAGTCTTGCAACCTATGTTCTAACTCAATTGTTATATACCTACCTTACCGTGCCCTAGTTTTGTGTGTAAAAAAAAATTACCTGACGGGCCCCTAGACAAGAAAAAATGTTTTCCCTTGTTTATTCCTTGCTTGCCTTATCTTCTTTTATATATTTTTCTTCTTTCCTTGCTTAGAAAAAAAGTGTGTATGATTGAATGAATGTATTTAGAGTGATAATGCAATTTAAACTTATATATTTCGCGACTGGCTGAATGGGAAGTGCCCAAGCCATACAAAAATTACTATTTTTTGTTTTTTTGTGAAAAATTACCTTTATTTTGTGTAATAATAAGTCAATACTAGTGTTTTTTAAAACAATAATTGTGATATTTATAGATATGACTGCTTTCTGTTGTTTTTAATTTTTTTAAATTATAATTGTGTTTTTTAAAACTTGTACCCAGTTTTTGTTAATAATAAAATATTTGTCACATTGCTATCTTACATTTTTAGGCTTCAATAATTTATTGTGTAATTATAGTGTTTATATTCTATAAATAAAATAACTTATTACAAATGTTTTTTTATTTTTCATTTTTTTAAGTGACATTTTCCGTTTTCAGCATTTACAATATTCATTCGTTTTAGTTATTGTAAGAAAAAGCTGTAAAATAGGAAAATATTACTTGAAATCCCGCCATTTTTTAAATCGCTTTACTTAGTAGTGTTCTACTTTACCGACTGTACCGAATTATAGTTTATCATATCGCGCTTAGCGCGCTGCTGTCGAGGTCAAGCAAACTTGTTACTAACTATTTACAGGGAAAACGTTTACCCTGGGTGGATCTATAAGGAATTTTTGTTTAAATTACGATTGGACATAATTGTCGTATGGCAATCACCTCTGCTTAGCTTATTAAAAAACTTAAGAAAGCCCGTATCAAAGTTATTTGTTAAATTCACAATTTATTTTTAAAAAATTGTTCAAAAATTACTCCTTTTTCGCACTATTAAAAAATCCTTGAGATCAAACTATATGTCACATACTGTATAATCAAAAGATGAGTAACTAATATATTATCTAAACTGATTTGAGCAATTCCTAAAACGTAGTGTTTTAAACTACAATATGATTATTACTGAGTACCAAATTCAAACTTGCGCGTTTCAAATAAGACGGCGGACAAAAAAGTTCTTCGTAATCACTGGCGGCTTGTGGTAATTTGAACTGAATATTCAAAAATTCAAGTAATTTTAACATTTGTGAGTTCAGTTCAAAACTTTTTATTGCTTTTGTTTTATTAGTGTTTGTTTTAAGTGTAGTTAATATTATCAATATCATACTTTTTCAAACACTACAACTATTAACTTACTTGCTGTATTTTAGTAATATGTACTCGATAAATACTATTAATAAAACATAATCGATTATTCCAAAATAGGTAGTTTTATTTGAGTAATTGGAATTTTTTTATTAATTTATAGAAATCTACTAAAATTTATCAAAAAAAATGATACTAAAAATACTAGAAATCTACTAAATATGGCAACGTTGGATCAAAGTCAGAGTGACCTGTAGAATAGGGGAGTGTGGACATAAACATATGATATACATTCAGTAACCAAAATTTTGGATGTTCAAAACGACAAAATATAGACTTCAGTACAGATTTAAGTTAAAAACTTCCAGTCTTTTGGAAAGGTATATTATAAACACTGAAAATGTTTTACCTAAATATGTACTGAGATCTATATTCTGTCATTGTGAACCCCCAATATTTTGGCTACAAGCCGCTACTGTTTACATTGAAGAAGTAGGAATATTGGTGTTTTCTTATGTTAAAAATCTGATGTGTCCAACACATGACTTTCCTATCTAGTTAGTATAGGCTTTTTCCGGTTATTTTGTACAACCTATTGCAACACTTCTATAAATGTTTAGAGGATAAACTAAATATATACATTTTCCTCATACATCTACCTCGAAACATTTTTCTATAGATATTCATTGAAAACGAAAATACTGCAAAATTTAAATTTAACACTTCTCCTACAATTTTTCCATTACGGTCCATTTTAGAAAAATCATGTAAAAACAAAAATTATAGAGATCGATAACGCAAACAACCGTTAGTTCAACAATTTTCATAAAAATCAGAATTTTGCACATTTTGTCAAATTTCTCGAATACGGACCATTTCAGAAAATTTTTACATAATACAAGAATTATAGATAATAATATTAGAAGTAACTTTTATTTAAACAATTTTTTTCTCCAAACATAAATAACAGATATATTCCATAAAATATAAAAACGACCTCCCATAATGTGCCCCCCACATGTTTAGACTTTGTTCAAAATCTAATCATTTCACGTCAGGCCGAAATAAAACTTAAGTTTAAAAATTAATGTTTTTTACTTTATCCGTTTTTGAGTTTTCTTCAAATTTCGAAATTTACACATTTTCTCAAATATCTCGAATACGGTCCATTTTAGAGAAATTATGTATACGATAAAAATTATAGAGAATTATATTACAAACAACTTTTATTTAAACAATTTTTATATTTAAAGAATTTTCTTGTCCAAACGTAAATAACACATATATTCCATAAAATATAAAAATTACTACCCCCAGATGTTCCGACTCTGCCCAAAATCTAATCAGTTTATTGGCCGCTGGAACAAAGCTTAAGTTTGAAATTTGGTGTTTTTCTGTGTATCGGTTCATGAGTTATGGTGGATACAGACACACACACAGATACACACAGACACACATACATCCTCGCGAAAATAGTCAAAACGGATTCAGGGGACCTCAAACCGTAAAAATCCGTCAAAAATTCGAGGTCGAAAAAAATCATGATTCCTATACTTTCCTTATATCTGTATACATATAGGAAAGTAAAAAGTGAATATTTTAGTTATTCTAATATTTGTTTTGTTTTTAATACGTTGAAAACCATGTATAGAGTAAGTTCGGCAAATATGGCACACTATAAGGTTTAAATTATAGGCAAATTAAAAAAAAATAAGTCAGATTAATTTAAAACTTGGGCCTATTACAACTCAGGAACATATGCAGATATAAAAATATAAAAAAATATTAACACTTTCCTAAAAAGAGAAAAAAAACAGAAACCTTATATTATCTTAAAATTTCGTCATGGTAGGATATTATGGCACTGGTCCATATTAGCCGACTGCAATGACGAAATTTCAAATTTAACATTATTTTGAGCTACAATAGCCCAATCGGATTAGTATTTTAGATTCTGAAAAATTCGAAGCAGCAATTTTCCTTCGGAATTCGTTGGAGGGGGTCTCTGGTAGTCTAAATTCAAAAAGTTGGGATTCCAAAGTTGTCGTTACCTCCGCCATCTTGATTTAAAGGGTTATTTTTTGTATCTTGAATAACTTATTTATTTTCAATTTTACACGGAAAATAGTTTTTACAAAAGTTATTTAAAATTAAATTTCCTACAATTCTGCTTTTTTTTTTGTACGATCGATTTTTTTCGATTTATACCCGAAAAGTGGGGGTGAATTTTTGGTTATAGAATAACTCATTTATTTTCAATTTTACGAGAAAAATTGTTATAAACAATTTTGTTTAAAATTAAATTTCCTACAATTCTGTTTTTTTTTGTACGATCGATTTTTTTGTATTTATCCCTGAGAAGAGTGGGGGTGAACCTAAGTATTGTATTGTCACGTTTATTATTGATGTTGTACCATTATTTTTTCTGTTTGTTTTTTTTTTTGCTGATTTTCAAAAATGTTATTTGGTACAATTATGATTCCGATTTTTTCTAAAGTTTGGTACAATTATGATTCCGATTTTTTCTAAAGTTTATATTGTTGGGTCGCACGTTCACGGTAAAGGAAAAGAGGGGTGTAAATAATCAGTTTATCGAACAGTATAATTTTTACAATTAAAAAAATGAAATTTATTTTCTTTTTAGTACACTTTTAAAAGTATCGAAACGTCAATTGTATACCTGGAATTAAAAAGAAACGTGATAATACAATGATAAGAGTTTACCCCCACTCTTCTCAGGGATAAATACAAAAAAATCGAGCGTACAAAAAAAAAGCAGAATTGTAGGAAATTTAATTTTAAATAACTTTTGTAAAAACTATTTCCCGTGTAAAATTGAAAATAAATGAGTTATTCAAGATACAAAAAATAACCCTTTAAATCAAGCTGGCGGAGGTAACGACAACTTTAGAATCCCAACTTTTTGAATTTAGACTACTACAGACCCCCTCCAACGAATTCCGAAGAAAAATTGCCTGTTCTTCACCTAATCCGATTGGGCTACAAAATTCGCAAATAAAATTGTAATTCTCAATCCCAGCACAGGCTTCGTGTGCCCACAATTTGCAATGAACACATTGAATCCAGGTTTCACCTGAGTTGTCTTCAGAAAAGAGAGCTTCACAATATAAACATTGAGCATCGCCGTTTTTTCGCCTGTCGGGGCTTTCATCTGAACTTTCATGGCAGGAGTAGTCATTGGAACTACATTCTTTATCAGAACTAGTTTTTTTTAGTGGTCTACTTTCTTAGTCATTAGAGCCTTACCTTTATTGAGTTCTGAGGATTTTTTACTTTGACCCTTAAACAGAACCTTTTTTGTGGTGGTTTCTTTTGTCTTTTTCTTTTCTTCAATTTGTTTTAAAGACTCTTCTAATTCCTACTTGTAAGGCGATCCAGATATTAACATGGGTTTGGAAGGTTTTCTACCTCGATTACTTCTCGATTTAGGAGAAATCCTAGGAATGGGAGAGATGGTAAATGGCGTAATATTTGATGTGGATGACTGAGGTGTTGAAATTTCAATGCATCGCGAAGAAGATGCTTTAGGCAACACAATTGCGTAGGAATCATTAAAATCATCATTATTGCCAGATGTGGGGGTTCTCGTTGCTTCAGCATCTGCTCCTGGAATAGCAGATGAAGAAGCGGGATTTTGTTGCTTTTCAACTGTTTCATGTCGATCATTCGTAAGCTCCGATATCACATTTGTACCTGTGACATCAATAAAGTCATGATCTTGAAAAATGTTTCTATTAAAAGGATAGATTCCAGTTATTCTAAAACCATTAACAGCAATCTCTCCGGTTTGGCACTTTAGATAGGCACGTCCAAATAACTCCTTTATATCGAAATGTGTTAAAGGCCTTGTGTTATTTCTGATCCAACAACGTATTTCTTCCGTCAAATATTTTTTAAGAGGCTCCATAAAAGTTTTATCCAGAGGCTGTATTTTGTGGCTGGAATGTGGGGTATAGAAAGTAAATACACGTTGTTTTCCCTAGCGATATCAATAATGTCGATATTTCTAATTTGACTAAAGTCTATTCAAATTTAATTTACGCCTGATGTAAACAGAAGCAGGTGGACGCTAAAATTGAGCAGGGCCGTATTTTACTTTTCCGTCTTGCAAAAATGTAAAATGTAAAATAAAAGAGTGTCATTGTGAAATTATTTTTTTATTACGATAAAAACATATTTTGCAAAGTAAAACTATAAAATAAATGCCATACACGATCTCCCAGACTTTAGTGACATTTCTGGACGAAGATAGGTGAGCGACATAAACTGCGTTAACCTGCAATACAAATTAATAAATGTATTTGACTTTAAAAGAGATGTATATTTAGTTCATTACATATGTCTACTGTGATACAGAGCATTAAAACAATTATATTAAAAAATTATATTGTACAGGGTTCCAAATAATTGCAAATTCTTTAATAGCTAATATATATCTACTAAAAGCATTAAAAAAACTTTAAATATAAGAGGTATTTGGTATTTGATTTAAGATTGTGCATCTTAAAAAGAAACCTTTTGTATTTTTGATAACTTTTGTTCTTTATTGTTCTTGTTCTACTAGTATTTAGATTAGACAACTTGTACCCTGTATTATAGCAATCTTCCTTACTTGACTTGGCACTATTCTGAATCGGATAAATTACTTAGACTTGAAAGGCTATCTTCATTAATCAAAATTACAAGTGGTTCTACCTGAACCTCTATAATATTATCCAACTCCCACATTGTTGCTTCAACTTTTTGGCGAACATGGTCAATACACTTTTTCCATTTTTCTGGAGAAATTAATAATATTACTTCTTCAAAAAAAAATTTTAATGTCTCCAGATTTAAATGTTGAGTTTTTATCTGCTGTATTGTTTAACGTCAACCTAGATTAATTCAATAGGGTTAAGTTCACAATGATACGGAGACATGTGAAGTATTATGTTGTTTTGCTGCTTAGCCATTTCATCTATTACATACCTATCATAATGTTTATGTTGCTTACCAAGTTTTAGAAGTTGGATCTTAAGCATTTGGTAGTCGAATTCAATTTTTTTCCCTTATAGCCATTTTTAAATATCACCTTTTTTAGACGTCGTAGATATTTTTTCCAGCTTTCTCAAATAATAATGCAGTTATCTTCTAATTTTGGTAGGGTGTTTGAAAACCACTCTTTGAACGATTCTCCACACATTTCTTCATGGTAGTCACCGGATTTTTCAACTCAAATACATAAAGTGCATTAGAGAAAAAGCCTTCTTCACTTCCAATATGGCATATAATGAGCTGTTTTTACGCACATACCTGATGGGTTTTTAAAACCAGTTAAAAGTTCATCCAAAAAGGCTTGTCTGGATGAAAAAACCGACATATCGAAAAATACTTTTGATTTGGTGTGGCCTGCGTTAATCCAAGTCTCATCAAGATAACATATTTTTTGCTTTTTTTCTCTGTACCGATTTATTTTTTGTGGCGTAGGACGAAACAATTTCATTTTTGTCTAAAAACAAACTATTTTTTCATCGAGTTTTAAATTTAAAATTAAGGGTTTTGAAAAGCTTGTAAAATGTAGCTCGCTTAAAAGTAGACAAATATGGATCATCGTTGACTTCTTATAAAACCTTATCAATTGTTGGAAGTTAATTTCTAAAGAAGAATTGATGTACTTTGCGCCTTATTGCATTTTTATCAAAATCATCCACAGAGCCACTAATTTGTTTATAACGTAGCTTTCTTTTTGGTTCAGAAAATGTATGAATCTGCCTATACTCCTTCATAACATTAAAAACGGTTTGAGCGCACATCTCTGTTTTATCAGCAACTCTCCTTTCAACATTATGTACCAACATATCAGGGTTCTATAAAATTTATTGCTTATAAATATTAAGAACCATTTTTTTAGTACGGATGACCAAATGTCCCTTTTTCGGTCGCTTTTTAGAAGGAGTAAAAACATTTTTCTGGACTTCATCTGCTGTGTGGAGGACATAGTGTCACGCAGCAATTACAAAATATAGTTAATTAAATGTCCATAAAATAGAGTTAAACATGTTCAAACTAACAACAACCACAAAAACAAAAAAAATAAATAACACAACATATGTATATCTAAACTATAATATAATGAATTATAATCAATCAAACATACAGAATGTCCAAACTAACCAACACGGTGAATGCTACCAAAACGCCGTTTATAATTATCCAAATTGAACTGAATTCGACTCTGACAAAAAATATTTGCGCGTCGTCTAAATGACTAACGACCGATTAACCAATAGAAGCGCAAAAAATGTCACGTGAGCTGTTGCTGAATGGGAGAAATTGTTTTGACGAGGCGTAAATAAAAGCTGAATAGACTTTAGTGTGTCCATAAAGAATCAACAATACTGGAGATTCTGTTGAAGGCTTTACGAAATTTATAAAGTGATTGAACCATTTCGTAAAAATGTAAGTATGGATCCATCCAGATGGGTGACAGTCATAGATAGCCCCTGGAGGTGCTCCTTTCATAAGAAGAGGGTTATTCCTTTTACGCGGAAATATCAGTGGAGGCACAAATATTCCACTGGCACTCATGCACATGACGCAAGTAATAAGAGACCCCCTTTTAGCTGATGTTAGTGATCTGACTTGTTTTTTTCCCTTAAGACTTATAACTTTAGGTAAATGCGACGGTACAACACTCATTCCAGTTTCATCTACGTTGAACACCCTCTGCAGAAAATTTATGTTTAACGTATTCAGTTTCAAGCAAATTAAAAATTCGTTCACACTGTCCCTGTTAAATCCTCTCATTCTACTTAAAGAAGTTCCTGTGGGTTGTCGAAAAGTCAGTTGTGGGTGGCGGCCTAAAAATAACCGAAGCCAGTCTTTGTCTGCACTTTCATTTTTGGACAAAAACCTATTTTCTATATTATTTTTAATTGCAAGTTGATAAGCCAAGTGCATTGTATCACGCCTTGTCAAACCAAAAAACTTCGATTCCATTTGTAAAATATAATCGACCAATGATATTTTAATTTCAGGTGGCAAAGTGGGCTTCCTATTTAGCAGCAGTCAACTCGTTAAGGGCAACTCTGTTTTTGCTGTTAGACAACGTAAAGTAGTTTTTGGCACATTATAATATTTAAATGCCTTTAGAAAACCCATTTCGTTTGTTCTGACAGCTTGTATAGCTCGCTCCATTGCCTGCTTATTCCATAACTGCCGTTTGTTTTGACTTTCTGGTTTTCGACGAGCCATTATCTGCAACGAAAATGACAGTGCTGTGTTAAAATATAAGGATGGGTAATATGGCCCACCATGCCATAATGGCCTACCCTTTAGTGGACCATATTGTCTGCCCTGCCACTATTTTACAAATAAATTATTCTAACAGTGAAATAATATATTGAATAAAACAATATTGTTTGTAAGTAATGTCCAGTGTCCTAAACAACATACTACAAATATAAAATCAAGTTAATAGCTAATTTATAAAAAAAAAATGTATCCAAAACTTACGAAGAAATAACATGGAAGACGCTTGAATCACAAATTTAAGCACAGCATTGACATACGCTCTTTCAAGGTGATAAACTCGAACTAACAGTGGTAGTGTTGCCAGAATATATTTTTGTAATGTACCAGATTTATCTAAAAAATGTACCAGATTTCATAAAAATGTACTAGATTCTATAAAATTACCAGATTTTTCTAATTATGAAGTATGGTCATTAAAGAGCAAAAAAGGTTTATAGAGAACACGAACACATCAATTTTAAACAATATTTTATCTCTCGACAAATTTCCAACACTATTTTATCTCTCGAGCAATTTTTGAAAAAGATTTTAATATCTTTTGATATTATTTTATCTCTTGAACAGATTTTAAATCTATTTTTATCTCGATAAATTTCTAACAGTATTCTATCTCTCGAGCAATTTTTAACCACTTTTTTATTCCTCGAGCAATGTTTGTACAATATTTTTTTGTACAATTTTTAAAACTATTTAATCACTTGAGCAATTTTTAACATTAACTTTCAAGCTATTTTTAAACAATATTTGATCTCTCGTGCAATTTTTGAGCAAAATTTTAACAATTTCTAACACTATTTCATCTCTCGAGCAATTTTTAAAAACGATTTTAATACCTTTTGATAATATTTTATCTCTCGAACAGTTTTAAAAAACTCTTAAGCTATTTTTAAAAAATATTTTATCTCTCTATAAATTTCCAACAGTATTCTATCTCTCGAGCAATTTTTAAACAACTTGTTTTATCTCTCGAGCAACGTTTGTACAATTTTTAACACTATTTAATCACTCGAGCAATTTTTAACAGCCTTTTTTTTACCTTTCAAGCTATTTTGGAACAATATTTGATGTCTCGTGCAATTTTTGAGCAAAATTTTAATAATTTCTAACACTATTTTATCTCTCGAGCAATTTTTAAAAAAGATTTAATACCTTTTGATAATATTTTCTCTCGAACAGCTTAAAGAATTTTAAACAAATTTATAACAGTATTCTATCTCTCGAGCAATTTTTAATAACTTTTTTTATCCCTCGAGCAATGTTTGTACAAAATTTTTTGTAAAACTTTTAACACTATTTAATCACTCGAATAATTTTTAACAGCTTTTTACCTTTCAAGCTATTTTTGAACAATATTTGATCTCTCGTGCAATTTTTATTAACATTTTTTATCTTTCTAACAATTTTTAAACAATGTTTTATCTCTCGAGAAATGTTTAACAGTATTTTTTAATTCTCAAATAATTTTTGAATAAGATTTTAATAACTTATGATACTATTTTATCTCTCGAACACTTTTAAAACCTTTTTTTTATCTCTTGAGCTATATTTAAACAATATGTTATGTTTCGATAAATTTATAACATTATTCTATCTCTCGAGCAATTTTTAACAACTTTTTTATCTCTTTAGCAAACTGCACAATATTTTAACTCTCGACAAATTGATAAAAATATTTTAAATGTCGATAAATTTTTAACAATGTTTTATATATCAAGCAATGTTTGTACAATATTTTATCTCTCGAGCATTTTCTAATAGTATTTTATCGTTCGAGGAATTTTTAAGCAATGTTTTATCTCTCGAGAAATTTCTAATAGTAATCTCTTGAGTTAATTTTGAACAGTATTTTATTTCTCAACAAATTTTTTAATAGTATTTTATCCCTCGAGCAATTTTTGAACAATGGTTTAACATTTTGTAATACTATTTCTCGGGCAATTTTTGAACACGATTTTAACAATTTATAATACTATTTAATCTCTCCAAAAATTATTAAATATTTTTATCTCTCATTAAATTTCTAACAGTATTTTTATCCCTAGAGCAATTTTTGAACAATATTTTACCCCTTAAGCAATTTCTAATACTATTTTATTCTTTGGCCAATTTTTTACACCCTTTTTTAACTCTCAAGCCATTTTTGAACAATATTTGATCTCTCGTGCAATTTTTAAACAATGTTTTATCTCTCGAGAAGTGTCTACTATTTTATCTCTGAAGTAATTTTTAAGAACTATTTAATTTTTTTTTGCAATTTTTGACCAATATATTTTACAATTCAAATGGAAACATACGCTGAAAAAAGTACTAGATTTTGTTTCGAGTGTACTAGAGTACCAGATTCTCAGAGATTATACTAGATCTAGTACAATTGAAGGGTGTCCGGTTCAAATAGGCTAAGTGCCAAAATTAAAAAGCCGAGATATTTTTAAAAAACAATTTTTTTCAGGTCGTTTTGCAAAAGGTGCTATATACATTAGTTTAACTTTGATATTTTATCAGAACATACTAAAATATCATTTTAATTCAATTACCCATAAATATATTTCTTTAAATTTTCCGAAATTTTCATAAAGGGGAAAAAACATTTTAGAAACATGTTAAGTGCCACATACGAAAAAAAGTTAAATAAATAAAATAAAAGTCTAAACTCATTCAAACTAAAGATAACCCTTTATTTAACATCAAAATAACAAAAAAGTAAACATGTTATAATATTTAAACTTATTTTAATAGCATATTTCGATAGAATTCCCTATGTTGTTCTTTTTCAAAAAAATCTATCATTGACTTCAATGATTTTTTTTTGTTTTCTGATATCTTGCTTTCTGGGGCTAAAAGCTTCAAGTTTACGTTTCTTATATCGTTAATAGTTTTCTTTTTTTTTTAGAACGTTTATCTTGTGCGTAGGTTCGATATCGCTGAAAAAGTACTTTACCTGTACTACAGTGGGACTTTCTTTATCGATAAAAATCATAACAGCCTTACTAATATTTAGTTTTTTAATGTCAATGAGGTTTTCCGCGGCCTCTTTAAGATCCCAGAATCCATAACATTCCATATCTATAATTTCAAAAGGCGGATGATATTTCGCAGATCTAATAACATCATGTAAATCTCGAGGAATCATGGCTTTCATTACTTTTTTGCGCTTTTCTATAAGCGCAAAATCACGGTCACATGACATAAAAGAATGTCCACTAACCAAAAATTTATGCTGAATATTTTCAAACACTCCATGAGTGACCAAAAAAATAAACAAGAAAATCATAACTTTATTCTTATTTTGGCCTACGCAGTTGTCAGTCCAAAAGACAAGGCGTTTCAGTTCAACTAGAGAACTATTTAAAAATCTAAGTATACAAGAAGAAATCTCATTGCTTCCCCTTCCAGCCATTCCCTCGTTCCAGTTGCACATATATGCAGTGTTTGAGTTGCTACAATGGATTCCCAAGTTATAACAGCTAAGTTGACTCAAATAAAACATATCGCTGTGTGTTAAGGTAGGTACAAAAAGAACCTGTTGTAAATCTACCGACAAACAACATGTCTGAGCTCCAGGCAACTGTGATGCAGCCACATCCTCCTTCATTAAGTTTATTATGGCTTGTTCCGATTTTCGATGATGAATCTCCAGTTTTTGACGTGCTTTTAGGCTTGAGGATAGCTCTGCTTTTATTTCACATGTTAATTTGTCGCAAACTCTACATGTGTCACTCCTTGGTGGACGTTATTTTAAATTAGGAAATTCTTTTAGAAATACCTTGCGGTAGAAGCGAAATGAACAGTTTGAATCCGGATATTTTTCAATAAAAGCCTTATGTAATCGGTGTGTATTAAGTTCAGGACTGAGATATTCTTTAGTAGTTTGCGATCTCGAATAATGACTTTCTTGCCTGGGTAAAGAGGCAATATGTCTTATTACCATATTTCGATCATCGTCTGTAAATTTTTTTAACTTATGAGATGTTCGGTTATCTTTAAAAGTAGTATGCCCCAGCTTTTTCTTTCTTATTATTGTCTCAAGTTTCATTTTCGTCAATGAAAAAATGTCCATAAATGTTTGTTTGCAAACTCTTACCGTCTGCCCCGTTCCATCAGGAATAGAATAAAAGACAGTACCTTGACGATGACTGTCCGCTGGATCCTCGTAGTTACCATGACGTCTCCTTCTCACTGGTCCCAGGCTTAAAAGGTTCATAATAAAAGTTCCTTGTACGTTGGAAGTTTCATTGTAAAATCTTTTGTGTAAATCTAGCTTTCTTTCATAAGTAACATTTTTACAGAAATGGTAGCATTTACACGATACCTGAAATTAAAGAAAATATTATATGTAGTTCTAAGTATTTAGGTATATTAAGGTAAGTATATTGTATAAATAAAATGTGATTTTATGAACCAACCCATTTTGTATACCTTAATATACTACTTTATTCCATGCATTTAACTTACCTCTTGTTTAGGTTCTGCCTTTTTGGGTGTTGTTTTATTACACCGAGTTTTATATTCCAGTACTGCCACTTTTAATTTTTTTTGTTCATCCCTGAAGCGACCAGTACCTCGTTTTCTTTTATTCTCCATCACAAAAAGTTAAAAACATCAAACACTTGCCCACTGAATTAAAGATTATTTTCCAATAAATACTTCTGTGGCACTTAGATTATTTGTACTGAAACGTCATGTCATTTTTGAACCACGCCAACTTTACAATTTTTTTATAACCTTTCTAGTCAAGCTTGGCACTTAGCATTTTTGTGGGACATAACTAATGGTATATATTATGTTTGTATCGACAAATCTCAAAATTTAAAATTTTGGCACTTAGCATGTTTGAACCGGACACCCTTTAATTGTACTAGACTGGCAACACTGAACAGTGGGGACTACAACTGCTGAGCAGTTAGCGCCTCACATTGTTCCGAAGCAACTTTAATATTGACCGCCTGGACCATATTTACCAAACTTACCCTAAACATTATTAGTTCTTCATATTTAGAGATTATTTTTGAATGTTTATCAGATTAGGCAGAAAACTTCAATGATTTTTCTGTAACAACATTACTATATGAAATTTTACCTACCAGCATTTTTACAATTTGTCACACATGTCAAATAAAATAAATATATTTGTTTAAATAACTTTTTTCTACACCCGTATTATAATAATGCACTTATATGCCCATAATCCGTTTCATAATGATACCCATTATGATACAGATTTTTCATTACGATACAGATTTTTAATCAATAGAAACCTACAATTTTTCAATCAAGCATGCTGTTTGACGTTTGTCCTAGGTTCCTATGTAATTATTTTAGTTGTCAAAACGTATTAAATTTTCGTAGGTAGCTAAACTTCGATAATTATAATATTAAAATGTCTGATATTAGCGATATAGAAGACTCCTCCACACATATCGGAGAAAGCAGAAAATACAGTACAAAATATTTTACCGCAAAAATCTAGGGAAATACCAATACCTGAAGTAATACCATTAATTACAATTTTGTAGAATTTTTTATAGAAATACGAGTAATTACTGTTATTGTGTTCAATACCAATATAAATATAATATTTATAGGTCTTGATTATTTATCGGGTGTAGAAAAAATAGCGTATGCAACTCTCATGTAATGGTTATTAAAACACTCGCATAAACCATACGAAACTCGCCTTTGGCTCGTTTCGTATCCCGGTTAATGCTCGTGTATTAATAACCATCATTACATGATCCTTGCATAATATACTATTATTGGCAAATAAAACAAGTGAACTAAAATGTTTATTTTATAAGATCAGTTCCATAAAATAGGTAAACCTAATTAAAATATTTTGTTGTGTTTGTTTTATTTTACAAATTAGTAGAAGATGTATAGTAGTTTGTGCAAGAAGAGTGAATATAGACAATCCACACGAGTTGTCCAGTATATTTTTTCTGCGACCCTTTAACGAAAATCTACATATTTTGAAATTTATTTTAGGTTATTTAAACAAAAACTAATTTTAAAATAATTTATGACTTTAACTAATTTATACGATAAACTTGAAAAAAAATTATTTAATTTAATTATTCTTCAGCCCAGATATGGACCCGGGCCTCTCGCATAATAGCCGAACACCCTGGTCTCACCTCCATCGAAACACTTATCATTTTCGTTTTTATACTCGTAATTAAATTAGATTCATATAGTTTGATTAAAATTTATTATTTATTTGTAAATATAGACGAAATAAAAATATAAATGCTATTTTTTATCGATTCTACAAAAGAAAAACTCATTTTTACGTATATTTAAACTCAATAACTAAAAAATATACTGACAATTAGTTTGACAGAATTGTCATTTATATAAAATTTAAAAAATAATAGTAGCCGAGTGACCAAAATATCAACTGTGATCGGTGGATTTATTTTTGAACAATTTTTTTACTAGGGAGAATTGATATGAAATATATACGTTCAAACAAAAGGGAATCCATCTTTATAAATATGGTCAATGTAGTAACAAAATAATACACAAAAACTCTATTTAGTTGAACGCAATGACATACTTTTTTGTTTTGTAGTCTGTGCATAGATAAGCTAATATCCATGTGAATGTAGAAAAAATAATTTTAAATTACCTACATAAACGTGGGGATATTGGTCAGGCTAACAGACATGAATTCGTTAGCGTTCCAAATTATTTTTATTATACTTTTGCGGTATTAGCCAAAGGAGTAGTTGTTTTCAGGGAGTAAACGGTCGCTCGACGTTTCTGTGACACGGTCTTTGAGGTTTTCTCTTTGTCCTTTGTTTCTAAGTTAGTCACCATCACCAAAAAAATATTATATTTCTACTCAAATGTCAACATTTTTTAAAATATAACGTCATTACCTTTTCCCAGATGGCGTCATGAATAAATGGAATATCTTAAAGCACGTGCTATTAAAAGTACAAAAATATACAGGGTGAGTCGGGAGGAGCGCACCAAACTCTAAGAGTATATTATACGCGTGAAAATAATGTAAAAAAACTCATATGTTTTAATCCGATTTTCGATTGTTTTCAAGTTATAGCATATTAACAAATAAACAAATTTACACATAAAAATTCTCTTATTCTAAATTTGAATAAGTATCTGGCATTTTGCAACACTAACAATCACATAAATTCGAAATTAAACGTTCAGTTACTGTTCACTGTACACTGACAGTTCATCAAAATGTCAGAATTATCAAATGCCTTTGAGTCTTGAACATATTGCATACTTTGATAATGTTAAAATTCAGAAGTGGAAAGCTAGATGAACATTTTTAATTACGCCATAACTTGAAAACAAATGAAAATCGGATGAGAACATATGAGTTTTTTTACATTATTTTCACGTGTATAATATACTCCTAGAGTTTGGTGCGCTCCTCCCGACTCACCCTGTATATTTAGTTTGCTTTTAAAAGGTCGAAGTTTTGATGAAGAACCATGAATAGTTATTGACTTATCCTGGCATTCTGGAGAGGATTCTAATAAAAGGGAAGCATCCAAAATGTCAGGACGATAAATCGTCCATCGAGAATGAAAGCTATTGGGATTATAGCAACGGGAACCTCGATCTATACAGTACAGTTTCATTCATAAGAACGAAAATGATTAACTAATCTTGTCTCAGGATACAATTTCGGGAAAGCAGGAGGATACATGCACTCAGACCAAACATAACATAAATACATGAGCTTAATGTACTTGCAGAAAATACTTGGTTTCTGGTTAACGAGTAATTAGCGGCCATTTACATGTCGTTATTCTAGCTTTACCGAATAAATTCAAATTCGTATAAATGGCTTTGTTCGACCATTAATCTCTATTATTGCAGCCAAGTTGGAAAATTCCGAAGTGTTATGTAAATTGTTGAATGTGTGTGGAATCGTATCCGAACTTTAGATACGATAATTTCCCTAAGGAGCAAAGGACTAAGGACTAGAACTAGAGCTCATCCCCAATGAAATATAATTTTAGAGAAAATCCCGTTCGCATCCAATTTGTTCCTTGGGAGATGTAATTACGTTAACGAGAAGGTCCGGTTACGATCATATTTTAATTTTGAACTTAAAAGGGTCCATTTTCTGATGAAGGTTGGTTAAATTAACTGATTTAAAAAGTTTATTTATGTTTAAAAATTTAATAACTATTTGAATTCATTCTCGATGATTTGGACCCAACTTGGACATGTTGGTACACATTTTTATGTTGTTACAACAAAATTTACAGGTTATATAAGTAACTTGTTTATTTACAAACTCTCTTTTGTTTTACACATCTTGACAATTTTTTCCTATTTAGATCCAGTAATTGATTTGACAGTAAATAAACTAATTTGGGATTAGTCATGGAGGTAGGATATTGAAGGGGATGCTATGAACATTTAAACCTCAGATGAAATGTTACATAAGTAACTGTCAAGATTTGTTTGGTCGTATCATGTTCCCCTTCCATTACAGTTTTGCTTAAATACAGTTCATCAAATTTCTAGAGGTGTTCGACGCCCAGACAGAGAACGCGCTACGTGTGACTAAGATAGCTATTGTACAGTCTGCTAAACAAGTTATTTTAAATAGTTTTTAATATTTTTAGGTAATTAAATTTTAAAAGTGTGGAATAGTTTAGGGATTAAATTGGTCTGATTGGACTTTCTTAGAACGTTTTTAAAAGCAGCTAAAGATAGTATGTAGAATTGAAAATAATTATTATGCCATAAAAGGTGTTTTGGAATTCCTTCAACCTTTTGAAATTGAGTCAGAAAATATAAATTTTATAGGATAGCGGAAAATAACTATAATTTTTTTGTAGGCCTTTGTAAATCGTGGAAATAGTTTATATTTTATTTCTACCTTATTAAGGAAAATGGTACCTATTATTAATAACGGTTGTTTCTGAAAATTTTCGAAATTTTGTTTTTCTACAAAATAATAAACTATACTATTTAGAAAAAAATTTATTTCTCTTATAATTTTATAAAAAATAACAGGAGAATATTTACATTTCTTGATCTATTAAACATAACGATAAATTATCTCGACGAATGACACCATGTTCTAGTACGGAAGCTAGCTTTACATTTTTGTTGGTGGTTTCATGGGTTTCATATCAATTTTTTGTAATTGTAGTTTACACGTACATATACCTCTTAACACTTATTTGCTTTATTAAAAAAGTGTGTTGTTGTGATTTACGTCGAAATAAGTCAAAAACAACTTGAAACCCCATATAAATTCAAAAAGGAGAAACGGAAAAAAATTGAGCCTGTAAATGAACACAACTCAGAAACAAAAATAGCTATCTAATAATAAAAAATAAAATTTGATTCTTGTGCAGCTTCATCTATATCATTAACTGTTTTTGATTTTTTAATGGTTTTTCTTCGTGATGAAAATTCCGATATCTCACGGTTATCGATTCTTTTTTTCTCTCCAGAAATGCGGACGACAGTGTTTTTAGATACTCCTGTGGCTGCAGCAACACGATCATTTACATTTTTAAATGGTATTGAAGGTGAATTAAAGTTTCCTTCTCTTCTCAAAAACTCTATAACATTGGCTATTATTTCGCGAGATTGACTGTTAATCACGCGGCCTCTTAATTTGCTATTAAACTCCATACTTAGGTTCTATTAAACTGTAATGAGCAAAAAACACAAACGAAAATAAAAGAAATGTTTTAGCGAAATTTACATCTGACATTTACGTCTGAATGAAATAGTGAAATACTTGATGCGCAGAGTGAACTTTCATTGCGTAAATCCGTCGGGATGCCTGTCAGTAGTGCTTTCTCTGTCTAGCCGTCGAAAGCCTCTAGAAATTTGATGAACTGTACTTTGTGAATTGGTTCCGGTCATCACATTACCGAATTTCAAATTAAGTGCCCTAATTGACAATTGGATCCCGTCATCCTATTGGCGATTTTCAATTTAAGGGCCGGAATAATTATTGCTGATCAGTTGAGTTCCAAATCCATTAGAGAAAGATAGAAAACCATAGACAAGACGTAGCTTTTTAGGGATATTACAGTTCATCAAATTTCTAGAGGCTTTCGACGGCTAGACAGAGAAAGCACTACTGACAGGCATCCCGACGGATTTACGCAATGAAAGTACACTCTGCGCATCAAGTATTTCACTATTTCATTCAGACGTAAATGTCAGATGTAAATTTCGCTAAAACATTTCTTTTATTTTCGTTTGTGTTTTTTGCTCATTACAGTTTAATAGAACCTAAGTATGGAGTTTAATAGCAAATTAAGAGGCCGCGTGATTAACAGTCAATCTCGCGAAATAATAGCCAATGTTATAGAGTTTATGAGAAGAGAAGGAAACTTTAATTCACCTTCAATACCATTTAAAAATGTAAATGATCGTGTTGCTGCAGCCACAGGAGTATCTAAAAACACTATCGTCCGCATTTCTAGAGAGAAGAAAAGAATCGATAACCGTGAGATATCGGAATTTTCATCACCAAGAAAAACCATTAAAAAACCAAAAACAGTTAATGATATAGATGAAGCTGCACAAGAATCAAATTTTATTTTTTTATTATTAGATAGCTATTTTTGTTTCTGAGTTGTGTTCATTTACAGGCTCAATTTTTTTCCGTTTCTCCTTTTTGATTTTATATGGGGTTTCAAGTTGTTTTTGACTTATTTCGACGTAAATCACAACAACACACTTTTTTAATAAAGCAAACAAGTGTTAAGAGGTATATGTACGTGTAAACTACAATTACAAAAAATTGATATGAAACCCATGAAACCACCAACAAAAATGTAAAGCTAGCTTCCGTACTAGAACATGGTGTCATTCGTCGAGATAATTTATCGTTTTGTTTAATAGATCAAGAAATGTCAATATTTCCCTGTTATTTTTTATAAAATTATAAGAGAAATACATTTTTTTCTAAATAGTATAGTTTATTATTTTGTAGAAAAACAAAATTTCAAAAATTTTAGTAATGTTTCAGAAACAACCGTTATTAATAATAGGTACCATTTTCCTTAATAAGGTAGAAATAAAATATAAACTATTTCCACGATTTACAAAGGCCTACAAAAAAATTATAGGTAATTTCCGCTATCCTATAAAATTTATATTTTCTGACTCAATTTCAAAAGGTTGAAGGAATTCCAAAACACCTTTTATGGCATAATAATTATTTTCAATTCTACATACTATCTTTAGCTGCTTATAAAAACGTTCTAAGAAAGTCCAATCAGACCAATTTAATCCCTAAACTATTCCACACTTTTAAAATTTAATTACCTAAAAATATTAAAAACTATTTAAAATAACTTGTTTAGCAGACTGTACAATAGCTATCTTAGTCACACGTAGCGCGTTCTCTGTCTGGGCGTCGAACACCTCTAGAAATTTGATGAACTGTACATACACATTAAACATGGAATATTATTTATTATGAAAAATTACTTTAACAGTGAGTTAACATTAATTATTCTAACGTCGCGTCAGTCTGATAGCTTTCCTATCCGTTACCGTGGCGGTTAGTACATGACAATCCTCCGCCGCGATTCCTGGATGCCGCACTCCCGGGGCTGGTAACAACTGCTCGAAATGCCTACGCCAAACAGCGCCATCATCGGTCTGTATTTCATAGTGTAGTCGACCATGCCGGCGCGCCACTGTGCCAAACTCCCATTTTCGCTTCGGGTTGGAGTAGGTTCTGGCTTGGACACGGTCACCTACTGAGTAAGTTCTGACGGTTGGGAAAGCGTTGTCGGGTCTAGACGCTGTTGGAGGTGATGAACGTCTGAACATCACGTGCATCTTAGTTCTAACGTCCCTTTTGAACATTAGTTCATAAGGAGTCTGACTGTTCTGGCTCGGTGTTCGCCTGAGTCTAGTCTTAAGGATAAGGAGCTTATCCGTTAAGTTGCCTTTCTCGCTCTCCATCGCGCGAAGCGATTTCTTTATAGTTTGTACCATTGCCTTCGGCCTGGCCGTTTGTAGCTGGGTGGTACGGAGCGGACGTCACGTGCGTAACCCCGCAGCTTGAAAGGTAGTTTTTAAATTCTTGTGATACAAACTGCCGTGGTAGTTTTCGTGGGAAAAATTTCTACCTATTTTGTGAAAGCATCCACAATAATCAGAAGTTGATGTCCTAGGACAGGCCCAGCAAAATCTATGTGTAGTCTTTGCCAAGGTCCCCTAGGTAGTTCCCAGTGATGTAAAGGAGCTTTCGATGGCGCATTCTGTTCTAATCTGCACGCTCTGCAGGATTTTACTTTGTTTTCGATGTCTCTATCTATGTTTTTCCAATATACGTAGCTGCGTGCTAGTAATTTCATTTTTAAAATACCAATATGTCCGGCATGAAGTTCATCAAATACACGTGCACGTAAACTCTGCGGTATTACTACTCGCGTCCCCTTAAGTATACAGTTATCTTGGAGTGTTAGTTCATTGTCATTGTAACCGTGCTGATGTAATGAGCGTCCAGTTTGCAATGTTTTTAGTAAAATCTTTAGTTCATCGTCATTCATTGTTTCGGTAGCTATGACTTCTGGTCGAACTTTAAAGATGTTAATCTGTTGTAATTGAAAACTGCAATGTTGGTCTTTTGATGTTTCTTTTACTATTTCTACTGGAAATCTTGATAAATAATCGGCGTTTGAATGTTTCGCGGAGGCTCTATTGTACTTCATAGTCAAATCCTGATAAAAAATGTGCGTAATGGAACAATCTCATTGTACTTAGTGCTGGTAAGGTTTGGTGAGGATGAAATATCGAGGTAAGGGGCTTATGATCCGTTATTAATGTGAACTTTCGGCCGTAACAATAGTGAAAGAATTTTTTTATACCCCAATAGATGGCCGTAGCTTCTTTGTCAATTTGACTGTATTTTCTTTCGCTCGATGAAAGTGTTCTGGAGGCGAATGCAATTGGCCTTTCTGATCCATCTTGTAATTTGTGAGCAAGAACAGCTTCCAATCCAGTTGGTGATGCGTCTGTGGCAAGTATCAATGGTTTCTCAGGGTCAAAATGGATGAAAACTCTTTCACTTAAAATTTCCGTTTTAATGTTATTGAAGCTGTCTTCGCATCTCGATGTCCAAGTAAAATATTTCTCTTTCTTAAGTAATTTATTTAGAGGGCTAGTAATGGAGGCAAGGATCGGTATAAATTTGTTGTAGTAGTTTGCCATGCCGAGGAAGGTTCGTAGCTCGTTAATGTTAGTTGGTCTACATGTATTGGTTATTACTTTGATTTTGTCTTTATTTTTATGTAGCCCATCTTTATCAATTCACCTTTCCCGTAATTGAAAATTTCTCGAAAACATATGCGCGGACAGATTGGGCGCGAACCCCACTCCATTCAAATCTAGTTATATAAATCAACAACCCGTGGCAGCGAAAAGAGGGGAAATAAAAACTTTGGCATATTGTTATTTTTTGTTTATGGTTGGTTAAAAAAAATTATTATGCGTTGTTGTGTCCTTAATTGCCCTAATTCAAGAAAAAAACTGTATGTACCAAGTTTTGGTATACCTGCATCAAATATCCGAGACAGATGGATTGAAGTCTTAAAATTAGATCCCCAATCTATAAAGAAAAGTACAAGGGTATGTTTTAACTGTTATAAAAATATAAAATTAACATAAAATGAATTAATTTTAAGATATGCATACTCCATTTTAACGAAGATGATTTATTTAAATTTGCAACTTTAACCAAATTAAAACCTAAAAGGGTTCCTTCTCAAAATCTTGGATATGAAAGTAACATAGAAAATAATGAAAATGTTAATAATGAAAATGTGAATATTGAAAATGTTGAAGATACAAACCCAAATCCCGGTACTAGCAGACAAAATATAACTGCAAACCAAATTAGAAGACGAAAACATTTTGCACTAACGAGATTGACTAGCAGATATTCTGTAGAAAATTTCATGTACGATGATAAAGAAATTTTTTTTTATACCGGTGTTCAATCATACAAATTACTAATTATTATATTTAGATTTGTTTTTAAATCGGAAAAAGAAACTACAATGGGTGCTGTGCATCAAACAGGTAAAAGACTTAGAAGAAAGCATAAAATGACCCCATTAAACGAAATGTTCTTAACGTTGATAAAATTAAGAAGAAATTATGAATATCATCATTTAGCACATTTGTTTTTAATATCTCAATCAGCAGTTGCAAGGATATTTCTAACTTGGGTGAATTTATTATATTTAAGATTAGCAGATATGGATATATTTCCTCATCGAGATAAAATTTTGTTTCACGCACCTCATAATTTTATTAAAAAATATCCCAATGTAATAGGAAGTATTGACTGCACAGAATTTAATATTCAAAAACCATCTTCTTTAGTGAGGCAATCACAATGCTATTCCAGTTATAAAGGTACAAATACGCTTAAAGCATTGATAATGATAAATCCAAATGGTGCTATAATATTTGTGTCAACTTTATTTACTGGTAAGAAATTATTCACTAATATTTTATAACATAGGAACTTATCGTAATTTAGGTTTCGATAGATAATTTTAAAATATGTAAAAAGAATATTTAATTGTAAGATAATAAAGTAAACTTTATATTTTCAGGATCAATATCTGATAAACAACTTGTTAAAGAAAGTGGATTTTTGAAATTGCTAAAAGCAAAAAAGAATCACAAGCAAATAAATGAAGGAGATATAATACTTGCTGATAAAGGGTTTGAAATTCAAGATCTGTTAGATAACATTGGATTACAAATTAATATTCCTATATTTAAAATAAATGGGATGCAATTTCATGAGCAAGATATTAAATATATGAGAAAAATAGCACATGAAAGAATTCACGTGGAACGAGCTATTAGGAGATTGAAAACATTTAAAATTTTATCCCATACTATTCCAATTTCATTATTAGGTTGTATTAATCAGATATATACAGTTTGTGTACTATTAACAAATTTTATGAGTCCAATAAGGAAATAAACAATTTATAATTTAATATTTATTTATGACAAATTTATAATTGTTTAAAAATAAAACATTTTCATTAAAATTCTAAAAATATATTAAACAAATTCGTTAATTTTTCGTACATTTCTACACAAAATGGTTCGTCAAATTCAACCCTGGTTATAATCACCTCGTTTTTTAATTTAAAATAAGTACAAAGGTCACACCACTTTATACCAGTCAGCAACATCTGTCCTTGTATTTGAAAATAATAATTATGATTCATGTTAACAATTATTCTTCTATTTTCATCTTCTTTCAAAAAAAAGTTTTTTAATTTAAGGGCATCTTTTAAATTGGATGTTTTCGATGCATAGGGGCATTTAAATTCAACAAGTCCCAATTCTTTACTCTTTGTTAAGACAATCCCATCTGGACTTGTCCCCAAGTGTGGAGCGTAAGGATGGATTATCAATCCACAAGTGTAAACTTTGTGGCCTGTCTTTGACATATACAGGTCCCTTGCATTTTTTTCCTCCTTCCTCCCATGTTGAATTGATTTGACGTGATCTAAATTTTTTTGACCAAATAAATTTTCGAAAAATTGCAAATCAATAGGTTTTATTCGTTTAAATAATATTCCTGGAAATTAAATAAAAATGTTAACAAAATACTTAAATATTCACTTTCAAACTTACCAAATATAGAGGATGTGAAAATATTTTTTCTTCTTTGGTGCCAGATTTGGCTTGTATTCTGCCCCCTGTTTTGAATCTCTAGCTCCTTACTTTCTTGAAAGGTTACATTTTCAATATCGGGTTGAGGTAAACTTATCAAGATGTTGTAAATTTCCGAATCTAAAAGGGGCAACTCAATGGGCAAATCATTCTCATCATCGTTATCATCATCATTATCTTCATTTTGATATCCTAAGATAGTCATAATTTCATCTGAAAATAAATCACATTAATAAAGTACTTCACAATTAAGTCTTACCAGAATTACCTTTTTCTATTATTTGTGGTAAATAAATACCACTATCCAAAGACATTATTTTTTTTTTCTAATTTTAATAAGCTATTTTCTTTTCCTTCTTCATTCCCATTTTTAATGGACACATATGGTTTTAAAATTTTATGTGTGATGGGATTTTTTTTTCTCGTCACCTTTGTTGGCTTATAAAAAGTGACTTTGGTGATTGCCTCTGGGATCACTTTTGTACCTCTAGGTTTACACCATTCCATGGGCCCAGAAGTGGATGCAATACATTCCGTAATTTCTTCATTACCCTTTAATATTAAATCTTGTAGATAGAATGCCAATCCAATAACGTGGTGGCATGATTGAGATAGCCTGAAATATCCATGGTTGTTTAATTGTATTAAAAATGTATTAAAATATCCTACCCTACTTCACAAGAACAATGACACTCTAATATTTTTAAATTTGGTTGCATTTGAAATGCCATATTAAGTGAATGGGGTTTTTCATTCCTTTTTTGTGAATGATAGGATTTGCCCTTCAACACAAAATTCTCATCATCGAACCACACATCATGAATGTAACCCTCAACAAAGAATTTATATCCTGAAAAAATTAATAATAAATAAAGATCTAAACTTACATATAAGTAACTTACCTCTAGAATGTTGGTTACTTAACAATCCATGCTGTTTTAAAAATTCTCCAGCAATTTCAAAAATAAAATCTTTTAATAAAGAAATATTCTTTGTCCACATCTTTTACCTGTTCTTCTTAAAAACAGGATTAAAACCATAGATTAAAACCCTTTGCAAGTCATCAAAGTTTTATTTAGTTTTGAAATTTAGATAGGTTAAGATAATACTTTTTTAATGACTTTTGAGAATTCTTTTAAAACAGAACTAGGCCAAACATTAAGCAGCATAAAATTAAGGATAATTTATCCTTTTTAGGTAATAAACACAAAATTTTAAAGATTTTATAGTTTGTTTTTAAACTTTATAAGGTTAGAATAATGACATTTAAGAATTAATCGACTTGCAGTTAATGCCAACGTTTAAACAGTATAAATTTGGAAGTGGAAATAGGGGTAATGCGCATGCATTGGTTTTTCGAGACATCGAAATACAGAATAGGTGGATTGTATGACCCAGGTAAGTAATGCTTCGTTTGTAAAATTGACATTTTTCTTTGTTTACGCGAAGATTATTGTTTTTTAGTTTCTCCAATACTTGTTTAAGTCGTGTTAAGAGTTGTTCTTCTGACGCTCCTTGAATTATGATATCATCAAAAAAACATTTGACTCCGTCTAATCCTTGCAGTAGCTGGTCCATGAACTTTTGCCAAAGGTTCGGTGCAACTTTGACTCCAAACATTAAGCGATTGACTTTGTAGGTGCCCTTGTGCGTACTTAATGTTTGTAATAAGGCACTTTCTTCATCCATGACCATGTTAAGGTAGGCTTGACAAATATCTAGAGTACAGAAGTATTTGCCTCCATTCATTTCTGCAAATATATCCTCAATTATGAGAATTGGATAGTTTTCTTCCCTGATGACTTTGTTAAGAGTGACTTTGTAGTCTGCACATAGTCGAATGCTGCCATTCGGTTTTACAATAGGTACAATTGGAGTGCCCCAATCTGACTGGTCTACTTTCGTGATCACCCCCTCCTTACATAGTCGGTCGATTTCTTTATCAACTTTCTCTTTTAAAGCATACAGTATACGTCGAGCCTTAATAAAAATAGGTTGTGTGTTTTCTTTCAGAATTAAGTGAGCTTGGAAGTTTGGTATTTTTCCTAGGTCAGATCTAAAGACAGTTGTTGCATATTCTTCTAATAGTTTGTCAAGTTGGGTAGAATGTTCTGAAGACTGTATTACTCTTATGTCTGTAAGTTCCACGTTAACTTCTTTCATCCAGCTCCTGCTGAATATTGGGTCGACGTTTTGATTTATAATGTATAATTTTCCGATGAAAATCTGATTTTTATAAGCGCATTGAACGTACGTTACTCCTGTAGGCTTAATAATTTCTCCAGTATAGGTTCTTAATTTCATTTCAGTTTTGAATATTTTGTTTGCTATGTTTAGCTTTTTGTATTGTTTCAGTGACATTGACGATAAGGTCGCTCCTGTGTCGAATTCCATGCAAACATTTTTGTTCTCTATTTTAACTGTTATCGTATATTTTTCACATATCTCGCTTTTAATGAGGTTTATATCTCCCGTGCTTTCGATACTTATGTTACTGCTATTCTCATCTAACTGATTGGTGTTTATGTTTCGTTGTAAGCATACTCTCGCCAGATGACCAGTTTTCTTCCATTTTAAGCAGGTGGATTTGATTGCACCACATACATTGGATCTGTGATCGATTTTACCGCATCGGAAACATCTCCCTTTCAAGTCTCTTATTGTTATCGGAGGTGATAATGAAGCGGACGGCTGTATTATACTTGGTCGTAAGGATGCGGGACGTAGATAGTTGAGTTTTTGTGCCGAGCTCGAAATTTTGTGTACTGTGTCAGAATGTTTGTATAAGTCTTCGGATATTTTAATATTTTCTGATTTTCCTATTTCTATCGACGTAGCTATATCTAGTAGTTTTTTAAATAATTGTGATGTATCTCGTTCTTGAATAATTTTTGTTCGTATATCACTGTCCTTCAATCCTCGAATAAATTGAAGAGAGGAAACTTTCTAAGGTAGATTTTTGACAATTTTGGCACTTGAATTCACAGTTCAATGAAAGTTTCTTCAGTTCTGAGGCGTATGTTGCTACTGTTTCATCTTCGTGTTGTAAACGTGTAATAAACTTGTATTGTAACGCCCATATGCTAGGTTTTGGATCTACGTAATCGTCTAGTACTTTTGTTAGTTTTTCAAAATTCATATTAAGCGGATCTTCTGGAGAGCACAAATCATGTAATCTCTCGTGCAATTCTGGGGATAAAGCAGCAAGTAAAATATACACCTTTATTTTAGCGTCTTCGATCTTGTTTAGGAGGAAAAATACAGTAAGTCTTTTCGTAAAATTTCTAAATGTTTCTGTTTCTTGAAAAGGCTGAAAGTTCAATTTTTGGGCCTCGCTCTGGCTGTATAGGTATATTAGTCTGTGACTGTGAAGTGGATGGTTGTAAAGGTGGACTATTTCTGTTCTGTAATACAAGAAGTTTCGTTTTTATGATTGTACATCGTTCTTCAAAATTGAACCTTGTTTCGATTTCTTGGTTAAGATGTTCTTCTGGGGTTTCCAATTCTATGTTGTGTTGTATATCTTGTAATTTCTGTAATGTTTCTTAAAGTGATTGAAGTCTTCTTTCGATTTCTTCATATGATATTATTTCTTGAGTGTTTACGTAGTATTCTAGTTTTGCAACTAAGCCTTGTAATGAGGTGCGGGTTTTCCTTAGTTTTTTAATATCAATAGTGGGCATCTCGTCGCCAATTTATTACATACACATTAAACATGGAATATTATTTATTGTAAAAATTACTTTATCAGTGAGTTAACATTAATTATTCTAACGTCGCGTCAGTCTGACAGCTTTCCTATCCGTTACCGTGGCGGTTAGTACATGACAAGGGAGTTTATGATGCGTGCGTTTTGTTTGGATTTTGTTGTGCTTCATTGTGGAAATTTTGTAGTAGATATTTATATTTTTTGTATAATCTGTTGTAAAATACTTAGAAAAATGGTTGTTAAATGTGTTGCTTGGGGCAAAAAGTACTTTAAAGGCAGTTCTGTAACTTTTCACAGGTAGGTAAATAGTCCTTAAATATCATTAGATTTTTTAAAAAATAGTTCGTTTTTGCCGTTTATACCATATATTAATATCGTTTATTCTGTGTTTGTATTCTTCTTAAATTATAATTTATTATGTTTAGATTTCCTTGTAATCCTGAATTAAAAAACCATTGGGTACAGGCCCTAGGAATATCACCAGAGATTGGGGTTAATAGCAGAAGTTGCTCTACAGATTTCAGAAAAACTGAATTTATTTTTACTCCCGATGGTAGAATATTTTTTAAAAGGAAGCTGAACCTACTTTTAGTCACAGAAAGAAGAATGATAATGATTATTAGATCCTTAACCTGGCCCATCTTCAGCAGAAAGGTAATTATTTATTTACGTAGCACTTACAGAAAATAATTTCTAAACATCTAACCGAACACAAATAACTGTAGTGCCTCAAAAAAATATTAAAAGAAGGAAAACCACACAACATCACGAGTAAAACCCACCTTGGCTGGGGAAAGCATTCCTTTTGCAGAGGAGGTGAAATATCTGGGAATCACCCTAGATAAGAAACTCACCTGGAACCCCCAATTGGATAAAACCATAAGCAAAGCCAGATATCCCTCTGGACCCTCAGAAGGATATGCAGCAAAGCATGGGGAATCAGTCATCAACTGATCTACTGGATCTACCAAACAGTGGAAAAACCTATGACTACGTACGGCTCTGTCGTCTGGTGGGACTAAGGACTTCAACGAACGGCCAGAGCAAAGCTGCGTGCCTCGCCATAACTAGAGCAATGTCAACTACACCTACGGGAGCCATGGAGACCATGCTGGACCTAACCCCTCTCCGCATTCTACTGGAAAGGGAGGCCAGAATGGTCTCATACAGGCTCCTGAAAGTGGGTAGTCAATGTTACGAAGAACTGCGATGGGACAAGACAGGGCTGATGAGTGAAATTAATAATCACCCCATCCTCGGCATGGTCTCGGACTCGCTAGTTCCTCGACAGCACATAGAAAAGCCATACAGCGTCTTCATTCCAGAGAGAGACGCATGGAGCAGAGGTAAAAAAACCCTCTCCCAGGCAGACTATGCGTTGTACACGGACAGCTCCAAAACTGAAAAAGGAGTAGGAGCAGGAGTTTTTGGCCAGAGGCCTAGAGTTGACATATCAATAAACCTAGGCTCTCTGGCCATGATTTTCCAAGCAGAAATGATTGCTATAGAATTGGGAGCGAGAGAGTTAATTAATTTTCTCCCCGCAAACAAGACTATAAAGATCTTTTCAGATAGCCAGGCAGCCCTTAAGGCCCTGAGCTCCAATCGAGTTTACTCAAAGCTGGTTTGGAACTGTATAAATACCCTAGAGTGCCTCGGTGCCCGGAACAAAGTTACTTTGATCTGGGTTCTGGGACACAGCGGTGTGAAGGGCAACGAAAAAGCCGACGCACTTGCTAAAAGAGGAACCGAATCTGTGTTCATAGGACCAGAATCATTCCTGAATCATTCCTGGGCATTGCAAAAAGCACTGCCAAAGGAATTATCTCAAAATGGACGGAGGGTGCAACACTAACGAACTGGAGAGATACCCCAGGGCTAACCCATTTGAAGGCGTTTATAATCAACCCTTCTATGAACGCCTCTGCTCAGATCCGAGAATGGATGGAGTGAAAGATCTACGCATTTTCACTAGACTGATGACAGGACACTGCCATCTGGGCAACCACAAGAGAAGGATAGGCCTGCAACAAACATCAGACTGTCGATTCTGCAGCGTGGAGGACGAGTCCGCAGAGTACATTTTATGTACCTTCTCCGCTCTGGAAATAACCGGGTTCCAGATCGTCGGATTTACCCGACTGAAGCCTACTGACTTCAAAGAAGTCTCACCCAATTCAACCATGACCTTTATCAAAAGGTGTGGCTTGTTCGGTGAACTATAAGTTAGTGATGAGCCACAATAGACCCATCTGGGTCGCAGTGGAAGGCAATGAGATCATCCTACTCATTTTCAACCTAACCTAACCTAGACGGAGTTGCAAGTCTCTTTTTAGCACTAAAATATTAAACTTTGTCTGTAATTTAGTCTGTGTCTTTTTACATTTAAAAGTGATGAATGCTGAGTCCGTCGGACAGGAACCAATAGTTGAACTCTTTTAAGTAGTGATCCGCACCTATTAATTTAGCCAGGACTAGGAGTACTTAATGTCTGCTTTATTCTAAATTTGCTTTCTTCTGCATTCCAAACTCTGCATGCCACAAAGCAGTACTCTTGTTTTATAACATGTGTTATGGCTATTAATTCGGTGTTTAAAGAATAGATACTTTACTAATTCATATTGCGCCCGTTTAATTCTATTGATATTAAAGGTGTAAGTAGGTTTCCAAATAAAACAGTATTCCAGGAGACTTCTCACCAGACCATTGTAGAGTGTCATGATTGCTTTTGTATCATTCACTTACTTAGTATAACTCTTGATGAAGCCAAGCATTTTGAGGGCTTTGCATACTATGGAATCTCTGTGGCCGTTAAAAGAGATTGTCGTATCAGAAATAATGCCTAGATCAATACCTATCAAGGAACTATCTACTTAGGTAGATGCTGTTAATGCTGTAACAGTATGATTATGGGATCATGTAAAATAAATGGTTGTGCAGTTACACGCATTTATAGAAAGAGCATTACTTTTAGATCAGGTAACAAATTTATTTAGGTCAGACTAAGGCGGAGTTATTGCCACTGTTTCTACTAAAAAACTTTAAAAGATCCGCGAGACCACGGTAAGTGTTGCATTTAAATTATAGAATAAAATTGGATTGTGTTATTTTCTTAGTTTATGTGGTCTTGTTCAGAGAAGCTAAAAAGCATAGTACATCTTTCCTACTTTGGTGAAAGCATAGTTTGGAAAAAAGCTACTTGCCGAAGGTATTTTACGTGCGTCGCAGTCCAGCGGCTTATATACCACACCACGAAGCTGTTGTGGTATTTAATATTAAAGATCGATCAAGTCCAATACTCAAGTACAAAGACATTATATGGTAAATTCTTTACTATATTAACCAGCGATTTATAATTAGTTTAGATATTTAGTATAGATGTTCTTAGATAAGGTATTTTAGGGTTTTGATAGTTGTTTCTTTTTGTAAAAAAACCCATACTGTTGAAATAAAATCTGTTATTTGAGAATCATTTTATTTCCCACATTTTACCAGTTTTTATAAATCATAGACGATGAACTATTATAGGCTTAAATGCTTTCAAAATGTTCCAGAAGAGGATCGTAAACGAATTATTCGGGAATTCAATTTACTGGGAGATAAAGCTAAACAAAACGCTTATTTGGGTGGCCTCATCACTTTGTTACCGGAGAAGCAAAGACGACCAAGAAATGCTGAGAGCAACTTTAATTTTTTCATTTGGCTACCCACGTAAGGACACGTGCAGTTCATGCGATTCGTTTAAAGCACAGATTTCAGCGCTTGAAGAAAAATTTAAATCCGACCTTGCTATCAACCTGGAAGAGACAAGAAAAAACCTGCTAGTAAAACTGAAGGAGAGAGACGTATATCAAAAGAGAGGTGAGTGTTTCTATAAATTAAAAAAAGGATACCGCAAACGTTCCATGAAATCTTCAACGATGGAAGCCAACGCGATGGAAAAAATTTACCATGCCCCAATATCACCACTAATGATGTGTAATGCCGACGCCAACTGAACTTCATTAGTTTCAACGTTCACATTCTCCCAACGCAGCAGGCAGTTTTTTACACTTATGATGACTCTGTGGCGAAAAAGGATGCAGATGATGTATGCTCTATGTTTCGGCATTTTGTATTTAATATTTTGGTTCTGGAAGTACGTGAACTGTGTATATTTTGTGACTCGTGTGCGGGCCAAAATAAGAATTATACCTTCATCAGGTTTTTACACCATCTGGTTACAAGAGAAGAACGTTTTGACAACATTAAGGTCATATTTCCGATAAAGGGCCACTCTTACTTAGAGTGTGATCGTAATATGAGCATAATTAAACAAAACTCATACACAGAGGTTCCAGACGATTGGAGGAAGGTCTTGAGGAATACTCCATTTACTGTGATTGATTGTGGAGTGGATGTGACTTTTCAAAACTGGACTGATCACCTCTCGTCACTTTACCCAAAAAAATGCCCATTTCCCACCAGACCAATTCGAATGTTGAAATTTTCAGCAACTGGAAGAGATCTTGTGTTTTATAAACAATCTTTTTTTGGCATGTATACATCTTCAGCACTTCAAGGGAATAGAAAACCACAAAGGAAAAACACCAAGAACTCTTCCGCTCCTGTTAAGCCACTGGAAAATTTGTATAGAGGAAAACTTCCAATAAAAGCTGCAAAACATCGCGATCTCCTCCATTTATGTCAGTTCTTGGAAAGTTCAGAGGCAACAATTTTCTACCAAAATTTAACTTCAGACAAAGTTCTCAATGGAGAAAGTGATGAGGAATTCGCTGACGACCCCCCGATGGACGAGTAATTACCTGAAGAAAAGTGATTATTGTGTAAAAATATGTTCATTTTATTTATTTTGTTCAAAATATAAGTTACTGATTTAATTTGATGCTATTGTGTTTTTTTTCAACCCTCCATGAAATGGAAAACATTCAAAAGTGGTTTTCTCGCAATCAGCTGTATTTGACTAACGGGGTTTTTCCTCTGTACCCTTCATGTATTTATTAATAAACCCAGGACATGTTTTATTATGTGATTAAAAAGACATTTCAGGTACCAAACGTTTATTATTGATGAACTTATTTAAAAATTTAACTAGACTTATTCTTATATTATGAAGTGAATTATGTAGTATTTTGTATACATGTAAGTGGTAATAAAACCGTCACAAATCATATTAAGTTTGATTCTAAACAAAGTTTTGCAAAATTTCAATATTGTGAATTTGTAGATATCCATTTATCGTAAAAAACAAAATTTTTCGATTTGCACTTGGAAAATAATGAATACTTCAGTTTTGATTTTGACATTACCACCATATAGATTGCAATTTGCTGGGGACTTTTTCGCAGATTTCATTTTCAATATAAACACTATCACATACTATAAGAAATAAATAAATTTAAAGCTAAAAAATAAGAAAAAACTCAAATTGTAATTGATACAAATTAAAATGTAAACAATGAACATGAACGCCAATGTTTCCAAATGATGAACTGATTTTAAAACAAAATTAATAAATGAACTAAAATTTAAAAAAAAAAATAAATATAATAAATCGGTTTTATAAAAAAATCCTTAAATAAATATAGAGAATGATTACATATTACTATACACAAATTTTGATTCTTAAATAAAAGGTCTTTCAAGAGCTGAAATCCGACGACGTAGCGAAATTTTGCTACTTCTGGCAACACCGAACGATATCCTACTTCTACAAATTTCATCCAGAGGGCGTATCACTTAGCTTGAATCGTGAATTTAAAAATACGTGAACGTTTGATGAAATGTTGGTTGCAGTAGTAGGGTTAAAATTACATTAAAATTTAAAAAAAATCTGCTGTAAATAACTTGTAAATGAAAGAAAAAAATTAAAAATTTTTTGTATGGAGCCTCTAATGGGAATATATTCTATTTCCTTTGATTTTTGATGACTTTATAACATGTAAAATTTTCACAATTTCGTTCTTTTTTTCATTTTCTCAATATATTCAGGAAATAGTATAATACCATTAGATTATTATAAAAGCAAATTCGCATAGATTTATTACCTATTAAGGCCTATGATGATGATGATGAAGGCCGTCTTGCACGTTAAAAAATTTTCCTATGCTAATACATTTGCTGCCGCCACCTAAAACATTTTCACAAGATCTTCTTTCACCTTTTATAAAAAAGGAGATTGTCTTTTTAAATTAATTTAATTTAAAAAAGTAAATTATTTTTCTGTTTCAGGAATTGGAAATAAACAAGTTAAAGGCGGCTATCTTCTACGATACAGACGTAAGTAACCAATAAGTATAATATATTTTTCCCTCTCAGTTTTATATTTTTAAGCTAGCTTTAGTTTAGATTTCAGGCCATTATGGGCTTTAAGCAGATCAACATATTACAATTACATTATTACACAGTACCTTAAAAAATATTCATAGTTTTATATTAACTGTGATACACTGAAAGATAGAGAAACATGGAAAATTTATTAAAAAAAAGTATAGGTCCGTATTTAAAAAAAAAAAAAGGCTCAGTAAATACAAAACGTCATTTTAATAAATTTGTCTAGGAAATATTTAGCAATATTTGGCCTTTGATAAAAAAGCTAAGTTACAATGTTTTCTACCTCTAAAAATAAAGGATTTTATTAAATAAAACGGTTAATAAAATCCCAATCAATCAAAAATTTAAAAACACGTTCCCGGTTCAGCGAATACCAAAAGTGATATACTTTCTGTGCAAGCAAGCGTATCCAGCTAGCACAGACACGTGATTTTCACGTGAAATATACGTCACATTTTACGTCAAAATCACCAAATTTACGTGATTATGACAGCAATATGTCACAGATCAAAGACGTCTTACAGGAACGTAATAAATACATCACCAGATAACGTGTTTAGGCGTCAAAAGAAACATTATAATACTCATTATAATTTATAAAGAAAATGTTTATAAAAAAAAATAGGTATTGCATTCTTGTTACTGCATAAAATGGAGTTTGAGTATGAAATTTAGATTGCTCAACTCATTTACTTTAAAAAAGGTACTCTTGATAAGACTCGATTACTCTCATTGTTTTCGCTAAATTTCTGTTTTAATAATTTAAAGTGTATAGGTTTCACAAAAATATTTATTTACAACATAATCAAAATAGAAATTTTACAAAAATTGTTCAAAATGTTCACCATTTTCACGCATACAAAAATTTATACGTCGAAGAAAATTAAAATGTATCCTTTCCATAACTTCTTCATCACCTCTAAGATTGTTTATTGCATCTTGAATACGTTGCCAGAGTTGTTCTTCATTTTCTACAGGTTCCCTGTAAATTGTGGATTTCAGATGTCCCCATAAAAAATAATCCATCGGTGTTAGGTCTGGGGAACGTTGTGGCCAGTTTACAGGTGCGTCATTACCTCTGCCTATCCATTTGTGTGGATATTGTTCATTCAAGTGGTTTCTAACGTTTAAAGAAAAATGTGGTGGAACTCCATCTTGCATAAACCACATATCTCTCCGAAGTTGGAGAGGTAAATCTTCTAACAATTCTGGCAACGTATTTTGTAGAAAATCCAAATAATTTTCTCCAGTTAATCTTCGTGGAAGTATGACAGGACCAACAATGAAATTACCAATTATTCCAGCCCACACATTAATTTTGAATTCGTGCTGAAAATGGTTTACCTTTATTGCATGCGGATTTTCAACGGTATAAACATGTTCATTATGGGTATTAGTTATACTTATTCTTGTAAAACCCGCTTCATCGGTAAAGAGAACCTTCTTGACAAAGTTTGGATCTCTTTCTCTTTGCATATTAGCAAATCGACAAAAACCCAAACGAATTTGAGGATCATGGACTAATAATTCTTGTACTGGCTTCTTATGGTATGGACATAGCAATTGTTCTCTAAGCACTTTATTAACGACATCTTTACTTACTCCTAGTTCCCTTCCAATTCGTCTGGTGCTTAATTCTGGATCTTCTTCAACACGTTCTAAAATGTCTTCTTCAACTTCAGGAATCCTTACAAAACTTTCTCTTCCATTATAAACAGTGTTGGGTGCAAAGGAACCGGTCTCTCGAAGACGTCTCTCAACAGCAGCAAAAGTTGGGTGGCTAGGTATACGACGATTTGGAAACCTTTTAGAGTACACCCTGACACTCTCTCGAGTATTTCCTTCACAAAATCCTGATGTCAGTAACATATCGGTATATTCTGCATTGGTATATTGTACAGCCATATTAATAAACCACGCATTTGTTTTTTTAATTATTGAGTCAGATAGAACACTTTCAATCGTTAACAAGAGATTAGGTGTTAAAACTTGACAATATTTTTATTTAGATGAAACTATGGAAACCAACAATAAATGTTTTTGTAAACGTATTGCAGGAAAATAATTAATATTCCTCAAAAAATCGTACATGGCAAGAATCGAGTATTTTTGTTAAAAGTCTCGATTAGAGGTGTTGAAGAAGATATGAAAAAAGTACATTTTTATGTTTTTCATCGTATAAAATTTTGTCCGATAATAATACATAGGCGTAGAACTTGATTTTTTAAATAATTGCACCTTTAAAAATTCTACGCCAATGGCAAAAAAGGGGTTTGAGTATAAAATTTGTATTGGGTACTTATTTACTACAAAAAAGTACCCTTGATAACACTCGATTTACTCTCACGGTTTTGACAAAGTTTGTATTTTAATAATTATTGTTTGTTCTAAAATTACTAAAATGCAAATTTCGTCAAAACCATGAGAGTAATCGAGTCTTATCAAGAGTACCTTTGTTAAAGTAAATGAGTTGCGCAATCTAAATTTCATACTCAAACTCCTTTTCATTGGCGTAGAATTTTTAAAGGTGCAATTATTTAAAAATTCAAGTTCTACGCCTATGTATTATTATCGGACAAAATTTTAATACCGTTTTTTTTGCCACATAAAACTCTACCAATATACCAAATTTCAGCAAAATCGCAAATGCCGTTTTAAATTTATATGGGAAAAACGATTTAAAAATTGTAACTTCACGGCCCTCTGGAGCCCAAACGAAGCATCTTTGTACTAAGGTAATTTTACTTAAATCGACTGATTTTGGTCTAAGGAATATGTGGTATGTTTTTGTAAAGACCTTTTACAGACACCCTGTATAGTAAGTATACTAACCTGAACTATTTCTAAATAAACATTACTTATTACATATGTACTTAGAAAGTATAAATTAATAGTATATTATGCAACGATCATGTAATGATGGTTATTAATACACGAGCATTAACCGGGATACGAAACGAGCCAAAGGCGAGTTTCGTATGGTTTATGCGAGTGTTTTAATAACCATTACATGAGAGTTGCATACGCTATTTTTTCTACACCCGATAAATAATCAAGACCTATAAATATTCTATTTATATTGGCATTGAACACAATAACAGTAATTACTCGTATTTCTATAAAAAATTCTACAAAATTGTAATTAATGGTATTAACTTGGGTATTGGTATTACCACAGATTTTTGGGGCAAAATATTTTGTACTGCATTTTCTCCTTTCTCCGATATGTGTGGAGGAGTCTTCTATATCGCTGATATCAGACATTTTAATATTATAATTATCGAAGTTTAGCTATCTACGAAAATTTAATACGTTTTGACAACTAAAACAATTACATAGGAATTTAGGACAAACGTCAAACATCATGCTTGATTGAAAAATTGTAGGTTTCTATTGATTAAAAATCTGTATCATAATGAAAAATCTGTATCATAATGGGTATCATTATGAAACGGATTATGGGCATATAAGTGCATTATTATAATACGGGTGTAGAAAAAAAAATATATAGCAGTGTCCAGATATTCAACAAATCATTTCGAGTATACAGGCTTGGAGCAGCTTAAATGGTATCCTTATTAAATTTTATTTTAACTGAAACAAAAATATAATAGTCATAACTACTAGAAACTTAATTATTTAAATAAAATGTTAGCCAAAAAATAGAGTTAGCAATGTCTGACAAAAACAGGAATATACACACGCTTCTGAATGAAATCCAAATTGTTTTATATTAAGCTCTCACAAGAGTTCGATGGTTCACACCTTATTATTATAGGCAAACAAGATAAATCAGATAAGGGGGTCTATTCTGTAACAATTCCTTTATATTTCGTCGCCTTAGAACCAGGTTATTCTAAGTCCATTTTTTAAAAAATTGCAGGAGACGGTTTTTAAAGTTTAGTACATTATAACGTCTACAACTTTGTGATGTTCATTATAAATATTATTTTTTAACCCTGTTCAATTATTTGCTAAAACCAGGTAACCGACACATTTACTACAATTTTTGACATTTAAGAGAAAAATGTCATTAAAAAAAATATGTTGGGGACATAGAATGAATTAGACTTTACACAATAAATTAATTACTTAATCAAATTAGCCTATGTCCACAGAACATTTTTATAATAAAGAAAACAGTGGTAGAAAAATAATTTTTAATTCCAACTTTCAACCTAGTGAAAAAACAAAATGCAGAACTAACTTAAGATTACAAGATTATTCATATTTTAGTATTACTTAAAAGTATAAAAAATTTTTATAACACACTTCCAAAATTGCAAGTCTATAGCGGAAAAATGATTTGACAAGCTCTTAATATGAGCAACTTTATCGACTGGCAGATCAGGAGGAGGTTGCTGAACTGGAGGAGCTGGAATATTATCCAAAAATGATTGTGGATTATTTTGTCTGGTACGTTTTAAAAACAGTACTCTAATAGGAGTTTTTTCGCTAAAAGTTAATTTGTATTCAACGTATCATAGATTATGTCCATAAGAAATTTCAACTAAAGTTTTGTATGGGACAGTCGATAAAGTGACGAATTGTAATATAGTTTTGAAATCTAAAAAATTTGTTTTTTGCATCTGGATAATTCGAAAGGGATTTCTTGATCTAACATTTTTAATGGCTTTGTAAATAGCTAGTGGACTGTGCAATTCTAGTTTGTTTAAATTGCGGTCCAGGACACTGTGCATGGCGTCAACTTCTTGGACGCAGCTATGTCCCGGGACTTGAAATAAATCCTTTTTTGGGATAAAGAAGCCAAGATTAAATTCATAATTAAAAATGTTTGAGTAAAGCCACTTTTTTTCTGGTATTACATTTTTTTCTCCACACCAGTTGACGTATAGGTCGTATATTTTTGATAAAGACAACGTCCTCTCTAAATATTCTTTGGAGGAGGAACTCCTACAATAATGGGAGGGTGTACGAGGAAACATATTAATATGATCTCTAATTAGTTGTCTGTTTTCCTCTTTAATCTTTTTTTCCGTACTGCAGCCTCTTTGGTACTGAATGGGAGTACTAGTTATCCCCTTTCTCTTGTGGGTATAAAAGTAAGATATTCTGATCTGACTAATATCTAAAACACCCAAGTAAAATCTTTTACAAACGCGTATTTTATTTTCATTTTTTTGGAGAAAATATTTGTAAGAATATGTCTTTGTTCTCTGACGCACATTTCTATTCCTTTGGCGTTTCACACAATATTTTTCGGTAGTTTTTTCATAAAAATGGCCTTTTGCATCGTCACTATTTTTCCAAAATTCACTATGAATTAAAGCTGTTTCTTCGATACTAAAATTGTCCAGACACTTAAAGCGACAGCCCAAACAGTTTCTTACACAAGCCTTTGCCTTAACATTCTTGCCTCGACAACTTGTATATTCTTCTCCGCTTTGTCTCAATCTTTTTCTAATATTTTCTTCCAAAGAGCCTCATTAGCTTTTCGTTTCCTAGTGTGCTTAAAAAATACCCAGTAAGATTTGGATATTGGTACTATTTAGGTACTACAAATTAAATAAAAATAATATTAAAATACCTTTGACCATCTGAATAGTCTGGGATATTTGGATCATCTAAATTGTCTGGGCTATTTGGGCAATCTGATTTGACTGGGCTATTTAAATTTGCTGCCTTAGATGTTCCAGGAATGCTGCTTTTACTTTGAACGTCTAGTTGATGCAAATTTCTCAAATGTTTAACAGGAAAGAACACATCTGCATCAGATGAACTATCATCAATATAAAAACTAAAAATATTTGAAATTAAAATATATTCTAAATTGTAACCTATAAATATTTCAGAAACAATACTCACTTTTTTCTTTTATTACGTCTATTACATGCTGTAGGTAATTCGTATTCTGACCCTGAGTCTTCGAAAAGTTCAGAAAAAGATTCTTCTAAACTGCTCATTATAAATTACTCTTTTTTTTTTAACAAAAAACAACATATAAACACGTAAACACGTTCACAAGACAGAAAATTATGCACTAACCTCAAAATGTTGTTTTCTAAAATATATGTGCAAAATTATTCTATGTCCCCCACGTGATGCAAACAGTCAAATTTTATTGGCTATGAGGACATAGAATAACTCGGTTCAAATATTAAAAAAATTGAAAGGACATAGGATATTAGCGACTCACCGTAATTACTGAACGACTCGGCATAGGTTTACTTGGAATAGATTGACCGATAGAGCTTCGGACATAGTCTGGCAAGAAAATCTGATTTAGGAAAAAAAGTGGACATAGAATAACCTGGTTCTAAGGCGACGATTTAACGGCCTTTAAAAATATTGGCGGCCTATAAAAATATGTTTGTATTCGTTAATTTACTTCTATCATTATTTAAACAGATTTCTTTAAGATAGTCCTCTAATGTATTTTAAAGATCCGTTTAAATAGTGACCGAATTAAAGAAGAAAATATTTTTAAAGGCCGTTAAATATAAAGGAATTTTTACAGAATAGACCCCAAGATCTGTCAAGAGAAATCAATGAAAAATTTAAATATGTAGAGTATTTACTAGATTCTCCTAGCTAACATACAAAATTTAGTTTTTCTTCATAGGTCAAACACCTAATATATTAATAATTTTATGAGGCTAATTTTTAAAGTGATGTAAACTTGTAAATTTGAAACCAAGTTAACCTGACCTTTTTATAATTAATGGAATAAAGAAATATTGTTATTTTTACAAGGTATATCTGTAAGACGAAAAGTTATTTTACTCCCAAACTCTTTTGGGTGAGATTTTTAGTAATTGGTATTCATAACAATTGTGAAAAACAATAATTATTGACAATTAAAGAAAAACATTGTTTGGAATAAAATTAATGCACTTATAACAGTGTCACAAAAGTACTTTTACTCATAATAAAACATAAGTTATGCTAGACAACGCAGTACTTACCAATAGGTTCGTCATCAATAACGAATTCATCATCGTCACTTGAAAATAATCTTTTTGATGACTTCGGTTTTCTTTTCTGTTATATCTGATGTTATAAGAACCTTTGTTGTTTTTTGACTAGCTTTTTGGTAGTTATCTAACAATAATTAATTATTTTATACACTACTTTGCTACGTTGAATTCGTATTGACGAAAACAAATAGCATGGGTTCGTAATTACACAGGTTAACTTAAAAATAGACATTTTACTATTTCAGCTCGGTATATTCCCTTTAGGTGTTTAGGTCTACGTGTGTATTAAAAATGATACAACATAATCAACAATACCGAATAAACAGTGGCGTACTGGCAACGTGCAGTTATACAAAAAGACAACAAAAGCTGTTAAATAAACCAAGGCGTATCGATACAGATTGGTGTACACTGTTGGTAAGTATAAATATAATTATGTTATAAATTCAAGTAATTATTAGATGTTGTATATCTTGTATCGTATATCCTTCATTAATTTTGCTTCTAGATGAATAATGGAGAAACTAGGAAAAATCTTACTTGATTATCTTTTGTATAGTTTACCACTACCAAGTCTTCATCTGGTTACAGCCACTGTGGGCATGTTCTATCGGAGCTTGGGTACTTCTTGCCACTGAAGGTACAGCAATTGAATCGGTGAGTTCGAAAACCGTACATGTCCAAACTCAGCCTTCCTAGAAAAACAATAAAAACCTTTTAACGAGTCACAAATATGTAAGGTTTCTCGCCTAATTTCAGCTGTACTGCGTTAAAGGATAGGTATCTAGTACGGTTTTTAATCTCAATCGAAGTGACAAATTTTAAACAAAATCTTACTTTAAGATGTCAAATTTTAGACTTGTACGGTTTTCAAACTCACTGATTGAATTGACTATGCAATTATGCTATCAATATGTCCCTAAAGCTGGCAGGTAGCAAGAGAGGTACCAAATAATAATATAGAGAAGTGAAGAGAGAGTAGAGTAGATTACAGTTTGGTTCTAATTAACAGTGCTGTTCCTAAAGTGGCGCTGGGAAACAGTAACAAAGCCTACACAGAACACGAGGCTAATAACCGAAAAATATTTGTCAAGGATATATTTACAATAATTAATCGATAATAGACTGTAAGTGTAGTATTCTTTTTACTAAATAATTTAGCGTAATTACATTGTTTAAATTTATTTGCAAGAACATGAGAATGCAATCGATATTTATACAACCTTTATTATCAGGTTTTTAAATTTCCCGCTACGTTGTTTGATATCGATGAAAGCGCCACATAGTAGGTCAGATGTTAACTGCGTTAAAGCTGGTCGTTCTTAAGCATTGGCTTCTTATGAGCGTGTTCTATCTTCATCTTCCTTATCTCTGATTATTTATACTTTTGTGCACAGAATATTCTTGTAAGTTTACTTTAATAACTTGTGTATTACCAACATATTTCATAATTTAATTAATTAAGCACTATTTTAAAATTTTGCTATTTAAGCACTTACTGTCTCGACCTGTGTATTGACCATAAATACCTCGGGACCTAAGGTCTACGTTCAACATTTTAATCTTTAGATTTCTTCGTAAAAAAAGTCAACAGTGTTAATAATTTTATGATATATTTATTAATTTTCAAAATTTTGTTATTGTTATTTAAGCGTCTCGGTCTGGGTACTGACCATAAATATTTCATGAAATAAGGGCTACAGTTAACATTTAACTTTTTTCGATTTCTTTTTTTTTTTTCATTATTGATATAAAAACAAAACAACTATAAGTTAAGCAGACTCATAAGACCCATGAAGGGCATAGATTAGATTAAGTAGAATAGCCTCTTCCAATCTGGGAGTTTCACTAAATTCCACTGCGTCTAAAGTCTTTGGGTATTATTAATATTTTTTTGTTCATTACAATTTTCTTTTTATTTTATTTTATGATTAACATTAAATTATAAAATTTCATGGTTTAATTTTTTTCTTAATAATAATTTGTACTTACCTGAAAGTTAAGTAGGTAACTTCTTCCAACTTGAAGAGTGTTAAATGTTTATTGTGTTTCAACATTAAACGTTGATGTTTAGATATAGGTGCGCATATGCATTTGATTTTTTTTATATATATTTTTTTTTATTTTACTGTTTATGTAAAGGTAGAAATTAAGATCTCAAATTTTTATATACCATATTGCGCAAGCGTCCTTCTCCTGGTACCAAGCTAACGACCAACCGTGCTACCTATTGGTGAATTTATTATCTTTATGCATGCATGGTTCATGCATATTACATATACATTTTTTTTTTATTTTACCAAAGTTAACTATGTAGTTTATTTATGTAATCAAAAGCCATTAGGTAAATAATTTGTTTAAATTTTAATTTGTAAATTATTGAGTAAATTGGTTATTTTTTATAAAGGAACATAAGTTGAGGTTTTTTATTTATTTCCTCATTTACTGGGTTTGTGGGAAAATAGAAACATAGTTTGGCCACTACGTAGACCCAGTTGGCGCCTATCATTTGTCTACTATTTCCGGAATTTTTTTAGCTATCCACCCCTTAGCTGCCATCTGGGCGACGTCGAAGGTCCGAGGTTGGCATCGAATCAACCGAAACTTGTGTAACCGAGTGATTTTTTTTTTTATTTTTAAAGTTTAGTTTTAAGTAGTTCCCCTCAGGAAGTTGCTTAGAACTTTTTGTAAGTCGTCAAATTGAAGCCGAGACTAAGATATCACGAAAACGAGCATTATCAGTTTTAATATAAATTTAGACCCTTTAAAATAAGGAAACAGCAACATATCCAACCAACCGATCCCGAACCACGTCTAAAATTTTGCTATTGGTACCTTGAATACATAGACCGGAATCCATCATTCTTTACAAAAATTATGTGGACAGATGAATCTTACATAAGCAGTGCCGGAATTTTCAATCGACATAACGGACATTGGTGGTGCGACGGTTACACCCATCGTAACTTTTATGTCGAAAATCAGAGACGTTTCCGTTTTAGTGTTTGATGTGCCCTATCGGGCAATGGCATTTTAGCCTACCAAATTTATGTTGGCAAACTAAATAACCAAAGATATTTTTTATATTTATTACAATAAATATCAACTAACCCAATAAAGGCAGCAAATTTACACGTATTTATAAACATTTTTAACTTCCTCATTCTAGTTTTTTGGTTTATTCTAAATAATAATTACCATTCCAAATTTCTTTAGACACTTTTCCTACAAAAAAAAACTAATTTAAATACAGATTTTTCATTTTAACGACGACAAATTTTCTTTCCCTGAATGCTAATTAACAAATATCTTGGTAGCGACTGAAATAACAACCGCTAAACTTTTTCTGTTTAAAATTCTGATTACACCAAATTTAAGGCTATTCTTTTAATAAGGAGTTTTTTATACTGAAAAGCAAGCTTTATGTCTAATAAAAAGGAACATCGGAACGTATCAAGAACTGACACCATAATGAAATCATAAATTATTCAATTATGTAGTGCAGTAGTTTGTAGTTAATTGATAAATTGGTCTAGTCACAAACGAAAAGATGGTGTAAAAAGAGATAGCATCCTAATATTCAAATGAGTAGTAGTAATAAAAATTGAGTATTGTGAAATTGAAGTGCATAAAAATTATATACAGAGAAGTCGACTAAAAATAACAAACAAGAATAACAAATTATAAAAACACACCAAAACATTTCTCCACCAGCGTATCAACTATCCTGTTAATACAGGATTCGACAAAATTGGCGGAACACCCCATTTGTGGCTCAATTATAGATTGTATTGATAACACTAGTTTACACGGTTTTTATACAAACAAATTTGAAAGTCTTCAAAATACCAAAATACTCATTATTTTTGTATAAAAAAGAAATTGCAAATAAAGTTTGTTAATATTATTATTATTATTATTATTATTATTTAAGCACTAGTTTGCAATACAATATCGTCTACTAATATTACAAGAATATATATTAACTCATTAACACTATTCAAGAGCACTATTGTATGTATTAATTTTCAAATTAGACCCATCTGAACTGAAGCTTTGTAGCTAGGAGCAATTTAGTACTCTCTGAGCTTAACAATAAGGGCTTTTCCTTTTACACCATAACAGAATAAACACACCTTACCTTTAATTTCGTTACAAGATGCTTTTAGTGTGTCGATAGTAATTTTCGTGTTATCTTCTGACGCAAGCCGTTGAATTTTCGTCGTATTAACGACTAACTAGATTACATCTTCAAGCAGTCAGACTGAAAATAACTCTCCCTGATTCCGTAGATAAATTAGAACTGATAAGAAAGTTGGGACCGTGGAAGTTATAAAAGTGTATCGGATTTTCTTTAAAACTTTATATTTAGTTTGAACAACTACAGCTGCTGGTTTGTGACTCTTTAGAAAAAATAATTAGTTGCAATACACTAATTTACATGGTTATCATACCACAACTGAAAGTTGTTAATTTATTGTTTATTTAAAATGATTAATTTTTGGCTTCTCTTATATTTATTTGTATCAGTTTTTCTTATAATGGACCAAAATCCATGATATCAATCTTCAAGAACCTTTAGATCTTGTTAGAAACGTTTCACTTATTCGTTACTCATACTTCCTAAGTTTTCAGGAAAAAATTCAGATGAGAGTGCAAAAAATTATTCTTTGATGACATGTTTACTCCCATTTGTTGAAAATTTTCCAACAAATCGGTAATAATTTCTTTGTAATTTTCACTTTTTTTAATTCCCAAAAATTCTTTCACAACCATTTTAAATGACTTCCAAGCAGATTTTTCATTAACAGATAAAAAGCTTACAAACTGAGAATCTTTCATAATTTTACGGATCTATGGGCCAACAAATATACCCTCTTTCAGTTTTGCATCTGTAATGCTTGAAAAGATTTTTTGTAAATACCGGAAAGCATCACTGTTTTTGTGAAGCGCCTTTACAACATTTTTCATGAGTCCCAATTTGATGTGTAAAGGGGATAGAGTGATGTTAATTGGATTTACCAACAGCTTGTGTTTAACGTTCATTTTGCCCGGAATATACTCATTCCGAATAGGCCATTCTTTTCGTACATTATGATGTTCTTTGCCTTTACTGTCCCACAATCAAAGGAAACAAGAGTATTTTGTGGATGTGGTAGATCTTGCAACATAAGCTCAGTAACCGACGGAACTTCGGCATATACATTACTCGCTTTATTTTTTAGTCCAGGATCCGTAAGTAGGGTCGACCTTCATCCATCTGTTTAATGGATAAAACTTATTTTTTATTAAATAAAATATGTTTTTAAATATACCGCAAATGGGTTGCCTAAGAAAATATGGTCACGGCCATTTTTTACTATCCTTTCTGTGTACAGATAAAGAAAGTATAAAAATTATGATAAAAGTTGTTTACGATGTCATTATCTATTATTTTGTTCCTATACATGATTTTCCTAAAATGAACCCAATTCGAGATATTTGAGAAAAAGTGCAAATTTCGAAATTTTAAGACAACTCAGAAACGGATGAAGAGAAAAACACCAAATTTTTAACTTAAGCTTTAATCCATCCTGCGGTGAGCTGATTAAAGTTTGGGCATATTGAAGCATCTGGGGAATACTTTACAGGGTGTCGATTTTTTTACTTTAACAAAAAAAAAATAGTCTGGACCGTATTTTCTTAGGCAACCCATTTGCGGTATATTTATTGATATATTTTATGTAATAAAAAGAAACTTTCATCCATTAAACAGATGGGTGAAGGTCGACCTTACTTCGAATCTTAGACTATTTTATTATATCCCAATATCTTCATAACACAAAAGTAACAATCATTTTTATGATTACTAGGTTCTTTCCATAGCATTGGTGAACCATATTGTCACGGGCCTTTGAGTCGTGATGGAGTCACTTTAAATAGTGACTCTATGTGCTAACTGACTCGGGGAAATAAAAGAGCAAAACAACAATTAACAATTTAAGAAAGATAAATAAAATATCCAGAAAGGTCACCATAAATATAACAAAGGATGATGAGACTTAAACCAAGATTCTAATCACGGGAGTCGGATTCTATGTAAATAGTTGGTAACAAGTTTGCTTGACCTCGACAGTAGCGCCCCAAGCGCTTACGGTTGAACTACACCTGTCAGTTGCAGTCGATAAAGTAGGACACTACTAAGTAAAGCGATTTAAAAATTGGCGGGCTTCATAATTTAGATATTTTGACAACTTTTACTTACTACTAAACAAACAATAAGTTTAATGAATTTTTGTTGTAAGTAAATGTTAAAAAATGGAAAATGTCACTTGTTTTAACTGAAAAATAAAATTAGTTAAAAAATAAAACACATTTTTAGTTTAATTTATCTTCTAACTACATATTCTAAACATAACAAGCACTATATCACACACACTAAATCACTAAAAAATAAAAATATAAAATGATTACCAGCTTAGCACATAACAATGTTTTCGTTCTTAAAAAACCAGATATAATTTTTATAAAAAGTCAAAGTACTTAATTTATAAACACAATTGTTTTGAATACTGATTTATTAATCCAAGGACAAATCATTCTAATTTTCTTATACTTATTGTTTCTTTAAAGCCTTTACCCAGCTATTTCAATCTAGAGTAGTTGTAGGCCTATTTCGGGTACAATAAGCCTCCAGCTTCAATACAGGTGGGCTTTGAAACACACTCTAATTCAGATAGACATATATGTACATTCCAAAAATCTCCATACCCAGGAATATCTAAAACAAAACAAAAATAAAGCTGCAGTGTGTATCTTAAAATTAATAAAAATTAACACGAGTCATAACATTTTTAAATTCTTCTATATTTTCTTGCAATAAAAGGTATAAAAATTCCAATAAAAATAGAAAACATCTGATTTATGATCTTAATGGGTGAACTATGCAAAAATTAACAAGTTGACATAACAATATTAGTTTTTGAACATATTTGGGTATTATTTGATAACTATAATAATGAATATCTCCCAAAAATTGAACAATAACTTTTAGAGCACAAATAATCATTCGCCTTTTTTATCATGGTCTTTATGAGTAAAACTATGATGAGGTTCTATCTCGGGTTCTACAATATCTGTAAATTGGCTTCACACATTTCGCTCACAACTGCTTTCATTTTTTTGACCACAAATGTTTAAAATGTGGATCCATTTATATCTAAGAGTATTAATAATAGCAGGAAAAATATAAAATTTCTGGTTAGTTCTGTGAGAAAAATATTTACTCTTGCAATTAAAATTTAAATAAATCAGAAGTTATTGACATTCTTAAGAACCTCCCTTTAGTTAAATTAGTGAAATCTAACTTATACTAAATTAATACAATTTGTTCACCTACATTTAAAAAAAATACTACCTATATTTGAAATTAAAAATATTATCAGGCTGACATATTTATGGCAACATAACCTAATTTATTTTCAAAGCCAGATTTACACCATCTCATAATATTTATATTTAGCTTTAACTTTACATTTATTAACGATTATCCCTGTAGTTGATCACGCATTATATTAAAGTGAAATTTAAAGTGTTAAATCAGTAAAATTGTTGATTTCTTTGTCATTGTTTTTGAAAATATATTTTTTTATGGGTGTAAAACGGGTTTGAATTTAGTGATAGCAGCGCGCTAAGCGCTTACGGTTCAACTACCAACAAGGAAACAAGTCTCGTCATTTATTCAAACCTTCTCTTTTTATTTTTCTATGAGTCTAATGAGACTCCGGCAGAGAGTCTATGATGGGACTTCGACCAAGAGTGTTATTATTGTTGACCTAGCTGCTTTTTATATTAATCGATTAAGGTCAGTTCGTGTCTAGTCTAATGTTATATTTACAGTTATCGGAGATGAAGTTTTGAATTGAACTTACTGTTTATCAAAATATTATATAAAATATTATGCTGAATATTTTAATGTATTGAATGTATATTATAATAGAAAATGTATATTTTATATATTTGTTTAGCGTGACAATATGGAAGGTGTACATTTTCTCCTGATGACCATTGGAGTAAGACGATTCTACAGCTTTCGCAAAACACATGAGGCACCCATTTTTACTTTCCTATCTGTATACAGATATAAGGAAAGTATAGGAATCATGATTTTTTTCAACCTCGAGTTTTCGACGGATTTTTACGTTTTGAGGTCCCCTGAATCCGTTTTGACTATTTTCGCGATGATGTCTGTGTGTGTGTCTGTGTGTGTGTGTCTGTATAACGCATAACTCATGAACCGATACACAGAAAAACACCAAATTTTAAACTTAAGCTTTGTTTCAGCGTCCAATGAGCTGATTAGATTTTGGACAAAGTCGGAACATCTGGGGGGTACTTTATGGGAGGCCGTTTTTATATTTTATGGAATATATCTGTTATTTATGTTTGGAGAAGAAAATTGTTCAATTAAAAGTTACTTCTAATATTATTATCTATAATTTTTTTTATGTCAAAATTTCCTGAAATGGTCTGTATTCGAGAAATTTAACAAAATGTGCAAAATTCTGATTTTTAATATTAATTTATTAATAGGTAATTTAAACTAATAGACGAACGTTATTATAGTTATGTCTAAATAACTAGTTTAAAATATGAAAGTTAGGAGAAAAGTAAAAAAGTTTGTAGAAAAGTTAATAGAGAGAAAAAATGTGGCTTGCAGCCGCCTGTTCTTTATTTACAACAAATTATAAGTACACCGAAAGATCTAATTGAATGTACAAAAAATAAAAAGTACACAACAAAATAAAAACAAAATAAATAACTAGATAGGAAAGTCATGTGTTGGACACATCAGATTTTTTATATTGGTTTCCAATAGGAAATCCAAACTAATGAAAATATGCACTTTTGAATGAATCTACAACGGGTCTTCTCTTTTTTGAAAATATAAACTGTCCACAAACAAAACAAAAACGATCAGAACTTTGATTCCACTCTCCACTCGATATTTTAAATCAATCCGAAACAAGATACTTATTGGATTGTTCCATAAGTCATAACAATTAGTCGTCCAGATTTTATGTATTTATATTATTAAATAATTTTAAAATAAATGTTATGTTTTTGCAATTAATTATGCAACAACCCAATAATTGTCGTTTGAAGGGAACGAATAAACAATAAACTGTCGTCAGCACGTTGGATAATTGAAAAAAAAAACATTTGACTGCAGGAAGAAATTGTGTCGTGATATAATATTTCTGCTAACACTTTTAGGTTTAAGGAAGGTAGGTAAACATATTTACAGTCTGTTCGCTATACTTACGCGGGATTCGGATTAACAAAGTTATGCAAATTAGTCATTGACAACCAGTTCCAATAAGCCTCTTCTCCAGAAATTAGGTAAAATTGCCCTAATGGTCAGATTTAAATTAAAATAACATTAGGGTAGGTACTAAATTTGTACAAATATTGAAGTTGAATTGATTCTTTGCAAGTGTTGACATTGTATGTATATTGTAAATTTAGTGAAAATTTTAAAAATGCCTAGACGTGTGTTAGATGTAGATAGTCTAATTTGTAGTGTATATAAGTATTTTACGGATAAAAAAGAAAATAGCGGTCCTTTAAAATAGGTAATGTCTGTACAACAACGCGTATGCGATGCTCTAGGAATTGGTGGAACCAAATTAAAAGGAGTATTAGAAAATCACAATAGTGAACTGCCGAAAGAAGATCACCGCAAAACTCGCCCATCATTAAAAACGAAAGATATTCCAGATGAAAAGAAATTTGAAATTCGTGATACCATTTATCGAATGAGGACCAACAAGGAACATGTAACCTTAAATACAATTCTCTCGGAATTAATAGATAGAAAATTTGACGACATTGGCAGAACAAGTCTATGGCAAGTGATACATAACTTGGGTTTCAAATTTCAAAAGAAAGATAACAGAAAGGCTCTTTGTGGAAGAAGTTCTATCGGGAGAATTAACTTTTTAAGAAAATATTCTAAATTTAAAGAAGAAGGAGCGAATTTTATATATTTAGACGAAACATGGATATTTTCTAGGGGTGCAACCAAGAGAATATGGCAAGATGATAACGTAAAGTCCATCAAACATCTAAATCAAAATCCAGTGACTATCACGATAATATGAACACCGAAGTGTTTGTAAAATGGTTGCATGAAAAACTTCTCCCAGGTATAAGTGAGCCCAGCGTAATTATTTTAGATAATGCACCTTACCATTCTCAAGTATTAAACAAAAGTCCATGCAAAGATTCTCCATTATTATTTAATTAAAAAGTTGTACATTATTTTTAATTTCATTTCACCAGTTGATATTTCCCCAAAGAACAGGTCAAACTTTCGGGTACTTACCTGGAAATACTGATAAAATTTTCAATCCGAAACCCACGTAAGTAAATACAATTCTTTCGGGATGTAAAAAAAGTTAAAATTTGTAAACTAGTGTAATTAACCGAAATAAAGTATATTGTATGCACTATTTAATTGCGGTTGCAAATTTTCATCATCTGTCATATTTATAAAGATAATGAATCACCCCATATTTATATCTATTTTCTTTTGGGATAGATTTTTTTTCTTTAATCCACCAATGTAGGGTTTAAGGGTCTCGGAGTTCATAATAATATAGAAAGTAAACATTTATTTTGTGAAAAATAATTACCTACTTTACATGAATCGAAGTACACAAATGTTTTAAAGTAAGTGTTTGAAGTGAAAGCCTTCAGCTGCCTGACAATATCCTAGTCTATACAAAGTGTAGTAAAGATTATTGACTAGTTTTTATTGTGCTATATAAAATATCAGTTGAATTTTACTTGATAATACTGTCAGCAACACTTCAATTACACGATCCCAAGCTATTTCAGATGCCTAATTGTGACACCTTATATAATAAAGAATTTCTCAATCGAAACGATGGAGTATTGGCTTTCATTAAATCTATTCTCATTATTCTCTTATTAATGTAACTATTGTCATAAAAATATAAAAGGTATAACAATAATTAATGAACAGTAAAATTTTTTATTTAAATTCAATAATAAAATTACTAGACAAACGATAATTAATGAACAGTAAAAGTTTTCATTTAAAATCAATAATAAAATCACTAGACTCTTTGACTATGATCAAAGGAAATCAAAATTAAATTTTTGATTAAGGAGTAAAAATAAAAAGTATGGATACACACCTTAATATTTTAAAAAAAAATTTCAAGTAACCTAGTTGAAAATTTTTTGTGATTTTTTAATATTAATTTCTCAATAAATTCCACGGTAACCTATATATTTTATTGTAAAAAACAAAACCTAAATATTTTAAAAACCTTAATTTTAGTTTTTTTTCTACTCCATCTAATCAATAAATAACAGTAAACTTAATTATAATTCGAAAATTGTTGTTGAAGTCTTACTTTCTCGTAAGACACTGTACAAATACTCACATTTTTAAAAAATTTTTTTCTCAAAAATTTGCACGGTAAGGTATAGTTAAAAGTTCACTATTAGATAAATAAGGTCTTCAACTATTAGAAAAAAATTAATTTTAGTCATCATCAAATTTTTTTTATTTAACATTGGTGGCGAAAGGACCTCCTTAATAGTAAGGGGAGAAAATAGAAATTCTAATATAGTCCAGTGATAAAAGTAATTTTTTTTCCGATAGTAATGAACAAGCTTAATTTTCTAAATTAATTTATTGACAAACAATGAAACAATAAATTCATATGATTAATATAATTAAATGTTCACTCTGAACCGACACTGGGAGTAGAGTCATCTATACTCTGTTAAATTACTTAACAGACTAGCCGGAGCAACAACCTAGATAAAAAAAAGTAAGTATAATTGACCATACTAATAATTTATTATTGTCATGATAACTTTATATAAATAAATAAAATAAACTGTAATTTAATAATACCCTCACCAATATATCATGACACTATATACCTTTTTAAGTGTTTCAGATCGGATCACTGAATCTAAAGGTTCTGTGGATTGACTTAAAGGGTTTTGAGGACTGCCAGAGACTTTAATCTTCTTCCCAAACATAACAAAGTTTCCTGTAGAGCCCAGGCTACCTTTGATAATAACTTGTCTCAGGACTTGATTATCGCGTACATAAGCGGATACCATAGTCCTGGGGACTCGGTGAACCCGTTTTCATAGGAGAAGCTTGGGATGGTAGTTCGACAAATAATGATATTCATTCATTTTAGAGACAAAAATTTTATTTTTAAATTGAGAGTCATTATCTAAAATGATTCTCGTTAGAGCTCCAAAAACAAGAAAAATTTATTTCTCCATAATCAAAGCTATCTTCTTACCCGTCGCTGTAAAAGAAAAAACAAATTTGGAAAAACTATTACATACAGAGAAAATATAGGTGAATCCTATGTTCTCGGCAATGGACTAACAGGGTCAATGTATAGTAGATCCTAAGGTTGTGTAACAGTTTAAGACTGGCTAAGCATTTAATCAGCCGATTTATTGTGCAGTGGCTTAGTGCTAAGGTAGATGTTACACTTTCGAATATAACGAGCAACGTCCGTTCTCATTTTTGGCCAATAACAGTGGTCCATGATGCGTCCAAGTATCTTAAACACACCCAGATGGCCACAAGTAGAGGAATCGTGATGTTATTTAATAATTTGGGCCCTTTTTTCTTTTGGGACTATTTTCAACCAACCGTCTGCATCGTCGATTCGACTAGGATAGTTGGTTTTGATTCTCCTATAGAGACCATTGTCTTCTATTCTCCTAAAGGATACTTAAGTTGATTTCGTTGAACCTTTTCCATCATCTTATTGAACCAGGTGTCTTTAGTTCCTCTAATGAAGAATGGTCCAATAATTCTTCCGATAACTGTACTAGCCCAAACATTTAACTTTTATTGATATTGGGTGTGACCTTCTATTCATTGAGAATCGTGATCAGACCAATAGCGGTAATTATGTTTATTTATAAATTCACTGAAACAAAATATTGATTCGTCGGTAAAAACAATATTGTTCATTAACATATTATTCCCATTAATGGCATCAACCATTTCTTGACAGAATTGCATTTGCCTATCTGGGTCATCTTCACTAAATACTTGGTGTAATTGCACTTTATAGGGATGACATTTATTTACTTTCAGAATCCTCCTTACAGATCTCTCGTTCTGACGCAAATTGTGGAACTGAAGTTTTTGGTTTTTCAGATGCATTTTGAAGCACATTATGAACATTTTCTGCATCAGTAGCTGTCCTCTTCCGTCCAGATCTAAGAATATTTCTCACACTTTCTATTTCATTGAACTAGCCCCTTCTGATCCATTTTGAAAGCAATATGCGAGAAAACATGCTAAACCTTGTTCCATTTTTGTTTCATCTGAAAACGCCGTGATTTTTAACGCGTGCATTTATGTATAATAATAAAAATGTATAAAAAATTCAAATGTCTCATGCAGCATGCGATTTGCTTATCCCATTGATCAAAACCAAAGAATTCAAAACTATTACGTATTCTACATAATAGAAAACTTTCTACATCTTTCATTGACGATCTCGGGAATCTGTTCTACCGGAGAATAATTTAGGAAAGTTCAATGAAAGTCCGTTTGTTTTCAAACTTGGCACCGATTAATTACTTTACCCGACCTTTAATTTAATATCAGGAATTCCTAAAGTTTCGACAAGAGGAAATTTAGATAGAAATCTGTTCTAGTAGAAACTGAAACATTTGTTTGAGAGAAATTGGTATAAAACCCTTACAACTAGAACTTTTTAAACTGTCTAGATATAGCTTTAATGAAGTTGTTAATTTCTACTGCACATCAATTCTATTTTAGAAAAATTTAAGAACTAATGGAAACATTTTGATTCTTACAGGGAATTTTTATCTTCTCAGTCTATTTTTAACTTTAGGTTAAATCAGTTGTTATCTTCACAAAACAACACCGTATCATCCGCAAAACTCATAATATCACATTTCGTGTTGAGAAGGAAAAGGTTATTTAAATAAATATTAAAAAGTATAGGTCCCCATAGTAAAATAGAATGATCTATAGTATCGAATGCCTTTGCCAAATCTATAAAGACGCCAATTGATGGCATGAACTTATCAAGACTATTATAGATTTTTCTAGTAAGTACCTTTATAGCATCTTATGTAGATCTATTTTGTCTAAAACCGTATTGCGAGTCAGATAACAACTGGTTTTTTTCCAAGAATTTGTTTAACCTCTTAAAATCGGTCTGTAATTAGCCGTAACTGTTCTTTCTCCTTGTTTAAAAATTGGGGTTACTGTGGCAAGTTTAAAGGCTGATGGGAAATGGCCTTTCTCTAGTGATAAATTAATTAAATATGTTATTGGTTTTGTAATATGATCACTAATTCCCTTCAATACTTCCGCTTTTATACCATCCCAGCCCGGAGATTTATTATTTTTAAATTGCATTATGATCTGCTTAACTTCTTTTTCATCGGTGGGATATATAAATATTGAATGTGTGCATGTTCTCTTCGTCTCAATGTAGTTTGGATTTCTATTTACTTTGTCTGCCAATTTCTTACCTACTGTTATAAAATATTCATTAAAACATTCTGCTATTTTAATAGGATTAGCAATTAATTCATGTTTATCATTGCTTATTATATTTATTGGTGTACGTGGTTCCAGTCTGCAAAACCTAAATTGTCGCAAGGACAGTACGGATTCTCTAAAGTGCCTATTTTGTTTAGATGATGAGAAAAGCGTCCGTGGTTGAGTTTAAGTCGAGTTATAATGGTAGAATAGGTTCTAGAAGTATAGAAATATAGATTTGGAATATCTTTTGGGAGAGTGGAACATATGTATTATGAGTAATGGTTTTTTGATCTACTATCACCCTCATTATATAAATTCGACCATTTGTCCCTGATATCCTACTTTACACAGGATCTCATTAGTACTAGTAGGAGCTTTTGTGATATTTTCAATACTACATGCATGTTTGGCAGCCTCATCTACTCTTTTATTAGCCATGGGTGGTAAATTATATAGAATTTTATAGGTAAACCCGTCTAGCCCGGGTGCTGCATTTCGTGTATTTTCCAGAATGAAATCCAATTCAAAATAGCTAAAAGATTTCAACAAATGAAATATAAATTGGGGACCAAAGAGGTTTTTTTATTAATTAATTTGGTATTTGTGGTTTTTTGAATGTTTGAGATTTTTTACTTTCCTATCTGTATACAGATATAAGGAAAGTATAGGAATCATGATTTTTTTCGACCTCCAGTTTTCAACGGATTTTTACGTTTTGAGGTCCCCTGAATCCGTTTTGACTATTTTCGCGATGATGTCTGTGTGTCTGTGTGTCGCATAACTCATGAACCGATACACAGAAAAACACCAAATTTTAAACTTAAGCTTTGTTCTAGCGTCCAATAAGCTGATTAGATTTTGGGTAGAGTCGGAACATCTGGGGGGTACTTTATAGGTGATCATTTTTATATTTTATGGTATATATCTGTTATTTATGTTTGGGGAAGAAAATTCTTGAACTAAAAGTTACTTCTTATAATATTGTCTATAATTTTTGTTTTTTACAAAATTTTCCTAAAATGGTCCGTATTCGAGAAATTTGACAAAATGTAAAAAAATATTTTTTTATAAAAATTGTTCAAACAAAAGTTGTTTGTAATATAATTCTCTATAATTTTTATCCCATACATAATTTCCTTTCAATAGAAATGACGTCAGAGTTATTGCTCTATATGCCTTTGCCACGGCATACGTTGGACGCCCTGGTTTAGGTATAAAGGCAACTCTGCTTTGTTTCCAGGTATTTGGTACATGTTTATGCAGCAAACTTGCCCTGTAGAGCCTACAAATATGCGGAGCCAGCGTTTCTATTGCCTGTTGCAAAAGCACAGGCAGTACTCCATCTGGTCCCGGTGATTTGTATGGATTGAAGGTGCGTATTGCCCATGTTACTTTTTTTGTTGTAACTACCCGTTTACCAGTTTCCCACTCTTAGCTGGAGACCCTTTTTTGAGAGTTCGAGTTCGTGTGGGTTTGGTTTGCTGCATTCGAGTTCGTTATACAATCAGGAAAATGAGTTTTGAGAAGTAGTTCTAATGTTTCCATTCCAGTTTTAGTGTATTCCCCTGTTTGGGTTTTTAAAGTCCCCACAGGGTTTATTGGATCTTTTGCTAGAATGCGGTGGAGTCTGCATCCTTCAGTTGTATTTTCAATTTCCTGACAGAATTTTCTCCATGAATCCCTCTTAGATTTCCTAGGAGTTTTGTTATACTCTGTGAGTGTTTCGGTGTATTCTCCCCACTCATTCGTCTTTTAAGCCTTATTAAAAAGTTTACGTGTTTTCCTTCTGAGTTTGTCGAGTTTGGTGTTCGACCAGCTCACTTCCCTAGAAGTTTTCCTGTTCTTTAACGAACAGTTATTGTGATATGATGTTATAATTGCGTCCCGTAGTTGTTCTGTATCTTCATCTCTATCATATTTAGTATTAAGAGTTATTTTAACGGTTTTTAACACTGCCCCCAGCTCCACTCCGTATCTAAACCAATCGGTTTTATGTGGGTCTCGGTATACATCTCCTGGTTTATCGATATTGTCAATTTCCATGAGAACATGCCGATGGTCCGAGAGCGAAGGCTCTCTAGAAACGTACCACTTGCCAATGTGATTTGAAACGAAGGAAGAACCAAGGGTAATATCAATAACCTCGCTCCGTCTACTGGTTACAAAAGTAGGTTCATTTCCACGATTCAATATTTCCAGGTTAGTGGTTAGAATGAATTCAAGTAAAGACTCTTTTGTTGTTGTCCTTGCTTCCCCATGTTATATGGTGTGAATTTGCGTCAGCAGCAATGAGTATCTGCAAGTTTTCGGCCCAACAGGTATCTACTAAATCCCTCAGCTCATCTGTTGGTGGAGGGCTGGGCGAGTCATAAGGAAGGTATGCAGAGGTTAAAATGAGTAGCCTCTGTTGCCTGCTATATTTGTTTCCATCCTGACTGCTACTAGGTCTCTAAAACAGAAATCATGTAAGTTGAGGATGTCTAGACCATTTCGTATGTATATACAAGCAAGCCCTAGTGTTTCCACATTGGGTGTTGTATATTAACTTACCTTTGGTTTGTCCGAGCCCCATCACATGCCCTTTGTAGATCCAGAGTTCTTGTATTATGGCTACGTCTATGTCCTTCCTGATAATGGTACGTGCAAGGGTTGCGGAGGCGGCCTTGTAGTGTCTCAGATTAGCTTGCACTATTCTGAGCATCTGAAGGTTCTTCCTTCCTCTCCCTTTGCACTCTGAAGATTACCTGAGTTAGGCCCAGATAGGGTTTTAACTGCAGGTTTTCTAAAGCCTTCAGAGAGTCGTCATCAATCAACAGTACAATGGTTTGACCGTTGTCTTCCACTTGCCTGTGAATGACTTGCCACTGTTCCGTTTGGATCCCTTGGTTTTGGGTTTTGAGGAACACAAGTACCTTGGTTGTCTCCATGTTCTGCATGAGTTTGGGTATCCAAGCCACAACTGTGTTGGATCGGACGATCTCGCTAGAGGGTCCTACCATAAGTTGTGCTCCCTGCCATGGTTGGAGCTGGGGGATTATTTCATAGAGCCAGGTTTTAGCGGTCTCACACAGATCAAGAAGAGAGCTCCGTTATGGAAATATCCCTTCTTGAACTGTGATCCTGATCCCTCCCCACTCTTCAAAATTTCTCCCATCAGTTTTTCCTGAGTCTAAAATTAGGATTTGGTTCCCATACGTTTTTTTGGGGTTCAAAGACCTGTCGGATTGTAAAAAATCTTTGATTAGCTACTGATCTAGGTTGAATATTTACAGGACCGGTAGGAAACGAACCTCTACTCGTACAATTACCATTATTAATATTATTATTTCTGTAATGGCTAGTGTTGGGTTAATTAAAATTAGTTTGTTGGTTATTATTAAAATTTGGATTTCTCTTAACAAATTGATTGTTATTGTTTGGGCGATAATTTTGATTATTTTTATTAGGATGATTCTGCCAATGCTGATTATTAGGGCTTTTTACTGACATTTGAGATTGATTTGAATATTTAATATTATCCTCCTTTCTTATAAAATTAATTGCTTCGAGCAGTGTTTTGGGATCCTTAGTACGAACCATGATACCATAAGGGTTTCTTAAGCCACCTGAAAATACTTGAAGAGCTTGTTCGTTATATGATTTTTGTTTGAATTATCTTATATCTAAATTGTATTCATGCAAACCGAGGTAATTTAAAGTGGTATTTAATAATTTCCTGACCTTTTCATGAAATTCATATGGGCTCTCGTTAGGAGCTTGCCTTAAATTATTTAAATCTAAAGATAAGCAATTTTTATTTCGGGGATCACTAAAATTCATAATCAACTCTTCCTTAATTTCTTTAATTTTAGTAGCTCCACTAATATTAATTACTTCGCGAGCGGGTCCATGCAATTTACTTATAATTGTTCTAAATATCATAACATTTTGATAGTTTCCAATATTTACGTTATCATAAAAATGGTTAACTATGCTATCAATACTTTCTAGAAAAAATTGCAACTCGTTTTCGTTGCCATAAAAATCAGGAATGGTCTCCGCGTGAACCTTTTGAAAGTTAGGGAGAGGCGTCATTGTTTGATTTAAGATATGTGTCACTTTATTAAAATTATTAAGATAATTATTATCGTTAATATTAATTGAATTAAAACTTTCAATTACTAAATCTAGCTCTAAATCGGATCCGTGATCACTGAAGGATAGGGAATCGATGTTAGAGGTAATGATATCGGTAAATATTTAATTAAGTACTTATGATATAAGTATATAACTATTTAGTTTCTTAAATTAATTTAGCCAAGTGCAATATTTATTTTTTATATCGTCTGTAAAAAAACTGTAATATAAGTTTAGCTTCCATTTTTTTGTAAATGCATGCGACACCATCATTCGAGTTAAATCCTCACCGCTACATCAGTCTGACACTGTTTATCAGTAACTCTAGCATTTATAGATAGAACATATTTCTATAACTTCAAAATCATTAGGGACAACCTACAATATAAAAATTATTCATAAAAAATTGTATTAGGGTCAAGAAATTATCCTTGTTCAAATAAAATATATATATATAATAAAATTGTCATACTTGTAAAATACCTTCTGGTACAATAACAATGATTTTTGATGCCTTTTTAACAATTTTTCACAATTTTCTTTTTTTTATTTTCTCAAGTTTTTTTTTTATTTTTTAATATATTCAGGAAATAGTCTAAAACCATTAGAATATTATAAAAGCAAATTCGCATAGATTTATTGCCTATTAAGCCCGTCTTGCACGTTGAAAATTCTCCTATGCGGGTGCATTTATGCTGCAATCTGCCATGATCCGCTTATTTCGGGAAGTTGTTATTGCTTGTGAAATGATACTCTGATAACTATTTCAAAACGCATTATATTTGAAATCAAAAACAATTTTCAGTACCCTTCTAAGTACGTTTATAAAACTTACAGACCTCTTTTTACTTTCCTATCTGTATACAGTTATAAGGAAAGTATAGGAATCATGATTTTTTTTCGACCTCGAGTTTTCGACGGATTTTTACATTTTGAGGTCCCCTGAATCCGTTTTGACTATTTTCGCGATGATGTCTGTATGTTCTTTATAAAGAATATATGTCGCATAACTCATGAACGGATACACAGAAAAACACCAAATTTTAAACTTAAGCTTTTTTCCAGCGTCCAATGAACTGTTTAGATTTTTGGCAGAGTCGGAACATCTGGGGGGTACTTTATGAGTTGTCATTTTTATATTTTATAAAATATATTTGTTATTTACGTTTGGGGAAGAAAATTCTTCAAATAAAAGTTACTTCTTATATTATTATCTATAATTTTTGTTCTGTACAAAATGTTCGTAAAATGGTCCGTATTCGAGAAATTTGACAATATGTAGAAGAATATTTTTTATAAAAATTGTTCAAACAAAAAGTGTTTGTAATATAATTCTCTATAATTTTTATTTTATACATAATTTCTCTAAAATGGACCGTATTCGAGATATTTGAGAAAATGTGTAAATTTCGAAATTTGAAGAAAACTCAAAAACGGATAAAGAAAAAACATTAAATTTTAAACTTAAGTTTTATTTCGGCCTGACGTGAAATGATTAGATTTTGGACAAAGTCGGAACATCTGGAGGGGTACTTTATGGGAGGCCGTTTTTATATTAAATGGAATATATCTGTTATGTTTGGAGAAAAAAATTGTTTAAATAAAAGTTATTTCTAATATTATTATCTAAAATTTCTGTTTAATGTAAAAATTTCCTGAAATGGTCCTTATTCGAGAAATTTGACAAAATGTGCAAAATTCTAATTTTTATGAAAATAGTTGAACTAAAAGTTGTTTGCGATATCGATCTCTATAATTTTTGTTCATACATGATTTTTCTAAAATGGACCGTAATGGAAAAATTGTAGGAAAAGTGCTAAATTTAAATTTTTCAGTATAATTGTTTTCAATGAATATCAATAGAAACATGTTTCGAGGTAGATGTATGTGAAAAATGTATATATTTAGTTTATTCTCTAAACATTTATAGAGATGCTGCAATAGGTTGTACAAAATAACCGGAGAAAGCCCATAATAACTAGATAGGAAAGTCATCTGTTGGACACATCAGATTTTTTATATTGCACTCCAGTATGATTTCAAAACATTATTTTAATACCCATAATAGTAAACAAACATTTTATTTTATGTATTAGAAATCGTTTGGTCGATTAAATATACGATCCGATCAAAAAAAAATTCAATTTTTATGAGACATAAACACAGCATCGCATCCAACAGATGTAGGTAACGATCAGTTTTTTTTATTCCACATACGTTTTTGGGATAGATATAAAAAAACGGAATGTATTACAAGCAGCCAATATTGATGGATGCGTCTGCGTTGCAAATGGAGTGTTATGCTAGATTCGCAGCTTTTTCTTGTTAACGTATAACCTCGATAGGCGTTGCTAGGAGACTAATAGGTATGCATATATTCATATTCTATCACCTCTTTTCTGTTTTTTCTTCGGATATGAAAATCATCAATCAAGACAGTTGATTTTTGACATTTATTTTTTATATAATTAACATAGGAAATGATACTAGGGAAAATAGGTCATTTAATTCTTACAGGAGTATCCTGCGGTTTCGAGTTTGTAATTACTTCATCTTCAAACACGTCTAAATGAACAACTTATGAGTAACAAAATTCAATGAACAAAGTTCATTACTAGTTATAAAATTTAGAAATACAAAGTAGAACAAAAGTAAGATCACTATCTAAAGTAACTTCCGAATGGCGAAATTATTTATTTACAGTCCCTAGATATTTAAACTTCATAACTCATTCTAAACCAACCATTTTTGTTCCGTAAAACAAATAAAACAATTGACTGAAATCTAATCCTTTTAAGGAACTCTATATCGATATTAAATTGAGCAAATTGCAGCCTTATACATTATACATACATACGCATAACCATGAGCGCCGTCAGAATTTTTGTCTAGGGTGTAAATTTGTGAAACCATTAAAACGTACGACGCTATATACTTTATTTAGTTTAACAGATCTATCTGAATAAAGATGTAATTCAAATCTCGCGTGTACTGAAGCTCTAGGCTTATTGCACCCCTAGTTTAATAGGTAAGAAATTCTGATTAGACAAATTCTAGTTACCCGGACCTTAAATTTGCGAACCCCAAAAGTAACATTTGGGAAGGAGAAACGAAGACCGATTTCAAGCCTAAAACGACAGCGAGGGATACCAAAAACGGTCTCTTGTAACGTTATCTTCGTCTACAACCTCAGTTTCAGCTATTAATTAAAAATAAAACATATTTCAATCTGCGCTACCTTGATAACGTTCTGGCAATTTGATTCTAGGATCTAGAATCAAATTTGCAGTTGCGACTGTGTCGCCACCTTTGCAATAAAATTGACAAAGAATTTTGGCAAGAAAATTTGAATTTAAGTTCAGTCAGGGTATGCGCACTTGGATATACCACTGATCTGTATTATTTTACTGGATAGGATATAGCCCCCTAAAAAACGTTCCGAAAAATTGGCCGATTTGGGCAAATAATATGGCGGACCGGATGTTATTTAACGTAACCTCTATTTCCATTTGTCATTTAATTGTGTCAACAAGCTACGATGAGATGTTTTTATTGTAGAAAACAAAGTAAAAAGAGTATGAAATAAACAATAAACGTTCATTCCTGAAGACACAATATGCTTCACGTTTCCATTTTTATATTTTCTTTTATAAAAATTCAAATCATGGGTGAAATTTCCCGAAGGACATCGCCCGCAAAAGGAATAGAAGAAGAATAAGAAGAAAAACTAATCAAATTATAGGTTAGGTATGTCAAATTATCCCAAATTTCAGTTCTGTGAACCCACCATAATTTGCCCAAATCGGCCAGCATTGTTGCACTTCCGGTCTCCTTGGTGGAACAATTTTTTAGTATGTTAAATATAGCCTATATCCTATCCAGTAAAATAATACAGATCAGTGGGATATACACATTCCATTCACATTTCACTGTTAGTACTATGCACCAATCTGACAGAGGGCGTTACTATAATTCTTCGTTTTCCTGTAACGTCAGTTGTTTTGGCATACCAAAATTTGTTATTTATCGTTTGTCCTTTGTGGCTGACTTAAATTAATTTTTTACGAATTTTATTATTGGAAAATTGAAAGTACATTTATTATATTACTTTTTAATCTGTTTTTCTGTGTGTTTTTTTTTGTGTTTTGATAGTGTCGGAACTTGTATTCGTGCTTTTTCAATATTTTAGAGTTAATATTTAAGACATTTATTAAGATTAAGAAATCTTTCCCGAACTCGTGCCAGTGTCCTCTTAGTAGCAAAGTGTCCTCCTGAACGGCTGCTATGAAGCTCCTCCAATACTTTTCTCACCTGTGACCTCGGCAGTATCACTTGGCGGACTACATGTACTCCATCGGGGCTCTCCCACTTCCGGTGCAATAGACCATCGTGAAGATACAGGGAATCCCACTGGGTCCAGTAGCCTTTTATAGTTCTACTGTATTTGGCTATTTCTTGCCAAGTAGGTGCGACTTTATTTTTGAGCCATTCCCGGACAACCTTTAAGTCCTTGTCTCTGTCTCAGACTTTCAAGGGTAATTTCTGCTTCGTCGCCCTCTAGCTTGATAGTGGTGGCCCAAAAATTAACTTTATCAACCGGTTCTTCTCGTTTCTCGAGCCTTTTACCATACCAGCATTGTTCCTCTAAACGGGGTTGCCCGAAGAGAATGTCTGCATTGCTATGGAGACCTTCTCGATGCTCTACTTTCTGGTTATTGTTAAAAAGCCGGCTCGGTGTGGGTGATTGGCTTCTTCGGGACGCATGGCTGCTATAATTAATTCTTGTTGGTCTTAGTGATGGGCTTGGAAAGATTGATCTATATGATTTTCCGGTCTCATTCGCTGATTCTCGATTTATAGAATGGGCCATGCTTCTACAAGTTCTTTGAAAGTGTCCGATTCTTCCTGCTTCCATTTTGGCTGTTTCGTTGTATATTTCGTAGGATATTTAAGATTTGGGAAATAGCATTAGTATTGGCCTCCTCACTTTCCTGGGATTTAATTTCCCTCACTTTTGCGCGAGAAGATCTGGATAGAAGTTTTACCGCTTCATACTCCTGAGCTGCAATCAGTTTCTCCCTCAGCGTCTTGTGATGTTGTAGACGAAGGACTTGCTGCATTTCCACATCTTGTATTCCATCAATGAGTACTTCTATTTCGAGTTGTTCTTGGAAATCTTTCGGCATCTGTGGATAGGCCAGATGAATCAACCTTCTTATATTAGCCTCGAATTCCTGTAGACTTTCATTATGTTTCTAACTACGAACCTTTAGCTGGCTTTGGAATACCCGTTGCAAATGCTGCTGGCCAGATCTTGTCTCCAAAGCTTGGACGAGAGATGAATAACTGGGTTCCTTTTGAGGAAGTAGCTGTTAAACGGTTGCTGCCTGACCTCGCAGTGACACTATCAATAAAGCCGCCATCTCTTTCTCGGTCAAGCCATTGGCTCTAGCTGCAGTTTCAAATTGGAGTCGATATAATTCCCATGTTGTCTGACCGTCAAACGTGGTGGCTTAATGGTCTTGCTAGTATGGCTTTGCGAAACTGGGTTTTGAAAATGGCTTGGTTGGGTTATAGATGAGGACAAGGTAGTGTTTTTAGTTTTAATGTTGCTTACGGAAGCTTGGCCACGAATTCTTTTCTCTAACTCAGCCATTTCAGCTCTAACTCACCTTTCGAACTCCACTCTAGCCTGTTCTTGTTGATGTTCTAAATTCGTTTTTAAGTTCTGTAAATTACTTTTTAGATTTTCTTGCTGTTGTTCTAACAGATCTACGGTTAATTCTGCTTCTACACGAAACGTGCGTATTTAAGTGAAGCATACAGCCCATGATCGTTTTCTAATCTTTATGGTCTTTTACAATGAAAGACGTCTAGCTAATAGATTTTGCGTCCACAATCCGTCAGATAGCGCTTAATCCATAGTCTGATTTAACGTTGAGTTACCATTCTATTCTTCCCTTACCTATGAGCTCAGTTGTATGCCTAGTTTTGAAGGATAAGAGTCAGTGTGCGTTAATTTTATTAGTTTTCATATTGTCAGTCATTTTGATTAAAATCAAAGAATTCTTGATCATCCATCTACTTTTAAGTTGATTTTTTCATAGATTAACATTTAGGTAATATTTAGATTACCTTTTAAGGTAGTATTTTTGTTAAATGAAACCGATGTTTCATTTTTAAAGGAAAACCTATTTTTTTTTTTTTTTATTTCAGCTGTTGCATTGAGTTGAATGAAATGAATATATTAATTATATTGATATATAATAACAATTTTCAATATTTAAGTCAAATAGAACAATGCGTGAGCATCAACTAACAGCTTGATTTTACTATAGCACTCAAGGCGACCCATCATTTCGTTCTGCCTGGGAGAGTACAATCGACGGTTCGCTACTACCGCCATCACTTCTCGCACTCCCCACTCTTGACTGCCAATGTTCTTTACATTATATTACAATGAGTAATCACACAAAATTTGTTTACCTGCTAACATATATTAATATTAATTTTTATGTATTTCTATCGGTGTATTTAAGCTAAAGTTCCTATGAGTTTGTTCCTTTCAGGAAATCTTTGCCTTATGTATTTATTTTTCTAATTATATTTTTTACGCAGATTGATCTTTTTTGAAGATACATTGCACAGAATTCGCTTTCCTAAGGGATAGAAAAAGCTATTCTCTTTAGTGTAGCTATGGCTATTTTTATAGCCATAAGCTATTTATTTTTTTTTTGAAGATTATTTAAATATTTATCGTAATATTGCAGTAATTTATTATTTTAAGGTTTATGAAGCATGCTGCTATATTTTCATTGCCACTAATATTTTAAATATAACTTCAATTTTTATTAAGTAATATTCGTAGTATTTATAAATTTAGCTAGTTTATTGCAAATCACGCCATATCTAGATTCTGTTTCTTACTTGGTTAATAGTAACTTCCTTTTAATGTAACCGTTAGGATCTAATAATAGTGTAATTTGCATTTATTTCATAGTAAATATCATTTTCTAGTAGATAACCTATTTTTCTTTCCAATTGGGGTATTTGTCAATTCTTTTACGAGCATCGAAAACCTCTTCTTTATTATCAGATATATATAACTGCTTTCAAATTTCGTATTTCCATGTATTCCTGAGGAGAAGGAAGATCTCAAATTTAGAACAGCTACCGTCGAAAAGCTACAGCTTAGAGAGAGCCTGATTTAAGAACTGCCTAATTTGTCAATGAATCAACGCTGATACCGTCGTCCCAGATCAGCTGACATACCCTTACTTCGTGGAGCTAGACAGAATCACGGTGATCAGGAAAGGAGAAAAAGTATGATGAAAATGTCCGCCGAAACGGCTAATGCAGAAAGTTTCCGGATCCTCTGGACATCCAAAATCCGCAGAGATCAAAATCATATCAGCTTCTTTTTGTGAATTATTAACATTTTTACATAAATAAAAACGGAATCTGTAAAACAGCTCACCTTTTCCATGTTATAAGCCCAAACCATGTTCATTTTGTGGTATTGGGTTCCTAAGGCTTGACGAACATTATCTTGACGATAATTTTGAGCAAGGGATATTATTTAATTTGTTAATAACAATTTTCAAATGAAAATTTGACTTTCCGAGAGCCAAATTTTTAGAATTTTGACAATTCTTTGTGATTAGAAGTATATAAGAATATTTAAACCAAAAATTAAGTTACCTGTTAAATAAACAATTCAAAAATTGTTTAAACAAGTTATCTAAATCTCAAAATTTTCTACCCAGGCCACAAACATAAATGGATTTGAGAGTTTCAATGCTCTATATATCCCCACTAGCTTTTCTCCATGAGAGCTTATTATCAGTTATTAACAATTTGAAGAAACCACTTTTAGCTTAACCCAGAGCCAACGTCGGGGACGTAGTGATTCACTGGCTCCATTTTGTGTTATATTTTTTTATATTTTTTAATTTTTTTAATTTTTTTTGTTTTTTTTATATATTTTATATGGTTTTTTTCTATTTTTTGTAATTTTTATGCCATTGAAGAGTTGAATTGTAGGAATAATAGAATTAAAAAATTAATCACATATGCATTTAAAGGTGGAGAGAAGAAAACTCAACGACAGCTTTCAATAAGTTGGTTGAATATGTAGGATGGAGAATGTCTGTCACTTTGTAACGACCCCAGAACTTCAAAAAATTATGATGAATGGCCTCTTCACTTTGCTCGGACCAGAATCCCAAACCGGTCTCATTTTCAATAAATGGTAAGCATTCTTCCAAATGATCCAGAAGGACATGGATTTTCAATGTGCAGGATACATTTTCTATACTATCCAAACATTTTCTCAATTCTTTCACATGATCGCTAATCAAGAGCCCAACTTTGCCAGAAGTAAAACTTGAAATTACAACCTTGTTCATTGTCTTAAAGACGTTTTATTTATGGCTTATTTTAAGCTCTACAGATCAATATAAGCCATTAATAAGACGTCTTAAAGACCTTCCCTTTTGTAACATCAGACGTCTTCTAAGACGTCTTAAAGACGTCTTTCAGGAAATACCAGACGTCGTAAAGACGTCTCGAATGTCTTATGCTAGACGTCTTAAAGACGTCTTTAAGACGACTTTTTGCAATTTAGGGAGGTTATTTATTACAATTAGAATAGCGTTTGGACTGCAATTTGTGGTTTGGATGAATAGTGCAGTATTCATAATGCCCTTTTTTATAATAAATTCACAGGCTACCACATTAGGTAAGGTTGGCTAGTCTACGGAGAATATTCATGGTGTGAGTCGGCGTGTACTAATGAATTATAGCCCTAGGGCGCCATCACTTTTGATTTTTTTTATTAAAAAAAAAGAAACAGGTGAAAATAAAGAAAAAATTGTACTAAGAAAAATGATTAATTTTACCTTGAAAAAATTAAACAGCAATAAACATTAACTAATCTTTATTATTTAATAATAAATACAAGCTGAAGGCTAATATTTTAATTAAGAGTAATACAAAAACATAATAAAAGCTGAAGATTTAGATGTTAATAATAAAAATAATTGACTTTTATGAGTATCTGTACAATTAAATAGTCAGATTATATAACTAAGACTTTTTGTAACTGCTGGGTGAACAGATCTCACCGGTATGTTGTCTGTAGCTAGTTTAGGACAAGGGCCTTTGGTTTGGATAGATTTTCAACGACCTGTAAGTCCCACAAAGGTTGATGATGACCACAAGCTAATTCTGTCTAGCTTCCCGAAGTAAGGGTCTGTCAGCTGGTCTCGAAAGACGGTCTCAGCGTTGATTCATTGGCAATCAGGCAGTTTTCAAATCAGGCTTTTTTTAGCCTCTATCTTTTTGATGGTATCTGTTCTAACTTTGAAATCTTTCTTCTCCTCATGAATACATGGAAATACGAAATATGGAGGAAGTTATATATCTGATAATAAACAAAAGAGTTAAACTAGTAAACTAAATAAAACTCAAAGCCAATATCACATAATTACGAGCGACCGCTTCCCTTCAGAAAACAACTACTCCTTTGGCTAATACCACAACAGGTATTGAATTATATCCGAAGGAAAAACAGCAGAGTTAGAACTTAAATTTTAACAATCTACCTCTGATTTTGCTCACTAAGGAGAACATCATTCTTGGATCGGTTTCGTCCTTATTAGGACTCTTCCGTAAGAAATAGATAGGTTCTCAATTCCAGGCTCTAATGGAATTAACAAATGCTACACATTTCACCAGTATACAATAAAGTTAGTTACGAAAATAATAAGAATTCAAGTAGTGAAATGGTGTCGCCATCTGTTCCTAGTAAACAAAATCAAAATGCGCTGTAGTATTCAGTTAGAAAACTAGGTAAAACCAAAAAGACCAGGCGGGCAATTTGTAAAAACGAAAATAATTCAAACTCAAATGTGATAGACGTAAAATAAACTAAATAAAACTCAAAGCCAATATTACATAATTACGAGCAACCGTAATTTCTAACTCTGCTGTTTTTCCTTCGAATATAATTTAATATCTGTTGCGGTATTAGCCAAAGGAGTAGTTGTTCTTTAAAGGGAAACACTTAAATCCAAGTTTCCATGCCGAAATTCTTTCTGTCAATTTAAATGCAAAGAAAGGTAGCGACGCATTCGCAACTGCGAATTTGGTTCTAGATTCCAAAATCAAATTTCGAGAAGGTTATCAAGGTACCGCTGATTAAAATATTATTTTTCTTTTTAAATTAATTGAGAGTTATTACAAATTTCTATAACGTCAGCCACTAATAGTGACAGCGTAATTAGAGTCAAATAAATTCCATGCTAAAATCAGACTTATTGCAAACCTTAAAGTTTTGACATTAGAGTAATTGTCCTTATTTCTAACCTCATTTCAAAAACCTTAAATTATAGTTCATTTTTGTTGTTGTCTATAATAGTACATAATATGGAATAGGTATAAATGGCAATTTTAGGCGATTTAGAAGATGTTAATATTAAATTTATAATTTTAGAAAATTTAAAACTGATACGAACGTTGACGTGCGTACCCGAAAGCTATAAAGTCGCCACAAACTGCTGTCCCTAAACATCCACAATTAAGGACAGGCACAATCTTTATTAAAGTCAGTTCTAGAATGTAAGTGATCTGCGCATGCTCAAATGTCAAAATAAGAGCGGCACTAATAGTGACTGACCTTAAGTGAACTTGCAATAACTCTCTATAGCCGAAACTGAGGCTGTAGACGAAGATAACGTTACAATAGTTAATTCATTTAATAGAACATGTAACACACTTTTCAGTTCCACTTGAAGCTAGGGGTGACATCTTTTTGAAACGTGAAAAAAGGACTACGATTCTGACAGGGGCTCTGGTATACAAAAAGGTCGTCGAGCTGAACGAAAGAAAACCTCCTCGTCTTAAACCGAGCTTCTAAATTTACGATGAGCTGAACGAAAGAAATCCAAAAAGGTCCTCACTTGCTTTTGTACAAACCATGTCCCTTCTAAAAATATGTGCTGTAAGTCAAAAAAGACATTTGTCGTAGAAAAAGAGGACATTTGCCGTAAAAAGGACATTTTAGGCTTTAAAAAGTCACAAGGACATTTTGCTTTAAAAAAGGACTGTCCTGTTCAGAAAAGGACAGTTGACAACCCTACTTGAATCACACACTTTTTAGAGATTAAATATAAAAAGGGGTTTATTTAAAAGAAATAAATATATTTTTTTATTAATAAGGAATGGTAATAAAAGGTTAGCCGAATTAACTTAATTTTGTATTCCTAATTTAATATAAATAATAATAAACATTTTATTAATTTACTTATACATTTTTTTATAAAATACTACAGACATAATTAACAATCTTAAGTCCCTCTTTATCAAATATTAATAATAATAGAATTCAAATCAGAAATTTAGAAATTTTGTTAGTCCTTTCCAGGAAAGGCAACTGCCTCCTTTGTACCCATCTAGAGACACTCATGTGCATAACCCAGTTTCTCATGACATAAGATTAAGAGAGAAGAAGAACGTAATAGAGAGACGAGAAGGGCGCAAAGACAGCCGAAGAAGTAGATTTACATATATTCAGATGAGATGGCGCGAGTAATGAACTATTTCCCTTGAGCGAGGATCGGGACGAAATAAAATTGAAATTTTGATATTAAACGTTCGGATATACAGGATATGCAGTTATTACTAGATTAGAACGATGTTCGTTGAAGGAAGACTTTTGTGCGGGATATTATTTCTATAATCGTTATTCAGAACCTGTAGACGCGCATTTTTAAATGTTATTGAGGAAATTTTCATTAAGTTACATTAATTTCTATTTATATATGTCACTAAACAATAAACAGTTTTCTAAGGAAGTGTGCATAATAGAATATTATTAATATTAATAATAGAATATTATATAATGTAATGATAAATTAAAATCTAAAAATGAATGGGACAATTGGTAGATCGTCGCCCACTAAACAAAATACATTCGCTGCAAATTTATTACAAGGTTGACAAATATTTATTGATAGAAATATTGCAAAGATTTAAATTTTACTGTTAATTGTGTTTTCTCTTTTATTAAGTAGTCGTCATTGAATCTTTGATATATTAATTTTCCATTTTAAAAAATTTAATTTGTAAGACTGTTTTATTCAAAGTAATAACAATACAGAAGTTTCAAGTGAATTATATTTTAATTGTTACGAAGATAACCTAATATTTCTATTTTCAAACCATTAAAAGAAAATCTCATACATTATGGAACTTTCAACAAATCAGGGACAAAGGATTATAGTATTGACGATGCTGTTCTACCAATTACAACATCATTAAAAAATATAAAACTGTTTAGACTAAATTTTCAAATTTATGTCCATTATTCGCAACACATGAACGACATCGTTCGGAAACGTTCTGAATTGCCTTATAAATATAGATATTGGAGATCCTTGGTTTTTTAAAAGTCCCATAATTTATGAGATTTTCTTTTAATCGTTTGAAAATATCATTATTAGGTTGTCTTCTTTCCGGGTAACGAATAAAATATAATACACTTGCAACTTCAGAATTATTATTACTTTGAATAAAACACTCTAATATGTCAAACTTTTTGCTATTTTCATAGGCCATTTTGCACTTTTAAGATGATAGGTTTCATAAACAATTAAACGTTATTAAATAATCAGTGTTGTAAAAATGCCGATACTTCTGTCAGAAATATTCTAAATGACACAAGCCTACTAGAAAACAACAGAGTATTATAGATTATTTTGAAAATAATGATTTTTTGCTAAATAACAATGAAAATTAATATACTTTTAATATACAGTGAGCATCATAAGTCTTACCCCCCCCTAACTAACTCGTTACTAGGGTCTCGTTAGGAAAATCGCCGAGACAGGTCGATTTTTGATTTCTACAATGTACATTTTTGCATGATTAGTTTATCCTTAGTTTTATCCCTTACTGGAGGGTAGCAACCCTTTCGAAAAATTTAAATGGCATGGGGTGGTGAGTGATAGCTCATTTGAAAGGGGGTTTTATTCTCTATTTAACCGTGCAAAAAATTTTGAAATTTGCTTTATTACGTGTTGATTTATTAATGTTTAAAAATAACAAAACCTTACAAAATAGGAAAGCAACTAGACTAACAGTGACCTTCTAATGGCAAAAAGTCTTACTTCACGTCTAAACCAAAACCGAAACCATGCAGGGCCGAAGGATGAGTGCGCTACGTTAATTTCCGTTATTCTGAAACAACAATTAGTCGAGAATTAATGAAGCAAATTTCAAATTTTTTTACACGGTTGAATAGAGAATAAAACCTTCTTTCAGATGAGCTATCATTCACCACCCCATGCCATTTAAATTTTTCGAAAGGGTTGCTCCCCTCCAGTAAGGGATGAAATTAAGGGTAAACTATTCATACAAAAATGTACATTGTAGAAATCAAAAATCGACGTCTCTCGGCGATTTTCCTAACAAGACTCCAGTAACGAGTTAGATAGGGGGGTAAGACTTATGGTACTCACTGTATATATACAGTATGGTTCAAATGAAAGGAATAAATTCATTATAATGGAAGTAGTTGGTTTTCCGAAAAAATGCTCGGACAGATCAATTTTGTTTACTTAAATCGCAATTTTTTAAATAGAATTCAATTTTCCCCCACTTCCCATTTTTGGGCAGTGACGTCATTGACAATTTTTTTAAATAGTAACCCCAATTTTTTATTCTTGATTTTGATAGATCTTGCAATTTCCTACTCGGAAACATAATATTTGAAATATCTTACATAACAATTTTTTTTGAATAAAAGTCATTTACAGATCAGACACATAAATTTTATTTTATTTTGAGAATACAATAAATGAATAAAAGATATTTATTTGTAATTAATTGCTTAATCTAACAAAATAATAATAATAAAGAAATTGTGAAATTGTCATTAAATTCTTTTTCATTATTATTATTATTTTGTTAGATTAAGCACTTAATTACAAATAATTATCTTTTATGCATTTATTGTGTTCTCAAAATAAAATAAAATTTATGTGTCTGATCTTTAAATGACTTTTATTAAAAAAAATGTTATGTAAGATATTTCAAATATTATGTTTCCGAGTAGGAAATTTCAAGATTTATCAAAATCAAGAAAAAAAAAATAGGCGTTACTATTTAAAAAAATTGTCAATGACGTCACTGCTCAAAAATGGGAAGTGGAGAAAAATTGAATTCTATTTAAAAAATTGCGTTTTAAGTAAACAAAATTGACCTGTCCGAGCATTTTTTCGAAAAACCAACTACTTCCATTATAATGAATGTATTCCTTTCATTTGAACCATACTGTATATATTGAAATGGAATAATAAAAAGTAAATTTAAAGAATGGGTCAATCTGTACACTGCGACAACCAGAATAATAACCTTATGAGTAATGAAAACTATAACTGTCAAAAAAATCAAAAAACATTTTGTAAAGTACCTACATACCGAAACAATAAATCAATAATTTGAAGGTATATCAAATATAAACGGGACTGTTTGAATTAAAAATTCCTGAGTGGTTAGTGATCTGGAAAGAATTGATGGGCAGTTAGCCTTTACCTCTGGGGAGGGGAACAAAATGATCAAAATTCACTCGCGTCTCTTTGGTATGCAAAGAAACCATGAGCGAGAAAGAAGTGCATGTCTTCGTGGAGCAACGGATTATAATATAGTTTTTGGCAAATAAGGGCATAAAACCAACCGAAATTTTGCGACGATTGCAGGCACACTTTGGGATAACACTCTGTTAAGAACCCGTGTGTTTCCATGGCACCAAGAATTTTCTGGAGGAAAAGGTACACCCGTAAAAGCAAAGACGCGATTGTCAGCCGGAAAGGTAATGACAACAGTGTTTTTTGATCGGCTAGGTGTTTTTCACGTTGACATTCTACACCAGCCATACTCAACCTGCGGCCCGCGGGCCGCATGTGGCCCTTTAAACTTTTTTGCGGTCTGAAACAATATTAGTAATAAAGTGCTTCTTAAAACAATAGGTTCTTGTTTTTAAAATCTTGAGCGAAATGTGCGAAAACATTCATCGGTCGCTGCGCTAAATATCACGCTAATTATTAAATAAACGTTTGGATCATGGGGTTACTGCAAAAAGAGATAGCTCAACTTTAGGTATTTTCGAGTTAAGTACACTTTCGTCTCCAAAATAGCTCAAATAATATACGGCATAAACAAGACAAGTGTAAACGAAGTCTATATTAACAGAGACAACAGAGACGTGTAACTTCATAGGAAAAATTGTTCGGTGGTTCATTTAAATTACATATATGACTTTTTCTCTCTTTTACATTGATCTTTACATATATTTATCTCCCTCCAATAAAACTAACACCAATCTAAGAGGTCGCTGATGTTGCTGGTTTTTTGACGTCGACGTATTGATTAAAACTGACAATGTTGTTATAAACGTGTGCATTTTATTAAAATTAATTTAATTTGGGCCCCGTTTATTTCTTTGAGTCTGATTTTGTTGTTTAATTAATTTTCTTTGGGGGAGAATGTTTATTTTTGGATATTATTTTTTGCATGAAGCAATTTCTGGAACCAAACTCGCGTTTTTGTACACATTTCTTTCTAGAGGTAAGTAATTTCCAATTTATTAAGAAAACCACTGTATAATGTGTGTGTTTAATAATATATTACAAAATGACTATAATTATTTTAGGTGAATTGGAACAGAGATCCATTGTTACAGCTACTTTTTTTCATTAAGTAGGTAGATGAATGTCTGGACAGCTTTAATGACAGCACAAAGTTCCTACCTACTAGAAAAGTAAAAAATCTACACATGTAGTATTGGCAAAGGACTTTTGAAATGATTAGAGATTGGCTATTTCTTACATACACCTACCTCTAATAGCCACTTTAAAGGAAGAAAAAAAAAATTAATCACAAAAGAACAGAATTTTAAATCAGGATACATTGGAAAATAAATTTGGAGACATCAGGTCTGTGTTGGATTTTAGAGAGAGATCAATCTCAAGAAAAGTTAATTTATCCTGCAGAACAACCAGTATAGTTTAAGTAGGATTTGCTATAACTTTATTAGAAGATTTCCTTGGTAATAAATTATAATATAGGTACCAATTGTTTCAAATGAAATTGAAAAAGAGTTAAATACGTAATTAGATTTTTCATGGGTAAAATGTTATTTCATTCAAACATTGTACGGTAATAAACCTTTTACATGACTGGAGACACAACAGGAATGCACACACACAAGATACACAAACAAACGAAATAACAAGGGTAAGCCTTCAGCAACGTCCTGTTTAAATGATGATAGTATGTCATCCTTCATTCCCTTTTAGAAGGCATGGCATATAAATCTATTGATCTTGATGACCCTAAGAGGAGTTAGCAGGGGGTGTACGGAATGGGTCTAGCAGGTTTCGATCCAGTTTACAGGATGGGAACTCACTCGACTCGGGCCTTATACATTTGTGTTGAGTGTATGTGTGGTTTGTTTCGTTTCCATGGTTTCTATTAAAATGGCACTTATGATAGTCTGGCAAAAAGGTATACTTTATAAAATATTTGTTACATTAGTTTTTAAATATATTATGAATATATAACAACTGTTACTTTCTTTGTGATTTGTCATAAAATGATAGGAGGTACTTTCTAAATGAAGTAATTATAGTTTGTTTTCCTGTACCTTACAAAAATATAATTTATAGAAAAAGAGTTTGGTGTATTATTTTTCCAAGTTTAAATATTTAATAATCAATAGAATTTTCAAGTTTTTTTTTTTTTAGCGAAATTTACAAGAGTAATAAAAACTATGTTTACTGCTTATATTAAACTGATTAAAACTTCCTTTATTAAAATGATTATTTATATGATAAAAAATTTGATGTTATTGGAAGCTTTTATATTTTTTTAATATACAGTGACACAATAGTTTTTGTTTCTCCTGTAAATTTGTATAGAAAAACTTTATTTCTGAATCCATGTTTGAATTTCCCGCCCTAAAGCATTTTTAATTTTCCCGCTATTTACTAGTGGCGCCATCATAGACTGGTTGTGGTTACAATCGCCCAAATGACTTTTACCGAACAAAAAAATACATTGAGTTACACGTCTCGCTGGATTGTCTCTGATATTAATGATAAACGGATGTCAATAAAAATTAACTCCATATTAATGCATTTACAATATGCACACACACATTTATACCGAAAAATAATCATACCATTGTATTTAGTTGCTAATAGTGTGTCTACTAAAACCAGATAAGACATAACTTATTTTTGCTAAATGTATTCCTAAAAATATTTCTGCCAAAACAAGATAAAGGCCAGAACACTTATTTTTGTTGAATTTACTTCAACATTTTTCCTAAGCCATTTGTTTTATTTTGCCTAGAACTATCTCTCACCCGTCTCGATTGATCCGAAATCGACAAGTGATACAGCTAACCTTCAAAAACCAATAGATGATAACACGTGATGCCCGAATTGCCGCGGTGAATGATTAATTGGTCAAGCTTTAACGAGCGGGGAAGCTGACGTTCGTTAAAACGACCAAAAGTACTTCTTAAATCACCAAAACACCAGCTTTTCGCATTGCTTAAAAAACCCAAGCCACAGCGGCAGAGGGATGCCTGAAAGAGTGAACACTGTGAAAAGCTCTAAAAATACTTACAAAAAATTGCAATTCGTTAGTAATGCCAAGAAGAAAGATTTATTAAAATTTTGCAAACCTGGTGCTACACCTGATGAATTTCACCATTATTATCACAATCTACCTGTATCCAATAATTTTAAATATATGGAACCTGAACCTTTCATTGAAGATAGTGACACAGACGTTGAATGTATGTAGACAGCTAAAATAAGCTAAGACGTTTTTTTCTTTTTTATTCTTTTTTTTTTGTTACCAATCGATAGATTCATAGTTTAAGCTAGCGCTTAAAATTAACAGCTAATATGGCCGGCCGCCAGGGACGAACTACGTTAGGGGTCCCGTCAGGGCCTCACCAATTTTTTTTTTACTATTTAGAAGTCGTGAGATAAAAGAATCAGAAAATTGAAAAATTATGAAAAATTCTGCGGAAAGAAAATAAGAAAATTTAAAGTTTTAAAAATTCTGTAACTTCGCAAATAATTCGCGAACTTGGTCAGCGACATGGTGAAAAAATTTCTTAGCCTCTGTAGAATACTCCTTTTAAAAATGAAGCTCTAAAAATTTTGCGGAGAGAAAATAAGAAAATTTAAAGTTTTAAAAATTCTGTAACTTCGCAAATAATTCGCGAACTTGGTCAGCGACATGGTGAAAAAATTCCTTAGTTCCTGTAGAAAACTCCTTTCAAAGATGAAGCTCTAAAAATTCTGCGGAAAGAAAATACGAAAATTTAAAGTTTCGAAAATTTTCTAACTTCGCAAATAATTCGCGAACTTTATTAGCGGGATGGTCAATAAATATCTATGTCTGTATAGATATCTCCTTGTCAGTATGAAACTCTAAACATTTCGCGGGCAGAAAATCCAAAAGTCCAAAGTTTTGAAAATTCTATAAATTCGCAAACAATTCACGCGTTTGATTAGATTTACGTTTTGTGATCTTCTTAGTTATGATTTTTTCTATACAAGATGAAGCTCAAAATCCGCGTATATAAAATACACAATTCAAAAAACGTATCTTATTATTATCAGCTTACAAAAAGTTGATTTTAGAATTCTTCTCTGTCGGTTTCCGTTTCTGCTCTGTAAATATTAATTTCACTCCATATCATATTGAATTCGCGATCACTTTTTTGTCTTTACAAACACTTTGGCAGTTATGGCACCCCTGAGGGCCCTAACGCATTTCGTCCCTGGCGGCCGCCATATTAGCTATTAATTTTTTCAGATATGCATCAAGTTCGCGAATTATTTGCGAAGTTAGAAAATTTTGGAAACTTTAAATTTTCGTATTTTCTTTCCGCAAAATTTTTAAAGCTTGATCCTGTGAATGAGATGCTTATAGAGACTAATAAATTTTTTCACCATGTCTCTGACCAAGTTAGCGAATTATTTGCGAAGTTAGAAAATTTTCGAAACTTTAAATTTTCGTATTTTCTTTCCGCAAAATTTTTAGAGCTTCATTTTTAAAAGGAGTATTCTACAGAGGCTAAGAAATTTTTTCACCATGTCGCTGAACAAGTTCGCGATTTATTTGCGAAGTTAGAAAATTTTGGAAACTTTAAATTTTCGTATTTTCTTTCCGAAAAATTTTTAAAGCTTGATCCTGTGAATGAGATGCTTATAGAGACTAATAAATTGATGAGGCCCTGACGGGACCCCTAACGTAGTTCGTCCCTGGCGGCCGGCCATATTAGCTGTTAATTTTAAGCGCTAGCTTCAGTTTCATATTGTGAAGACTAATTATGTTTTAAATACCTTTTTTTCATTGAAGTTATTGTTTATTCAACAATTTAAAGCTTTTGCTGATTTTATTTATTTTTAAACCTTTGAATAGCATTTTCTCGAAACTCTTATCTTGTTTTTGCAGTAACCTGATGGGATATATTTTTAATTTGTGTTTATTTATTATAGGTTTCCACTAACTAATTTTAAATGGATGGCCTAAATAAAGGGTAATTATTAAAAAAAATTGCGGCCCGTGTAAGATAGCAAACATACGTATGTGGCCTGAAGGAAAAAAAGGTTGAATATGGCTGTTCTGCACAATTAACACACGATTAATGCACAATATTGCTGAGTTACTGAAAGCCGCAAAATTGTCATTTTGAAGAAAAAGAAAGAATCAATCGGTCAGAAATGTCATTCTTTTGCATGCCAACGCCAGACCTCATGTGGCTAATGTCACGAGGGAAAAATTAAAAACATTTGAATGGAAAATACTGTTAAGAGTGAGATTATAGACCATTTGACTGACCCTTAAGTCCACTCTTAGCGGTAACCACGAGTTATATAGAGGGGCCCAATTTGTATTGAAATTGGCCTCTAGACAACACGCTAGGGGTTTGAGTTGAGAAGGAACCCTAACTTCCTGACGATGATTCAGAATCGCGTGGAAAAGGTTTGCCCTACAGGAACTATTCCCTTGGGCAGTTTTCTCTTTCTATCAGAGATCGTATTAAGCCAATACCCCCGCCTTTGAATGATCGTAAGTTTTCATAAACCAAAGAAAATTGAAACAAACGTAAAACAAATAACTAAATATAACTACTTAAAACTAGTTACTTACATAAGCATTGTATTCTATCTATTGGGCTGCAAGGCTGGCGGAAGCACACGGTACTTTTATCACTATGGTTCTACAAAAAAGGAATCTACTTAATTCGAATAATTTCGACCGCTCATCAACGAAGACCAAAAGAAACTCCCCGAATATTCACTTGTAATGTTTCAAGAGTGCTCTTGTTGATCTTTTTTGACCCTGTACTTTAATATTATGATTTAATAAAACCTTGTCCAACTAATATTTAGTCGTTTTAACCTGTCAGATTAAAACAAGAAAACCGACAATTCCGAAGCAGAAGCGGATGATTAAAACGCACCTGATATTTTACTTGATGATTAAAACGCACCTATTAAAAATATTGTGCCAAGATGTAGGCAACACGTAATAAGGGATCAAAATGGCTGACTTTTCTATCTTCTTTTAAAAGGCACTCAGAAAGCTGCGCAGTGCGACTCTTCTCCGTATAGTAAAAGAAAATCAAAGTATGTGGCAATATCTCTCTACTATAAACTAGTGTTTTATTTAATTTTATGCGAGTAATAATTTTAACAAATAGCAGATTATTTTGACATTATTGATTGTAAGGTTAACCAACCTCTACAAAAATTAAAGAACTTTATTTAGATATCGATACTTGTATCTTTGACACAAAAATATAAATTTTCATTCAAAAACATACTAAAAACTCCCGAATATAAACTAAAATTTGCAAAATTGTAATAAATTTCCCGCATACTTATCGAAATAATTTATTTGTGAGATGAAAATAAACTTGTAACTGCAACTTTTTATTTTTAAATTGCATATAAATTATTGAACTTATAAAGTTTTCAAAATTTAATTTGTGAAAGAAAATTTTCTTTTTTTTTATTTTGGAAATATACAAAAAATAGATTGCTTCAAGTTTAAAAATATAAATTTTTTCATAAAAACTTCTGATTAAAAATTAAAATTTGTAAATGTCTGCAAGGAAAATTCTTCTTAGTTTAGAAATGAAGTATAGTAGGCTTGTGTCATTTACAATATCCTGTCAAATATAAATTATTAAATATTATTAGAAACAGAAACCTACAAAAAGGGTAGTTTTATAGAAATTTCGACGTATTTTTATTCCGTGTTTATTTCACGTTAAAATAAAAGACCGTCATGTTCATTTTCTCCCGCTATTACGCAATTTTCATACACAAACAAACGACAAATGATTTGCAGTTTGTAGGGCTCATTTCCACCCCACCAACATGGCACGTTGTTGCCCTCAGAGTTACAGTTAAATGGAGCGCTATTAACCAGTAAGAGATCACGTGGCCCTTTCGCCTAGTTGCAGACGTCATTCTATTTTGATTTGCAGGAAATAAAGTAGCGTGTGTACCTACGCTTTTTGTTCCGGCTTCCAGACGTGCATTGGAAAATTTTATGTGTATCTCAGCTACAATTTGACACAATTCGGAGAAACAAACCGTTTTGTGTTTGGCATTTGTTTAGAAAATTGTAACGAGGCTCAAAATAGTTAGTTTTTATTCCATTTGACATCCTGATTTTGCTGCAGTAATAAACACAGTAAACAGTAGTCAGAGGTAAACTTAGGATATAAATAGTCAATTTCTTGTCAGACAGAAATTTTAAGGTTTCTGTCACCTTTTACCTTAGACTAGGTAATAAAGAGAGGACTTATAACGTTGTATGAAGATAATATAGTAGGGTAACCTTATGGACATATCATTGGAGGACGATGGACATAGAATGTAGATGGCGATACTGTATTTGTGGTCCAAGTCAGGTCTTTAGGTCATGTCTGTGCTTGAGTATGAATTATAATTTAAAATCTTCTTTTTCATTTCTACTTGTCTTCGGTAATGTATTTTTATAGTTACTATTTACTATTGCAAATTATTACAAAAGGGTATTTAAAGGTCACATAAAATGCCAACATAATCAATATAATAAAATAAACCAGTTTTTGTTTGAAAAAAGGTTGAATTAGTTGAGATTGGGTGGAATTTTACTATAATAGGGAACATTTTTTTCTATATTGTGGTTGGATGTTGGATTGATCGCTGATGGTTAATTAAAACTTGAGTTTTACGCTGTTAATTTTTATTCACTTTTATATAATGGTATCAAATTAAGAATAGGACATGAACAACTGAAGATTATTGTTCAAAATGAGACGAATAGACGAAAATAAAAAATGCTTGGATAAAATGTTCTGAAATACAGGATGTTAAGTTGAAAATTAAAAAATTAATAATGGGTAAATATATAGGTAGTTATAATGTTATTATTCAATATAATTATACTAAAATCGGCACTGACAAAATTTAACTAACAGATTTTTTTGCTGTTAGGGAAACTTATAACATAATACCAAACACGTTTAGTGAAATTAGTAATAAAAACATGTAAGCCACTAATTTTCAGTTTTCAACTTTTAACATCATTTGAAACGAATCGAGTACCAATTTATGGTAGCGGGATCAGTAGCACATTTAGGAGTATTATTTTCGAAATACAAAATTTTAAATTTTTCAATAATTTTTTTTAACATGGAAATACTTTGCTGCATGCCCTACAGTAATGAAGCCCTCATTATAGAAAATGCGAATATTACATATTTGATTAGATAATTAACAGATATAAACCTTCATTGCTTAGGACGTTAAATGCTCAACTTTGGAGTTCGTGAAATTCAGTTACCGACTACTACTATTTTTTTCTGAACTGTTATCAAAATACTACAAAATTTAGCAGAAAAATTGCATTAATTATATTTTTCATATTTTTTACAAAATAAAAAGAATTTTTTTATCTGTAATGGAATCCGGGTTGGGAAATCCAAACTTGAACGCTTATTGACTTAAACCTGAAGGCACTTATATCAAGTTAATTATCTAATCAAATATGTGGCGTGGCTTTTTAAAATACTATCATTGGGCACTCCACTGCTGGTGTGTCCATCTTCTACAAGAGAAAAAAGAAGGAAACATTTGTAAAGTTGCCTTGCACAAATGTATACCAAAAAAGGGCAACTGGCTCTCGTAAGCCTTTTGCGTTTAAACGTCTCATTATTTGAACACTAAGCCGCCAGCATGGGAAATATATGTAAAAGTTAGTTTTAAGAACTTTTAACATTCAAATAAAAACAATTTATAAATCTATTAATAAAATACGTGTTGGAACAAAACATAAAATTGTTGAATTTGAAAGATAATATTCTAAAAATGAAAAGGACTTCGGTCGAGAGCTTGGACTGAATATTTGGTTCAATCAATGACAATTATTAATATTACTATTCTTAAATATTTTATTTAATTTGCTTGTAAATTTATGTGTAAATATATTTATAAATTACACTGGTTAACAGTGATTTTGTGGACGGGGGTTTAAGAGCGTTTTTGGGCGAACGTTTTACCGATTTCAAATCGCTTCTCCGGCCTATAAATCTTCAATTGTTTTAAAAAGAATAAAATAAAGTAGTTCTGTCTAAAACTAAAATAAATTTGCTATCTCGAAGTCCCCATCGATTATTTCCAAACTTTTCCTTAACGTCTTAGTTGTAAGTTTCATATTACATTTTTTTTTAATTTGCTATTTCTGTGGAATCATTAATTTTCACTTGCGTCATTGTTCTTCTGAAAAAGCGAAATGTGACTCACGTTAAGCTTGATTGGCTTTAGTTTTTTAAAATAGTCAATCAGCCGAAATAAAAAAAATGCAAATAATAATAATACGACATTAATTTATTTAATCAGTTTTGTCTGAGCTAGCTAAGAGGCTGTATTCTATAAACAATGAAAAATAGTGATTGTTGTTTTGAACTACTTAAAACATTTTCACTCGAACGGCGTGCGTGATTCAATTTAAAAATACTTTCCAGAATAAAATCATGTGTTTCGGTTTTGATTTCGTTTATTACTAAACAGCGAAATTATATACAGAAACGTTAATCCACAATCTAAATCACAAGAAACTTATTAATTAACGTATATACAGAATGGACGCATTTTGTTCATACTTAACATTACACTTGCGCACTGACACTTAACCTGGATTAAATATAACTATAGATACAAATATTTACAAAGATAATTTTCCAAATCGTGATAAATTATAAAAAAATGTTTATAAGATTTTCTTTTGTGCTAAAAGTTAGGACTTTATAATTATTGTATCGTTCGTAGAATTCTGTACTAAATAGAGCACTGATTTTGAATATAAATTTTAAACATTGCATAATGAAATATAAAGACTAACTGAATATGTCTGCCACAGATAGACCACTTGTAGGTCTATTGATTTTGTCTTGAGCTGTTCCTAATCAAAGAGCGGAGCTATTGAAAACTTTCTTTCAAGATGATTTATTTCAACACTCAGAGCCAGCCGAGAGAACATTGTTTCTTATATTCATGAACAACAGTCAAGATACATTTGGAATTCACTAATATATCCCTGTGACTGCTATTTGTTTTAATTTGTTTTCCAGTGTTTGGGATTGATTTTTCCCTGATTAGTGAATTTCCTTAATAAATCAATTTCTTGCAAACTGTTGATAGCTTTGATGAAATTTTGTAGCAAATCTTGTTCGAATTTTGAAAACTATAAAAATATTCAGCTATTTTTATGGTTATAAACTTTTCCAACACTTAGTCCAGACATAGTTATTGGTAAAAGATGCTTATTGTGTCCAATTAGAGGTACTTAGATTACATGCAACATTTTCAGAAGCTTATTCCTTTTTTGTCTTCTACTTGGAACTTTTCAATTTATTTAAAACATTGGACATTGTTATTAATTGTTATTGTTTATATACATTGACATAACCACACATAACCAAAATATTGACCTAAGTCCTTAACCACTTTATCCAAAAATTGTATTTGTACGGTTTTGTCAACTGGAATAAATTTTCATTGTTATGTTTAATTTTTTATGTCTTTTATCATGAATTGTTATTTTTAAATAAAGATATGTTTTTAACTTTAATGGGTAGGTGATACATAGTAGAGACTACGTGCCTCATCGAAAAGAAGACGTAGAGGGCGTATCTACATAGCATTAAAAATTGACTACTTCATTAAATCGTCAGTAGATGGCGCTCGAGATTGTATCCAATACTTTTTTCTGTTGCATTATCCTACTATATTATCTTCATACAACGCTTATAACGTCGCTGAAAATTTTGTTCCATTCTGACACCAACGATATTTGACCAAAGGCGTAACATGTTGGAAATAAAAAAAAACTTGTATTTATGGTTTTAGTACTTCTTGATCTTTTTAGGTATAAAGCAAATTCAAAGCGTACAATTTAAAATAAATAAGTAACAATAAATAAGACACAAGAAAAAATTATATAGAAATAAACTAAATGAAATCGTTTACATATTAAAATGAGTGTTTTTTTTAAATTCCGCAAAATAAAACATAATGATCTACATGTATTACAAAAAGATTTATTTTTACTTAGTAAAGAATGACACTACCCAGATAACATAGACACGTTTTAAAGACATCTTAAATACGTTTGTTCACGACATTTGTGACATTTTGAAGATCTACGCTAATATCTAAAAGACGTACTTTGTTACAGAACAAGGCATCTTTAGGACATCTAATTTTGTACATCGTTAAAATATCCAGTTTTGTACGTCTTGAAAACAAACCGTATTGGACGTGTTTAAGTCGTCTATTTACTTGATGAAAACTCATTTAAAAATAATTAATGAATACTTGTCTACTATATTTAATACTGTTTTTCTTATACATTATTAAACTAGTAAAACTGACACAGAATAAATATTATTTTACAGTGTTGGATAAAATAATTAAAAAATGACTTCAAGTACTTGTTGCTATGAGAAACTATTCCTGTTTGGTCGATTTAAAAATTTCTTTTACGGTATTAATTTTAGCTAAAGCGTCTGTAATTAATGTCTCCGTAGCATATCATTTTGTTGAGTTATTGTTTTAAGGTGTTTTTCTAAAAAATAAGACATTATCAAAGTGAGGTTATGAAATTAAAAGGCAAATAAATTAAAACCTACCGTTTTTAATGATAAAATTTACTAGTTGCGGTATACCACAGTTCCAATAATGGCAAATAAATAATATAAAAAGACAATATATAAAAACACACAACCACCAAAAAGTAATGACAATGTCCATAGACTGGCGCTAAAAATATTATACAATGGCTATCCCGAGAAGAAGGCAGCTATGACAAGAGTTGAACGTCCACATTACCGACATATTTAAAACGTTCTAAAAACATCCCAACAAAGACGTTTTAAACATGTCCTGAGCAGAAGGTCTTAAAACCGTCCGTTTTACGTACCAGGACGTTTGGACGAAAGTAAGACATGAATTGGACGTCTTTAAGATGTAGTGTGCTATCTGGATATTATTAAATTAAGCTAGTAAGAAAAATTATACATAAATGAGGACAAATTTATTACTGAAACCTTAAATAATACTAATTTGGTACAATAACAAGAAGTTTTAGCGAACAACTCTTTTTTTTATATTTTTGTTTGAGAACTTTGATTTGTCTTGTTTTTTTCTTTATTCATTTCTACCTGTTTTAAAAGTTGTCTTCTAAGCCGTTTTATGCTAGGGCTTTTAGGATAGATTCCTTATTTGAAGTTCTATTTGAAGGGCCTGGCTCAGATTCAAAATGCAATGCTCTTCTTTTTAAGTACAACAATCAATTATTACGGTAATGTTTTGAATTATACACAAAAGGATTGCTAAATTCTTAAAAGTTCATAACATATTAATGAAAAGTAATTAAAAAAATGTATATGTTTAATTTTGTTTATTAGTATATACAACTTCTTCGCATGTATTTAGACAAGTTAGGAAATATAGTGGGAACTGCTCCATTTAGTAAACGTCCCATAAAAAAATGTCTCTCAAAATGTTTTGTACACTATCTATCATTTGGCATACGCATCCAATTTGCAATTTTCGTTGCCTGATTCCAAAGATTTTTTTGCTGGATCCACAGGAAATCTAAAATAAAACAACAAATAAATATTGCTGCAATTAAATAAGATGCAAAAGTAAATTAGGATTTAATAAAAGTTAATATTTAGAATTGTACGATACGCCACTGGAAAAAATTACATGTTTGGCCATTTTAATATCATTAATTGCTTAAATATCAATGAAAAGCATAGAATAAATAAACTTGGTGGGTAAAATTTATTACTCTGGAGTGAGACATGTAAAATATGTAAATACCAAGTTGTATAACACCAAATAAAATGAAAAATATAAGAAAATATTTAAAGTGAAAACGACTGATGTTTATCTCTTACTTGTAAAACGTAATATCTGCTTATTTCTTGCCGCTATAACTTTAACACTGATATGCCTCACAATAAATCATTGTAATAAACCAATTATTAAATGTCGCGTAATTAAATAATCAGAAATTAACACGAACAAAAACTTTGGTGTCACCGAAATGATTAGCACCAAAATAACGGCGGCCAATAGATAATCGGCACAGAATACTATGTGTGCTCGATATACTGTTACGCGTCCTCTCTTTATTACAGCTACCTACTTTCCCTAAGCACCTGAGGTGGGATTTATATTAATCCAAATGTTGGATGCCGACTAACTACAGTGAAGAAGGGGTAAGTCGTAGTAAAAGTTATGTATGTGAGTGGGCGCCAGGAGTTTAACCTCACATCCAACAATCTAAGTGACAGTTCACTATCAAACTCCAAATAGCCAAACTAAGCATCTCCTCTACGAAGGCCTTCAAGCGGCTACAAATTGAGTATGCTCCTACTATAAAATAAACGTTACCTTACCATAGGTCTTATGGACCAACCTGATTATGTAATTGAACAGACAATTAGCAAGTGGGGTTAAATAACAAGAAAAGTTCAATTTATATACCCAAGTTTTATTAGTATAAATTATTGTGTTGACATGGGGGGTCCACTTCGTTCGCACTTCGAAATATAACAGTATTTAACAACTAAATGCTTTAGTACATTAACTACTAAATTCCCCAACTATTAACAATTCTCCAGTATTATTCACAACTAAAATACTATATTTTAGACTTAAAAATAATTAAATGAGACTAGGGCAATATTAAAAATGTATCACATGAGGTGTGTACTGTATTTATCAAAATAAATAATAGTGATCTATTTACGGACGCTAGGGGTAAACACAAGTAAAACTCTGTTACTTTTTAAAAATATTAGTTACCCATAAGTAATATACCCCACGAAGAGCTCTTGGTGACGTTTTCGGGTTTATTAAAACGTACTGTAATTATACACCCCTAAACCTCGTTTACATTAGGTTTAGATAAAGTTATGTACTAATACCCCCCCCCCCCCCCCCCAATAAAAAAGAATAAAAATAGTAATATAAAAATAAGTAAGCAAAAACTTGGGGTGACTTCTTTCCAGCTGGGAAAACTCTAGTAGACGGTTGATATCCTACTATCTCTGCTTCGGCATACAAAGCAATCTGTCTGTCATAAAGGTATCTTCTAGCTCATCACAAGGATACTAGCCTGTCACACGAATACTAGCCGGTCACAAGAAGTACTAGTCCGCCAAAAACCTACTAGTTCGTCACAAGAAGTATAGACCCGTCACAAGAAGTATAGACCCGCCACAAGAAGTATTGGCCCTTCACAAGGACTACTGGCCCGTACCAAGAATACTGACCCATCACGAGAAGTGTCAGCCCGTCACAAGAACCCTAAAGAAAACGTATAAGATAAAACACAGCGATAACTATTTATCCCTGGTTAATAAAGAAGTTAAAATTAAATACCCAGGTACCTACATAGCCTTCTCGTGAAGCGAGGTCTAGAAATAGGTAGTAACTCCTCAACATTTACTAGTTAAATTAAGTTCAGCTTAATAATTTATGTAGGTAATCTTTAGATTTACAAAGCAACAAGATAGACGGCTCGTGAAGCGAGTTCTACCCAACAATTACACCCTTAGGTTTCAAAAATACTACCCCTGAATAGTAAATGCCATATACTGAAAATATATACAACGAAAAGAAACATAATTTAGGGTTAATAATCGTCTAGGTAAGCATGCTAACTAAAATAAAACTATATTTACCCCTTTAACAGCAAAAGAAGGACGAAGAATCACCAAATCACCAATTTGGTGAACAGCTTATTCAGATAAGATTACATATATATGTGGGCACTGAAATAGAGGACAAATGGCCTTACAAAAAGAATTACTACGTCGTAATCTAAATGCTAAAAAAAAAATCAACCATGAGATTTAACACTAAAAGAGCTCTTACAACATGTGGTCCCAAAAAATACAACCAAATCACACTGTTGCAACTTTAAACAAAAGGTTATTTCGCAATACCCCAATTATGGATTGAAACTAGTTCCAATAAATTTCAAATCTACCTTTCTATCCACGTGTCGAATGAATCTGCAAATTCCAAGAAGAAGGAAACCGACGTCACTTTAAAAACCAATAATACCAACATACCTTAGTGGCAAATAGGTGTACCATAGAGGGCTATTACGAAATAAATTCTTGACAGAAAGTGCTAAAATAATCAAACAAGCTTCTGAAACCAAATAAATAGCCTAACTAAACTCAAATAGAGGTCCTATCTACCCCAAACTGATCATATATCCACAATTAACATCGGGGCGGAAACGCTAGACCGACATCTTGAATACAGGGCAGCCACCTACTCGCCCAGAGTGTCCCAGAAAAACCCCTACATCTATGGAAAAAGGCCCGCGAAGAAACGCCTTCGACACTCAACTGATAGAAATCCAATGAACTGGAGTGTGGTAGAATGCTTGTCAATAGACTTGATGTGCGACTCTATGGGCGAAGATAGGTTATTTTTCATCTCATTCGGGAGTATTTAAAATAACAATTTTCTATTTCACATTGTTATTGTCTGATCCACTAGCTTGTGGATTGAACAATAACAATGTGAAACAGAAAATGGTTATTATAAATAGTCCCGAGATGAACAATAAAAATGGCTGCGCCCATCGAGTCGCACCTTGTTCTAATAGTACAACATGAAAATTGGCATTCTACCCCCCTCCAGTTCATTGTAGAAATCCAGTCGCCTGTCGATTCAAAAGCACAGTGGTTTAAATGCGGATATAGAAGGACCCGTTTAATAATTACTGAACACAGACAAAAACAAGCGTATTCCTATTTTAATGAAAAACCGCTTTAAGGCCAAATCTAAACGTTACATTACCTAGTCTTTAACATAATCTGTCATGACACCTGTCAACGTTAACTCTCAAATACGTCATCTGTCAATTTACCCAGTGATACCAATCCCCCATTGCACCATTTCATCACGTTGTCATGCTTATAGTCATGCTGTATATTAACGTTAACTGTCAAATACGTGATCTGTAAACTCAAATAGTAATACCAATTTATCCCATGTCCTAATGCCTCGATGTGATACATTATCGTTACTCTGATCATTGTCACCGACTGAACGCAGCGCTCGAATCTAACTTCTCGTATTCAGCTGACATGTTATTTGTCACCTCTTATGTCAATTAATATGTCACACTTGTCACTTTACTTGTTAAATCACGTTCCATCACGATGAATGACATTTTAGAGGTGTTTCAACTCTTTGTTAAACATGGCACCAAACAGTTCATAATATTAAAAAATTCACCAGAGGTCGGTAGAAGGTGAGTTACTGCAAATAAAAAAAAAATAATGACTGGGAACTGTTAGAAAAATTCAGTTAATTTTATTTTTGTCTTTATTAAGTGAAAGTATTCAATTTTTATTTAAACAATTGTAATGAAGTCAATTTTCATTAATATTATTATTATTATTAATTAATTCCGGGTATTAATTTCGATTTTCAATTAATTTCAACATCCGTATTACCACTGTTCTGAAGCATCGAGATGCTCTGCCTGCGCGCGCGACCATGGTGGGATTTTCTGATGTGGAAGGGCATGCGACGACTGAACCAGGTTCGAGATTGAATTAAAAATTTCGCTTGCTTTTACACCGTCATATCTAATAGTCGAGTAATTAATACTATAGATACATTTCCGAAATTTATTTCAAGCCGCGATTTTACCGCTAGGTAAAGTTTGTAGTCATTTTTTTTTATAATTTTTTTTTTATAATTTTTTTTGCCTGAGACTTTAAGCCGTGCTATTTGAAACCGATTTAGTTTGATTTATTTTTAAATAACAATATTCCGTGTTGAGTTAGGAATTGGAATTTGTTTTGATTGAGAAATACTTTAATTTATTCTTGTTAGAATACACCGCTCGTTATAAATTTCATTTCAGTTTATTTAAAGTTCTAGCCGTTAAATAATTTATTTTTCCTTTGATTGTAAATATAGTCGTATAGTTAATTTTTCCTACTGCTGAAAATTTCCGCGAATAGAAATGAAATTTTTTTTTTTTTAGAATTTTTTAGAATTTATTATTGACAAAATATAAATACAATAATTACAGTAAAGTTTGAAAACATTTAACATTTGACAAGGAGCCCTAGAATAAGCATCTTGCCTAGGCTGTGTAGCCTGTGTTGCTATTGTGCTCATTCTAGGTCCCCTTTTTTAAATTGTATTATAATATATAATATAATATAAATGGTAAGCATAAAAAAAAATAAACAAAAATTGGAATAATAATGAAGATGATGTATTGGGATTTGGCAGATACAGTGCCAGACTTATTGATGTTGAATTGGTTAATGCTTGAGGAATCGCAGGGCATGTTTGACATTATCGGTATATATATATATATATATATATATATATATATATATATATATATATATATATATATATATATTTATTTTTTTTTTTTTTTTTTTGAATAGGACAATGAATCAGAATAAAAATTTACTATTGTGAGATAGAATATAGTTCTTTACTTCGGTTTTAAATATATGTTCTTCAGCGATTTGTTTTATATTTATAGGTAGGAGGTTATAATATTTTGGGCCAAAATAAAAAAGTGATTTTTGGGTAACTGATTTTTTAAAAAGGTTAACGGCTAGGTCCATATTGGCAGTAGAGCGAGTAACTCGAGAGTTTTTATATTGAAACTTTTTAGTACTGTTGTAAATTTTTATAATACATTGATATATAAATAGCGATTTGATGTTAAACATTTGTGTTTCATCATAAAGTTTTTTAGTTCGAAAAAGTTTATTAAAGATAATTTTTAGGATAGTATTTTGAGCTGTTTGTAATATATTAAGTGTAGAATTAAAAGCACCGCATGCGATAATACAGTATCTTAAAATGGATTCCACAAATGAGTTGTATAGCATGATTAAACTTTTTCGTGATAGAATCTGCCGAAGCACGTAAAATTTATGCATTAGAGCTCTTATTCTTTTACTTAGGTGTATGATGTGATCAGACCAGCGCAAGTATTGGTCTACTATAACTCCTAAATAATAAATTTCATTTTAGTTTATTTAAAGTTCTAACCGTTAAATAATTTATTTTTCATTTGATTGTAAATATAGTCGTATAGTTAATTTTTCCTACTACTTGGAAATTTATGTGAATAAATTATAAATTTCATTTTAGTTTATTTGAAGTCTTAACCGTTAACAATTTATTTTTCATTTAATCGTAAATATAGTCTTATAGTTAATTTTTCCTACTGCGGAAAATTTCCGTGAACAAATAATACAGTTTATTAAAAACATTATCCAATAAATAATTGATTGGAACTGTTTGGGAATTGTCTAATGTTTTGATTGGTTATATTTGTAGAATTGCGACGAGACATTTTCTTTTGTTTTATCCTCCGAACTGCAAATTTTAAGAGAGTTTAAATAGCATCATTTCCTGTCTGAGGCGGCTCGTGATTACGATCATTTCATCCAGAGATAAGGTGTTATCCCGGCTATTAGTTTATTTTATATCTCAAAAATTCATTTGCGTAAGTCTCCGTTATTTCAACAGAACTAAAATAGTATAATTCCCCTGTCTGAAGCGGCTCGTGATTACGATCGCCTCATTCAGAGATAATGTGCTATCGCGGTCATTAGTTTATTTTCCGTCTGAAACCCTTATTTGCGTTAGTCTCCGTTATTGTAAGTGAACTCAAATAGTATCATTCCCCTGTCTGAAGCGGCTCGTGATTACGATCACTTCATTCAGAGGTAACGTGCTATCCCGGTTATTAAATTTATTTTATGTAAAACTCCGTTATTTAATTGACATTAAATAGTATCATTCCCCAGTTTGAAGCGGCTCGTGATTACGATCGCTTTACTCAGAGATAATGTATTATCCCGGTTGTTAGTTGGTTTTACTTTCCAACCACTAGTGAGTAAACCTCTTATAGGGTCCCGGTTTCAGCCCTGGAATTAGTATTGTCCCGAACCTGTCTCTTCGCATTCTCTGCAACCGCATATGATATTTTGCTTTACTGAAGCATTCAATTACATTTGATTGTAAAGATCGATTAGACAATGTAACAGTTAATTTTTGCTACGACCGAAATAATACTTCCGAACGAAGTAGCAAGTTACATTTTTAACTCAACATTTCATTTTTTTTCTTTATGTCTGATTGAGACTACTCGAAAGTCATTTCCGTCCGTTCTGTTTGTTTATTTTTGTTCAGGGTTTGTACATATTACCGTGAGGGTGGGCGTTGAAATACATGAATTTATTCCTTTTCTTTTGTAAATACTTTAAAATAATATATGTGTCAATGTTAACTGGCCGTATTACTGGTTGTTAATTCCTAAATTTATTTCCCCCTTATATTTCAGCTAGTGATTAATTCTGTACCAGCCCCAAGCAACGATTAAAGCCCGTTACTTGTGGCCTACTATTACCTGTGTCTAAGTGACCTTTGATCCCTGGAATTTTTCATCTCCATCTGTAGCTACCCGAGTACTTTCGACGCCGTTTCGAAAGTTCCTGGAGTAAACCATCACCAAAAATCTGGCGCTCGAGAACCGCCCGTAACCAGCGTCATTCGTAAGGAATCGTTTCCTCTGTGGCGAGAAAACCCCTTACACAATGGTAATTTATTAATTTCTACTAATCATACTCTACATAACAAACTAAATTAAAAATGAAAACAACGAGAAGAAAAATACTACCACATACCTATAATAATAACCACAAAGTGAGGACATTACTATTTTTCATCATTTTTATAGTGTACGAGACAACAATAATTAAATCAGGAAAATAGTGTGTATTCTTCCCTACAAAATTGTAAATATTGTTCAAATGGATTTTGAAAAAAATAGGCGTTAAGTGACATTTTGATGTTGTTTACAGAAGAGTAGATATTAAATTATAACTGCTACATTTTGGATAAATCATAAAGACATTCTAAATATACATGCCTATTTTGATACCAGTCCTAAACAATCTCACATGGAGGGATCTCCTAATTGCAATAAAATGTGGTTCTTATAACAAGCCAAAGTGATGAAAAGCGTAGGTACAAAAATGTTAAATCTGTAAACCTTAATTGCCTAAATGAATAAGTGAATAACTTTTTCTTATTTATATTGTAATGTAATCAATTTGATAAGAAAATCTTATTAAAAATAAAATATTTACAAATAGATATGAATTTTATTATTAATTTGAATTATTGATATATCCGGTATAGCAAAAATCAAATTTCATACAAATGTCAAAATTAAGTTGACAATGGTAACTTAATTGTGATTGGTTCTATCATGGTTTTAAGAAAAAGATACAGGAAAATCGAACAGTCAGATTTCAAAGATAATATTATAACCTTTTTTTAAATTTTCCTTATAAAATATGGAAACTTTTCCAATAAGTTGTTTCTAATTAAAGATTAACGGCTAATGTTCTAATGATTTATGAATCCTGTGTAACTATTGGACATTTGGTTACTAACCTGTGGTTTTCAGAAGAAAGAAAATAAATAAAAGATGATTAGGTTTCTTTTAAAATGAAAGTTAAGAAAATTGTTGTTTCTTTCTAAAAATAGAATTTTATTGTAAACTAATAAGCTATTGAGAGTTCTGGTAACTACAATAAAGTTACCAAAAGTAGAAGAAAGATTTTAAAAGTGTTTATAACCTGCAGTTATTCTGTATTTACTTTTAATACTACATCAAGAAATCATCTGTGACCAAAGATTCCAAGTAGGAATTTTTAACGACTGAGAAAGGTGAGACTGTCCCATTTACAGTTTCTTATCTGCATAGGAGCCTAAAAGATAAACAAGAATTAATAGTGACAACGTGAGTAATACACAAATTTTTTACTGGACGTGCGATGTATCGAGTATTAAATGTTTCAATTTTATAATACTTATTTAAACTTTTAAAATAGGTAATCAGTAGCATAATTTGGTTTATTTCAATTTATTCTGCAGTGAAATGACACATTTGGTTGCTTTAAAGTAAGTGTCCATTTGAGAGTTATTCTCGAGAGCTCCTTATGACAGCTAATCTCAGATGCTTGTCCATTTAAGAGCACTTTCCTGATTTTTTTCTCTCAGATCGCTTCACAAGGCAACTCGCTGAGAGTAAATAGCAGCAGTGCTCTTAAAACCGTGTTCACAGCAAGTGAATGTTGCAAGTTCGATAAAGAAAGTTTGTAGAACATGGTGGTGGCAAAACTCGCGGTGTAATCGTTTGTTAAAAAAAAATTCTTAATAGGAAGCAAAAACACAAAGTGAGAATAAAGTGTTCAAACTTTGAATTCAGCGTAGAGTAGAATTAGGTGCTTGCTCTACACTAACAAGAAAGCTGTAGATCAAAGATGAGCAGCAATTTCCTTCGTATGAATACAGCGCAGGTTTAGTATATAACAAAACTAGATGGACCATCAATTACGAAAAGAAAGACGAAAATGTGAGAAGCTATTTCTGTCTATGAACGTTTAATGGTCACATTAGCGATATATAGAGGCCGCATCAGAATATAATTTACAAATGAAAATATTTTTCAGGCAACTCCTATAGCAGTCTACAATATTTATTTGGTATAACTGTGCGGCCAGGGCAATTTTTTTATGAAAAACCAATTTACCTAACTTGTGCGGCCTGGAGCCATTACGGGTTGCTTCGTTAAAAAATTGTACACAAAATGAGAGTAATCAAAATAAAACACAACTAATTTACCTAACTTATGTGGCTTGAAGTTATCGCTAGTTGCTTTGCAAAATAAAATTAAACAAAACGATAAGAATAACTAGAAAAAAAATTAACTAAGTTTATTCGATCGCTCACGCACAGGTTAAATAAATTATTTTTTTTTTATTTTATGCATATTTTGTTTTTCGATCAATTTCTTTTTCTATTAAATCAATTTTCGATTATTTTTCTTTTGGATGATATATCGTTTCAATAATTTTCACTTTCGATCAATAAATGTTATTCGATATATTGTTTTTCGATCGAATGCATTTAAATGTTTTCGATCAATTTTGTAAAACCCATGTTTAATTGGTTGCACATGACGTACTACTTTCTTATTCTGCGTGTTCTGGTATCGATATATTGGACCATAGAAAATTAAAAAGAGAAGGTTTGAATAAATGGCAAGACTTGTTTCCTTGTTGGTAGTTGAACCGTAAGCGAAGAAATCAATAATTTTATTGACTTACCCCTTTAAATTTCACTTTAATGTAATGTGTGATCAAATACAGGGACAATCGTTAATAAATGTAAAGTTAAAGCTAAATTTAAATATTATGAGATGGTGTAAATCTGGATTTAAAAATAAATTAGGTTATGTTGTCATAAATATGTCAGCCTAATATTATTTTCATTTTCAAAGAAAGGTGATATTTTTTTCAAATATAGGTGAGTAAATTGTATTAATTTAGTGTAAGTTAGATTTAACTTATTTAACTATAGGGAGGTTCTTAAGAATGTCATTAACTTCTGATTCATTTAAATTTTATTTGTAGAAGTAAATATTTTTCTCACAAAAATAACAAGAAATGTTATATTTTTCCTGCTATTATTACTCTTAGAGATAAATGGATACAAATTTTTTTCAAAAAAATGAAAGGAGTTGTGAGCGAAATGTGTAAAGCCAATTTACAAACAGATATTGTAGAACCCAAGATAAAACCTCATCATAGTTTTACTCATAAAGACCATGATGAAATAAGGCGATTGATTTGTGCTAAAAAAGTTATTGTTCAATTTTTGGGTGATATTCATTATTATATGTATTAAATAATACCAAGTATGTTCAAAAACTAATATGATACTTAGGTCAATTTGTTTAATTTTTGCATAGTTCACCTGTTAAGATCATAAATCAGATGTTTTCTATTTTTATTAAAATTTTTATACCTTTTATTGCAAGAAAAATGTAAGAATTTAAAAAAGTTATGACTCGTGTTAATTTTTAATTTTAAGACCTTTATTTTTTTGTTTTGTTTTAGATATTCCTGGGTATGGAGGTTTTTGGAATGTGCATAAATGTATTTCCTAATTAGGGTGAGTTTCAAAGCCCACCTGTATTGAAGCTGGAGGCTTATTCTACCCGAAATAGGCATTACTACTATTCTAGATTGAAATAGATGAGAAAATGCCTTAAAGGGACAATAAGTATAAGAATATTAGAATTAGAATGATTTGTCCTTGGATTAATAAGTCAGTATTAGGGATATTTAAAACATTAAAACAATTGTGTTTATAAATTAATTACTTTGACTTTTTATAAAAACTATATCCGGTTTTTTTAATTACAAAAACATTGTCACGTGCTATGCTGGTTATCATATTATAATTTTATTTTTCAGTAATTTAGTGTATGAAGTGTTTGTTATGTTTAGTATATGCAGTTAAAAGATAATGAGACACATGATAATTCTAAATAAATTAAACTTGTTAAAAATGTTTTATTTTTCAACTAATTTTATTTTTCATTAAAAACAAGTGACATTTTCTATTTTTCAACATTTACCTACAACAAAAATTCACTAAACTTATTGTTTGTTTAGTAGTTGTAAGTAAAAGTTGTCAAATAGGAAAATGTTACTTCAAATTGCTTCAAATATCTACATTATCAAGCCCGCCAATTTTTGAATCGTTTTACTTAGTAGTGTTCTACTTTATCGACTGAAACTGACAGGTGTAGTTCAACCGTAAGCGCTTAGCGCGCTACTGTCGAGGTCAAGCAAACTTGTTACCAACTATTTACATGGAATCCGATTCCCGTGTGTTAGACGATGAAGAATCGTAGTGAATATTCTCTTCATCATAAATGCGATACTCTACAAATTTTGTATCCATCCTCTTTCGACCATTATAATGTCCATTTTATTATTGCCGAGAGCACTCTCACAATACCGTTCGAATTGTGATAGTTGCTCGCCAATCCGAGAAAATCGCTTCGTCCACTTGTCCACTCGTCCAAGTCTCAACTTTTTCAAAGTCTGAGAGTTTATCAGTTCTGTGAGTTAGTAGCTGACGGTACTGTGTCCAGCTGCGAGAAATACTCTTGAGAGCGGCTCTCGAGAGTTTTTCTCTCAAATGGACTCGTACCTTTATGTTTCATTTGTTTTTCTGAGATCACTTCGCATATTCCTTTATCCGCATACACATATATGTCGTTTGCAACTATGTGTCGTTTGCACTTAGTCAAGTTACAAACCATTTAGCTAAGTTTCGAATGACGCCATTGACAATTTAGATATAAATACATTATTTTACTTATATTAGAAGCTTTAAAAGGATATTGAATTGATTTCTCCTTGTTTTCTTTAGTTTTTCATCTGATTTTGTACTCCATTTTACAATCTGGAACGAAGTAAATCTTTGATGTTTTTTGTCGCTCATGTTACTTGTACTCAGAAACATTATTTTAATTATTTTCACCAATGTTTAAAGAAAATTGACATTGCTGATGTTCAACATGCCAACTACAGTCAATTTTGCGAGCTTTATAAAAAGAAAGACGGAAATTTAAAATGTGACCATTCCCGATTAGCCTCCTTCTCTATAGTCTTCATAGTGCTTAACACGTCAATTTGATGGAACCATATTTTTCATCAAAATTAAGCAAATATTTGTTTCTATCATTTCAATATACGAGTAAATTCCTTTCTTTCCATTTATTAAAATTTTTCTGAATTTTACAGTTAATCTATTATTCTAACACCAATCCTCGAAATCTCATATATAGGAAATATTTCCCACGTAGGGAACCGATTTGGAAATTTTAATTTGATTCTAGTAGGATTATTCAAAATTGCTCAGACAATTTTCATGCATACAGAAAGCGTTAGAGTCCAACAATGGATGCGAGGAACTCCGCTTATGTGGAGCCTAGTAACGTTGTGTCGATGTGGAACCGCCTAATACCGTGAAACGTAACCTTAATGCCTCGTTGACTCAATGAAGCAATAACATCGTTGGAAATCCTCTAAAACCCCACTCGTTATTGAATCTGATTAGATGGAAATTGAATTACATCGTATTGGTGAAGTAACGTATAATATTCTTGATTATACGGGGTATCGAGATGAGCTAAACGTTTTAATATTAAGATGCTATTCAAAATTACTATAAATATTTTAAATACCAGCTTCTCTACTCACAGATTACAAAACGAAAAAGTATGCTATTGCCTTCAACTGAACGAATATATTTTATATCCATTCTAGATAGTGAGAACACTGCAAAAAAATGAAATCCACAATCGCCGTTCATATTTTGATCAACCGACTGCTATTATTTTAAAAATTTTAAATAAGTGACAATTCTGTCAAACTAATTTTCAGTATATTTTTTAGTTATTGAAAATAAACATACATTAAAATGGGTTATTCTTGTGAAGAATCGATAAATAATAGCATATCTGTTTTTATTTCGACTATTGCCGCGTTTAGGGTTTTTACGAGCTGAGGGGTTAATTGAAGCTAGATGGTAGAACTTTAATAAAACAATATTAATTGAAATTATTTATTTACTAAGTAAATTATTGATTTAAATAAAGAAAAGGACAATCTTCATTGTTTAATATTAAATATATAAATAAAATTAATGAGGTACTTACCAAGGGTACACCATTCTAAGAGGGATGGTGCTTGTGTCGCTCTTCAAAACCAAGTGATTAATAATTTTTAATATTTTATAAAGGAAGTTCGGATTCATGCATTTTTGCTTGATCAGGTAATTCTTTGAACCGTGTTTACGTCTTTCCAAGTTCAACGAATTTCCATAAAAGTATCAATTAAGAAACCTGAATTTATACTTCCTCTTTAGAAATAATATCTTTAAATAAACTAAACAATGAATATAAAAAATGAAAATAATAATTTAATGTTATGAGATAAATATTTTTTAATAAATGAATAATTATTTAACTATTTTACCTATAGTACATGAACCCTAAATATATTATTTGACACTATAATTATAAATAATTTGTTAATTTAAATAAAACTATATGAAGTCAATTTAATTACGAGTATTAAAGCAACAAAAATAAAAGAATAGGAGGTCCTGTGGTTAGCGTTTTTGCCATCCGCACTGAAGACTCGAGTTCGATTCTCAGGTGGGGAAAAATTAAATTAATTTTTTTCCTTTCTTTTTTTTTTCGTTTATTTTTAAAAATATTAAAAGGCACAAATTATTTTAAAATTAGTTGTTTTGCCTTAATAACCTAAAATATTTTTTTATTTATAAATTTTCGTTAGTGGGTCGTAGAAAAAATTTTCTGTACAACTCGAGTGTATTGTCCACTTTTGATGCACAAACTACTATTTGATAATATTCTCCTTATAATTCACTACCTCACCATTTGACTTACAGGCGACGAATACCCGGAAAACGCCAATCACCATCATGTGGAATAAACTATTAAATATATTTGTGTACATAACTATTGTATAAAAATCGCAGTAGGCTATTAGTCTTTGTTATGTTGAAAATATAGAGCAAAAAAAACTATAAACTAACTAAACTAAACTAAAAATGTCTAAAATTCGGCGTACCAATGGTTTGGAAAGAACCAAAAAACCACTTCAATGATTGTTATTTCTGTTTAGTAAATACTAAAGGAATCAATCGAAATAACCGCAGTAAGTGGACTTATCCCAATGTAGACTCGGCAATACGCTCTATCCCGCACTCAGATGAAATACCGATTCCAACATTTCATCAGCTACCAGATATCTCTGATGACGAATATTTTCCCTCTGATCGCTGTTCTGATGCTAATAAAAGTTCTGATGCTAAAGAAACTAACAGTGACTATGAGGAGACGTCATCAGTTCCTCAACGCTTCAATCAAAATGAATTAAATGATCACACCAGGGATCTGAATTTATCGAAAAAGCTTCTGAAGTACTGGCTTCCAGGTTTAACGAGAAAAATTTATTGAAACAAGCAACCTAAATTACCTTTTACCGTACAAGAGAAAAGTATCTGCTACCATTCTTTTCTTAAGAAGACAATCTGGTATTTTGTCACGAAATTAATGGACTTTCTAAATATATTACAGATGATTGGCGCCTATTTATTGACATTTCAAAGCAAAGTTTAAAATGTGTCCTTCTACATAATGGGTTTAATACCACTAGCTCACTCAACGAAACTAAAAGAAGAATATAGTACCGTAGCTTTGGTCTTGCAGAAGATAAAGTATCACGAACATCAATGGATGATTTGTGTAGACTTAAAAATCTGAAACTTTCTTCTTGGGCATCAAAGTGGTTACACGAAATATCCGTGTTTCTTGTGCCTCTGGGATAGTAGGGACAAAACGCACCACTGGGTTAGAAAAGATTGGCCTCAAAGGGAAAACGTGGACGTTGGGGAAAAGAATGTCATTAACGACGCTTTGGTTGGAAGAGAAAAAATCATACTTCCTCCGTTACATATAAAGTTGGGCTTAATGAAGCAATTTGTAAAGGCTCTTAATAAGAATAGGTCATGTTTTGCATATATAGGGGTAAAAATACACCAGTTGAGCACAGAAAAATTCAAAGCAGGGATATTTGACAGTTTACAAATAAGACAATTAATTAAGGATCCTGCCTTCATAAATTCAATGAATCAAGTTGATCAAGAAGCTAAGACATCATATGAGTATTAAAATACACTATTTACACAACCACTTAGACCGTTTTCCAGAAAATGTAGGAGACATGAGTGAGGAACAAGGTGAAAGATGTTTCCAAGATATTAAAGTTATGGAGGACGGCTACCAAGAAAGATGGGACATGCACATGATGGCAGATTACTGCTGGAGTTTAAAAAGGGACTGTTTGAAAAAACATTCAAGAATGTCTCGGAAAAGAAGTTTTCGAAGTCTTGAGTGACTATTTGATTTCTTCAATATTTTTTTTGTTTGTAAGTACGACATAATACTGTATTTTGTATAACTAAAATAAAAATTTCGTATCTACCACGGGGGTTTATATCATATGCACAATACGTAAACACGTTTCTGCGCATACTCCTCCGCGCTTGGGTGCTCTGAAGTCCGTTTTACAATAGCAAAATTGTATTAAAATGTAAAGCACATTGATTAATTTAATAACATCTCGTTCAGTAACACACAAAAAGTGTTGTTTAAAAAATTTTAATTCATATATTACAACAAACTAAAAAAAACATACCTTTACTTAGGTATTTGTACTATGTGAAGATGGCTTTCTGTCCGCTGCATGACTGCTGGCTGCCCGCTATAGCGGGCCCCGCGCGCGCTGTCAACAAATAACATCAAAATCAAACAAATGTGTGGTTATGTTATGATTTGGTTGTCGACGAAAATATGTGAGTGGAACTACTTTTATTTTTTTAGATATAAGTTATTTAGGATTATTTAAAATCAAGTAAAGGTATTTTGATGCTTTAACATGTCTTTACCAGGCAGAATTCATTATAAACGCATAATTCCTAATTGTTATAGTATATTTATAAGGCCCATTCCAAACGTAAATTTTAAGAACTAACATTTTTAAATTTCCTTCTGATATTGATCAAAGAACGGAATGGTGTCGTATTTTAAACATTCCACTTACAACCCCAATCATTATACATTATGTGAAAATCATATTTTGATACAAAATTGTTTACAAACACAAATCCTTCAAGACTGCTAAAAGATTTGCTTTACCTTGCTTTAGCATCTTCAAAACCAGATACACCAAAGATAGTAGTACTTAGTAATATTTTTATCACACCTCCAAACAGAGTCCCGTGGGGATAAAGTTCATTTTAATAATATATACAAAATTAATAAATGAAGCAGAATTTGAGTCAGGCCACTAGTTATGTTGCAGGGTTTATTAAGAAACTTAATAGTTTTGACTGCAAATAGTGTAAAGTTAATTTACAGACATGTTAGAAGACCATCGATACTTTTACTTATTTTAAAGAAAATTATGATAAAAGACGTTCTATTTATGTACAAAGAAATGTTATTGAATTTCTTTCAAAAATTCTTGAAATAGTTCCACAACTTTTGGGTCATATTGACAACATAATTCAAAAAATTAAACTTTTTTGCCAGACCATGTTGATTTTAAATGGTTTACATCAGAGGCGACTCGTGGCCTAGTCTATGAGGAGACTACTTTTAAAAGGCACACCCTATATACTTAATAAAAATATATGTCTATAAGAATTCAAAAAGCAGAAATATTACATTGTATTCTAATAGAAATATATATTTGTATAAAGTATATAGGATGAGCCAGCTTCCTCACAGACTAGGCCACAATCCGTCTCTGGTTTACATATAAAGAACATAAAACAGACGTCATTTCTCATTTCGTTGAAACTTGTCTACTATTAATATTAAGAAAGTATTATAATGATGGTATGAGGGCTGCTGCAATGTCTAAAAGACAAACAAAATGATTTGAAGTTACTGCATTTAATTTTTTTCTGTTTCAGTTTATATGGATGGTTGCTTTTGTCTTGATTTCCTAAGATTCAAGAAGAATTTGTTGTTTTGTTTTTTGTTTATTTTAAAAATGTATTTACTTAGGCATTAGTTTTCATATCAAGTAAATTAATTATTTGTTATGCAATTTCTGATTTTTGTTAGCCAAAGATAGTTAACGTACCGAAATAGTAATGTAATGTTTGTGATATTAGAGTAACTTTCTTAAAGAATCATTTATAAGACGTCCGGGAGCGCCATAGTAAATAATAATAATAGACATTCTTGCTTTGCATAAGCTCGCTTGTATGGGGGTGAAGTGCATGAAAAATATTTTTTTGTATTGCCATCTCTTTGATATATTTTTTATTTATTTTTCTTGGGAATTTTTAGTAAATATAATTATATAAAACTTTGTATATTTATTTTATCCCTCATAATTATTTGTCATAGAATTTTACATTTTTATTGGGCATTTCATAATTGTTACAAACAGCTAATAAAAAAGGAAAATTATAATTAAGAGGAAAATTTACTTAAGCAATTATCTTTTTCTAAACAATACGAAATAGAGCCACAAATATTTCTATAGTTTAATTTTACTTTTTAGTGAATGAAAAATATATACCTTCAGGTAAAAGTGAAATGTCTGTTTTTCTGGAGCCACTATTCCGAAATTTGATTTAATTATTTTCTCAATTTTTAAAATCTTTATAAAAACAAAATTTTGCGATTTATTGCCATCAAAATTTGATTAAATTTTGAAAAAGTGGCTCCAGAGGAACATATTTTAGCTACACGGTACATGTTTTTTATTTCACTAAAAAATTAAAAAAATTACTATCAAAATTTTGTATGGCTATATTTCGTATTAGTTAGAAAATAATTGCAAAAGTAAATTCTCCTTTAAAAAAACTGCTGGTAACTACATTACCGACAGAGTAAGATTAGTTCTACTCCTCCACCCCACAGGTCGTTGCAAGCAAACATGTTGCCAAATTTCTACAAAGAAACGGCAACTCTTAATAATCCTTCCTCCATGGTATCTACTTTTGTTTACTACACTTACGGATTTAAGTTAAAATAATGTAACTTATATTTCTCTAAAATTGTATATCTTAAAAGTTTGAGCTCCTAGGTAAAAATGAATAGGTTATTTGAATTCAGGACATCAAATTGATATAGAATAAGCTCAAAAAACCTCGACACCAAAACAGCTGTTCCCCTGTGTTATAGGTACTTTGCTTAGAAAATTACCTTTAAACATATTAATAAATTATTACTTTGTTTTCAAATAAATTTTTTCTTGTATTTTTAAGAGCCATCAAATGATCTGCAATACTTAACAATAAAAACACATTTAACGGCCAGGAAAGGCACAATATTCTATACTATATAGATATAAGATAAGAACAAGTACACCCAGCCAGGAGGGTGAACGTACAGATATTATGAATATGCAACTGTAATGCGAATACGAGAGAATACGAACCTTGTCCTGTCTCTTCTTCTATTTGAACTCTTGTAAAGTTTAGTTTTTTTTTATTGTAAGTATCGCACTTTTAGATTTCCTTGTATCAGTTTTATATTTAATAAAAGCTAGTTATTCTTAATTAGTATTTTGGCCAATACAACTTCTTAGCCAAGCAATAAGGAGATTCTCTTCAAGTACCTAAAGTTTAACGCCCAAAAATGTAGTTGGAAATACAAATTAAGTATATAAAGTAAATGTTTTTGTAGGAATTTTATGTACTTATTATTAATTTACTTACCTAGTGATTTAAATATTTTCTTCTATCGGTAGCAGTAAATTGCCTACGTTTTTTTGTCAACCATTATAATACTTCAACTAAACGAGCTCAAATTTAACTATTTATATTATATATTCAAAGTACCTCTTGACCCTCACATAAATTGGATGGAATATTCAAACAATTATTGAAAAATTCAAAATTTTAATCAATAAAGATACATCTGTCAAAGTAAATAAGATATAAGACGAGACGGAGGGGCAGAATGCAACCCGTACTACACCTTTAATGAGAGATTAGGGTTTAACGAGTCATTAAATATTTAACGATGTTCTTGCAGGGATCCGGAAAATTGATCGCCAGCAATTGACCGCTAGCAATTTACCGCCGTAGCAATTGATCGCCTAAGCAATTTATAGCCTACAATTGACCGCCATATAATACATATAATCATTTATTTACATTTATTGGCCATTTTAAATTGAAAATATGGTTTTTTAAAGGTGAAGGTAGTTATAGCTAAAAATGAAAGTTACTAATATGCTAAGTGTATTGGGTGGGTCTAAATACAAATAAATTCCACTGCCACATGGTGAAAAAATCACACGTCGGAAATTCCGTTTGTACAATATTCGACGTTATAATAGTTTTTTTGTTTTTAATTTAATTCTTTTTAAATAATTACTGTCATAAACACTACATAAAAAGGGTGACCCACATAAAAATCTGCTTAAAAGAAGGAATTATGCTAACCTGGGATTATTTGGTAGGTAACCTTGGCATTTTTGGTATTTTTGGTATTTTTGAACGAGGTACCTACTGCTTATAATAAATATCTGGTATATAACTTTTTTGCATTGTTGTACTTAATGCAATGTTAACTTCTTAAAATTATAAATTATATTTTATACCTATTTTTGAATAGGTACTTACCTTTATTTGTTCAAAACAGATAACAGGATACATAAAAACATTATAAATTACTTTAATTGTATAGAAAAATAGGGTACTTTAATGATTGATTAATTATTGGTCAGTGGGCGTGGTTTGACTCACCAATTAGGCAGGTCCTCTTACGTTAATGAAATTTGACCATTGCAGGTTTTTCTTATTGTGATTTTGTTTTTCATCCATTCGAGTTTGAAAACGCATCATGTCTGCCGAATTTTTAAAATCAAAAAATCTGATGTGTCCAACACATGACTTTCCTATCTAGTTATATAAATGTTTAAAGGATAAACTAAATATATACATTGTCCCCATACATCTACCTCGAAACATTTTTCTATAGATATTCATGGAAAACGAAAATACTGAAAAATTTTAATTTCCTACAATTTTTTCATTACGGTCCATTTTAGAAAAATAATGTATGAACAAAAATTATAGAGATCGATATCGCAAACAACTTTTATTTCAAAAACTTTCATAATAAAAATCAGAATTTTGCACATTTTGTCAAATTTCTCGAATACGCACCATTTCAGGAAATTTTTACATAAAACAAAAATTACAGATAATAATATTAGAAGTAACTTTTATTTGAACAATTTTCCTCTCCAAACATAAATAACAGATATATTACATAAAATATAAAAACGGCCTCCCATAAAGTACCCCCCCCCCCCCCAGATGTTCCGACTTTGTCCAAAATCTAATCATTTCACGTCAGGCCGAAATAAACCTTAAGTTTAAAATTTAATGTTTTTTTCTTTATCCGTTTTTGAGTTTTCTTCAAAATTCGAAATTTACACATTTTCTCAAATATTTCGAATACGGTCCATTTTAGAGAAATTATGTAAAGAATAAAAAATTATAGAGAATTATATTACAAACAACTTTTATTTGAACAATTTTTATAAAAAAATATTTTTTTTACATTTTGTCAAATTTCTCGAATACGGACCATTTTAGGAAAATTTTGTATAGAACAAAAATTATAGATAATAATATTAGAAGTAACTTTTATTTAAAGAATTTTCTTCTCCAAACGTAAATAACAGATATATTCCATAAAATATAAAAATGACCACCTATAAAGTACCCCCCCAAATGTTCCGACTCTGCCCAAAATCTAATCAGCTCATTAGACGCTGAAACAAAGCTTAAGTTTAAAATTTGGTGTTTTTCTGTGTATCGGTTCATGAGTTATGCGTTATACAGACACACACACACACACACAGACACACACACAGACACACACACACACACACACACACACACACACACACACACACACACACACACACACACACACACACACACACACACACACACACACACACACACAGACATCATCGCGAAAATAGTCAAAACGGATTCAGGGGACCTCAAAACGTAAAAATCCGTCGAAAACTCGAGGTCGAAAAAAATCATGATTCCTATACTTTCCTTATATCTGTATACAGATAGGAAAGTAAAAAGGGTAAAGCGAAATTGTGCTTTAGTGGACATTTGTTTTATAAAGATATGCAAAATGCAGCGAAAATTCATTGGAGGTGTCATAATCACCGTAAAACCAAATGTGCTGCTCGAGTTACAACGGTAGATGACACAATCATTAAAACATGGAAGGAGCATAATCACTGTGGAGATGCAGCAGCAGTAGAAGTAGCAAAAATTCTGGATAATATTCGAATATGTGCAGAAACAACAAATAATACGCCTCATATTTTAAGAACTTGTAGCCAAGCAGCGGCCCCAAAGCTTCCAAACGTAGACACAATGAAGCGAACGATAAGAAATATAAGAAATCGAAATTTCTTAGTTCGAAAAGTTCGAAAGGACCAGCTCTCCTAACGCATCGAAGAGATATAGTTTTTACTGAAGAATATAAAGCAACATTCAATGGAGAATTGTTTCTTTAATTTGATTCTGGGCCTGAATATAATCGTTTGTTAATTTTCAGTACAAAAAGTACTTGTTAGCATGAAGTGAACACTGGCATGCCGATGGGACTTTTAAAACTGTTCCTTTACTTTTTTACCAGTTGTATACGATACACGGATTCAAGGACAAAATATCACTTCCATTATTACCTAACAAGTGTGAGGAAACAAATGTATCTTTATTACGGCAGCTGAAAGTGCTGGAACCGACTTTGTCATCGAAATCAATAACTATAGATTTTGAGATGGCTATGATGAATGCTTCCAGAACAGTGTATCCTGACGCTTCGCAACAAGGTTATTTTTTTCACTTTTCGCAGTGTATTTTTCGTTCCATTCAAAACATTGGATTGTAACAACGTTACGATACAGATAGTACGTTTTCTTTGAATATGCGAATGTTGTACCCATTCCCACAGTGACACACGTTTTTGAACATTTGTGTGAAAATGGTGTTTTTACTCCAGAATCACAAGAAGTTCTTGATTATTTTGAGGATACGTGGATTGAACGTCAAACAAGAAGACATCTTCGTCGGCCACCGATGTATTCACATGAAGTGTGGAATGCGCGTCAGCTTGTTCTTCAAGGATTGCCAAGAACGAATAATTCTGTCGAAGGGTGGCATAGAGGTTTTGAGGAACAAGTCGCTGCACATCATCCTAATATTTGGAAATTTATTAATTGCATTAAAAAAGAACAAAGTATTAATGAAATGCGTATTAAACAATATTTAAGTGGAAGTGGTCCAAAAAAAAAGAAGTATCGCGATTTTGATGAACGCATTAAAAGGCTAGTTAGCACATACGATGAGCGGTGTGATATCGTTAATTATTTAAGAGGTATAGCACATAATATTTCTTATTAATAGTGCACATACTGTGCTATATTGTATAATATTTTGTAGTAATGGATTCTCTCTATTTTTTTGAAACTTGTATTTAATAAAATTAATAATCTGCCTAGTATACTTTTTTTAAATTTCAATTCCATCCAGTTTGCGATAAAAAAGGGTATAATGAGCTTCAAATTTCAAAATATAATGAAAATACATCAATCCCTCAATAGGTATTTTAAATACAGGGAATTTCAGTTCTAAATAATCTTAAAGGCGAGGCTCTTATAAAAAATATAAAAAGTTAAAAATAATGTGTTAGGAAAAAAATAAAAAAAAGGGGGAAAAGGGAAAAAGAGCTAAAAACGCAACTTCCAAAAGATTCAGTTTACATCTCAGGTATACATTTTTGAAATTGAATATTAGAGCAAAAATGCGATAATATACTGGGTGTTCCATTGTAAAAAACATGGGGTTGGTCATGTGGGGACAGTAGAAGTTACAACGAGTATACATAAGCAAAAAGACAGAAAGACGATTTTTGACTTTTCTTATATAAGTCTCACCTTTAAAAAAAATATTTAATAAATATGATAATTATTATTATTTTCATGTTAAAAAAGTATACATTAGTAAATTTCAATTGTTAATAAAATAAATCATATTTTATTTGTGAAAAAACTTAAAATGTTTGTCAAATTATTGCATTCAAAACACCATTAGCTCATGTACCTGTTAAGTTTGAGGGCGCTATTCTAGGAATATCAACAATTTTAGGTAGACAATATTTACGCATTACGCTTACTTTCTTACGGTAATTAACCATCAATATATTTAAAAATATATAATTACAAATCTTAATTATGTCAAAAGTTAATCTATTTTTTTTGTGGCACAAAATTTCCAATGGTAAAACATTAAATAACCTAGGATATTAAAGAATTATATATGTTGCAACTGCAGTATCAAATTAACTTTAAACATAAGTTTAATAAAATAATTTCGAACAATATAGCAAATTCACAATTAGCAAATACACCTACCTGAAAAGATAAATACAAAAAAATAATAAGTTAAAAAACTCTTAATTCATTTTAAAAAGACCAATATATTTCCTGGCAATAAAAAATGCTTGCGATAAATTGCTTATACGATTAATTGCAGTTGAATTTAATTTAATTTAGACCCATTCAAGACACTATAAGTAACTTCCATTTTTAATACTTAATTTTTAAACAACACCTTCAAAAAAAACATATTTCAAATTTAAAATGACCAATAAATGTATATAAATGATTATATGTATTATATGGCGATAAATGTGCTGGCGGTCAATTGTAGGCTATAAATTGCTTAGGCGATCAATTGCTACGGTGGTAAATTGCTAGCGGTCAATTGTTGACGGTCAATTGCGGGCGATCAATTTTCCTAGACCCGTTCTTGCAACCCGCTGTATTTTTAATAGAATCTGTAGTTAATTAAAAGAATAGAGAATAAAAGATTTCAAGAATAATAATAATAATTTTTACAAAAAAAAAAAAAATAAGAAATAGGAAGCAAACATTTTTTTATCAGATGGTATGTATTTCCTGAACAAGTTAATTTATTTAAAGGTATTCTGTAGTAAAATAATTATACAATAATAAGTATATAAATTACACAATTATTATCGAAAAAAAAAAAAACACGGCAGATATCGCTTCCCGATATAACGAAATCGATCCTGGTGAAATTCGAGAAGTGAAAAGGAGCTTCTCTCCCATTCATTCGTGCAATCAGACATTATGTTTTATGTTTAAGCAGTCTGGTGTGGAAGATTGATTCGGTTTTCGGAGTCACTTGATTAGAAAGAGCCGCTTGTGATAAAACTGATAATCGTCGAATTCGGGTGACATTCTATTCTTAACGATCCGAAGTTAATCTATAAATAGCTTGTTAATTGAGTAGCTTTTGGGGATTTTCATATAAATAGAGTGCATACAATTTTTCTTTTATATTAATTATTTGCAAATACGTTTAAAATGCTATACAGTGAGCATCATAAGTCTTACCCCCTCCCTAACTAACTCGTTACTGGAGTCTTGTTAGGAAAATCGCCGAGACACGTTAATTTTTGATTTCTACAATGTACATTTTTGTATGAATAATTTACCCTTAATTTCATCCCTTACTGGAGGGGAGCAACCCTTTCGAAAAATTTAAAAGGCATGGGGTGGTGAGTGATAGCTCATTTGAAAGAGGATTTTATTCTCTATTTAACCGTGCAAAATTTGCTTCATTACGTGTTGATTTATTAATGTTTAAAAATAACAAAACATCACAAATAGGAAAGAAACTAAACTAACAGTGACCTTATCTATTGGCAAAAAGTCTTACTTCACGTCTGTACCAAAACCGATATCATGCAGGGCCGAATTTTAATTCTAAGGATGAGTGCGCTACGTTAATTTCCGTTATTCTGAAACAATAATTAGTCGAGAATTAATGAAGCAAATTTCCAAGTTTTTTACACGGTTGAGTAGAGAATAAAACCCCCTTTCAAATGAGCTATCACTCACCACCCCATGCCATTTAAATTTTTCAAAAGGGTTGCTCCCCTCCAGTAAGGGATGACATTAAGGGTAAACTATTCATACAAAAATGTACATTGTAGAAATCAAAAATCGACATGTCTCGGCAATTTTCCTAACAAGACTCCAGTAACGAGTTAGATAGAGAAGTAAGACTTATGATGCTCACTGTATATTCTTCAACATATAAATCATAACAATACATACTGTTTTGTAAAGCTGTCAGAAATAAATTTAACGTAATAAACCCCACCTTGGAGGATCTAATGCAAGTGCTCATCGGAATGAAAAAAGATAAAGAAGAAAATTGATAAAAACTGTAGGAGAATAGATAAGAAAATGGATAAATTAGAAGAAATTAAAAAGGAGAATAAGAAAGAAATGATTAATATAATTGGAAATCAGACTCATGATAGCAATAAGAAGATGGAGAGAGGTAAATAAAGAATAATGAAGAAGTTTAAAGAATTGAAAAAGTACACTGACAATAAAATTGAAGAAAATAAGAGTAGAAATAATAGGAAGAATAGATAAAAAGGAAAAGATAAGAAATATAAAATAGTAACAGAAAAAGGAGATAAACAAACAAATAAAAAAATAATATTAGGATATCAAGTTTAAAAAAAGTGAAAGTAAATGTCAAAGAAATTAAGGAAGCATATAATAAGAAGTTGAATAAGAAAACAGGTAATTTGGAAAATAATTATACAATTATACAACAGAATGGATTTAAAACTAGTAGAAATAAACAAAGAGTAAAATCAAATAAAGGAAGAAACAGGGAATAAAAATAACAGTGTTATTTATCGAGGTAAGGAGTATAAATAATAAAATTAATTAGCCAAATATGCAATTTGATTGAAATTTAAAATTATTACAATCTAAAATATTTTAAGAAATATGTATTGTGAAATAAAGGGACACGATGATTTTAGCGAAGTTAAGAGGATTATAAAAGTATGTTTAACAGGGAAAGCAAATGTATGGTAAAATAGGAGAAAGAGAGAGATCCAAAATTTGCAAGAGTTGGAGAAACAATTTATGAACTATTTTTGGGGAGAAATAAGACATTAAAAGTAGTAATATGTTAATACAGGGTATTTTTTTTTAATATGTCCGAATGCGCCTAATATTACAAGATTAATCAACATTTTTAAAATAACCTAAATTACTACAAAATTTTAAATCTAGATATCACTGTGTTCAATACTAGTTATTAACATATTCTGCACACTTCGATATTGTGGCTCATAGCGCTAACTCTACTTCATCACGATCATTTAATAATATTAATAAACTTTATTTGCAACTTCAATTTTTTTATACAGATGTAAAACATGAGAAAATGAAAACATGTGCCAACAGGGCCGCCGAGAGCCACACCGAGCCCCAGGACAATTCTGCAGATCGGGCGATGCGACAATTTTATCAAAAATTAAATAACAAAAAGTCTTCACACAAAAAATTCTCCTCCTCTACTTGAATTTCTCTAAAAAAAAAAAAAGTAAGAACTTCCCCCTCCCTCCCCTTGTGTCGATCTGAAAGTAACAAACACCACCGCTGCCGGGCCCCCCTTATACCGCTGCCGGGCCCCCTTATACCGCTGCCGGGCCCCCTTATACCGCTGCCGGGCCCCCTTATACCGCTGCCGGGCCCCCATTTGAGCCCGGGCCCCGGGAATTGGTCCCAACTACCCCCCACTCTAGTCGGCTCTGTGTGCCAAAGGAGGCTGCCAAAAGGACTAGAGACGTATAGACTGATCAAAGCACTAGCCCTGATATATTATGTCCAACGCCACAAGACATCGTACAAAAAACAATATATATAAACAAATATGATTTTTTTAACAAAATATGAACATTCTAAAATGTAGGTAGCTAGTACTTTGCTGTGCCGAGAAGAAACTTTTTATGAGATTTTTTGAAATTTTTTAAAAGGTTCTGGGATATCATTGTACAAAGCGTAAATTTTATAGGTGAAAGACCGTCTGAAAATAGCAGTATTATGTATTGGAGGTGAGATACGACCACAAAAACGTAGATTAAGATTATGCATATCAGAACGATACCTTATTTTATTAAAAAGATATGGAGGGGATTTATGTAAAATAATAAAATGAAACAGATTTGTCGAGTGTAGGACTCTTCTGGATTTTATATGTAGCCAGTTTGAATCCTTAGGTTTATGTGAGACTGTCGAATTTTCGTATTCCATATAAAAATCTTAAACAGACTTCTGTACTTTTTAAATTCTAGTTAAGTCTGCGCTATCTAAACAGGATCCATACACTGTATCACAAAAGTTAAAATTACTCAGAACCAGGGAATCTGTTAATAATATTTTTGTTGAAGTTGGAAGAATATGTCGATGTGAGTTAAGTATTTTTAGATTCATGTAAGCTGTTTGAATGCACTTGTTAACGTGAAGTTCAAACCTCAAGTCATTATTAATTACTAAACCTAAGTTGCGAGCAGATGAGGAAAATGAAAATTTACCAAATAACATTACCACAATTTTAGAAGGATTAGTATTAAGTTAATGAATATTTGAAAGTCTAACTAGTCATTTATATGATTACTGGCTTCTAAATCATCATCATGATCGAAAAAAAATTTAATTTGAGTATCATCTGCATAAAATAATGGCTTACCATTCTTAAAACTATTCCCAAAGTTGGAGGTATATAGTGAAAATATTTTTATTTGATGAACCTGCATCAATAACTACATATTGCTTTCTGTCATCAAGGTAGCTATTAAATAGTCTAATAACATCATTATAGCAACCAATAAAATGTATTATTGAGAGTAAAATTGTTATGATTAATAGTATCAAATGCTTTAGAATAATCGAGCATAACACGTGCTGCTATTTTTTTAGCATCAATGTCTCTGAAGCGATCATCAGTGACATCAATTAGATCTGTAGTACAACTATAGCCAGAACGAAGACTTGACTGTCGCAGTGAAAGTATTTCATTATTTTCTAAGAGAATATTTAATTGAAATTTCATGATTTTTCAATTACTTTGGATAACACTGGCAGGATAGAAATAAGACGCAAATCGTTCACATTCGTTACGTTCTTCTTCTTGGGCAAATGAAATACTTTTCATAACTTCCAAGATTGCAGAAAAATGCAATCGTTGAGGCAAATATTTATATGTGTAAATATAGGTAAAATTTCAGGATAGCAAAAAAGTAGCATGTGAATATTTAACTTATCTGCTCCCGGAGCTACAGACTTTCTTTCGATCAAATACTTATATACAACTGTTGTACTGATAACATTAAAGGAAAATATAGGTCGTAAATTATCCTTTCGGCTATTACTATAGAATTTAATTAGATCAGTGTTTAGTTCTTTAATACGCACCGGCGACAGCACAAAAAAATTATTATTAATTTTATCTGGATTATTAGGTTTAACAGGAACCTAATTATTGGAATATTTCCCAGATATATTAAATTCTTTAATTTTACTCCAAAAAAATTTATTATTACCTTTCGACTTATTTATTTAGTATCTTGGATAAGCCTTTTACTCATTTCTTATAGCGGAAGTTGTAAAATTGTTTAAGCTTTTATAATAATCCCAATGCTGCGGGTTTTTAGTACATTTAAATTTGTTTAATGTCTTATCTACAAGCTTAATCATCAATTTAACATTATCGGTGGACCAAGGCAGGTTAGGTTTTTTTAAATTTAATAGAATGAGCCGGGGTTTAAGTATCAAAAATATTTCACTTACACAAGCTCAAAAGGTTTGACTCTTTTGAGTCTGCGCACTAGGTTCCGATTGTCTCTCCTTTTGTCTCTTGGCATTGCTCTTAATTTCTTCTAGAATTGATTCAACTTGGAGTTCTAGGTGCAAGTCTCTATTCCGAACATACCAAGGCGCATTAACTATGTTCCTAAAAATTTGGTTTTGGACTATTTCTAGACAATTGTTATTGATTTTACAGGTACACCCCATAATTGTAGGCCATATCTTCATACTGGTTTTAGAACTTGTTTGTAAATCAGGACTTTATTTTGAGTGCAAAGTGAGTGCTTTCCTATTAACCAATACATATTTCTATATTTAATTTTTAGCTGTTTAGTTTTTATTTTTGCATGCTCCTTCCATTTTAATTTAGCATCCAGTTTCAGACCCAAATATTTTGCTGTTTTCTTATTTGGTTTAATATTGCCCCACGGGGGCGATAACCAAAGAAAAATTCATAAGGGTAGGTTGTATAATAAGCAGTTAAAATGTAATCTTAGTTTAACCTGTAAACCTCGTTGTATAATCGTCGGTTACTGTTAAATATAGTTTTAAAAATGACATTTGTACGGTAAATATAACCGGTTAAAAATTAAACTAATGGTTAAACCAAGTTTACATCATTCTTTGTACAACCTGTCCTAAGCGATTTGCTGGTGGTAGAATCAACCGTCGAATCAATTCCGAACGTAACTTTGCTCACCGCTTTATCTCAACGGGATTCGTCTTCTACGTGGCCGTTAGCCTGATGGATCGACGTAGTACATACCACATGTTTAACACCTAAATTTAAATGTATTTGTTTAACACCTAAAGTCAAACATACCTGTTTGTAATGGATTTCGGGTGTGGATTGCGTAGGTTGAGGGATGGGGTTGTTCAGTGGGCAACTTAAATTAATTAAGTGATGTTTTATTTGATTTTTATGAACTCAGAACGTTACAACTTTTTCATACTCGTAAAAGAACAACAAAACAAGCACACCGCTCGTTAACTATCTATCTGGACTCAAGCTCGTCTTCTCTCTCCATTCCAGCGTTGCCGGGGGTTATGCTCCGGAATTGGGTAGTGTTACATGTTTATCACCTAAAGTTAAATACACTTGTTTAACGCCTTAAGTTAAATATACCTGTTTAACACCTAAAGTTAAATATACCTGTTTAACACCTAAAGTTAAATATACCTGTTTAACACCTAAAGTTAAATATACCTGTTTAACACCTACAGTTAAACAGTATTCCTTAAAATACTTTTTCATAAAAACAGTGTCACTGTCGCAAGTAAAACTGCGAAGAACTCCGAATATTGTTACGGTTTAGATTTTCAAAAATATAAATTAACCATATTTTGTTTATAAATATTGAATCAAAGTACTCAATTAGCTTTTTTAAATAAGTCCAGCAACGAAATCAAGACCAATTATTTGTTCAGTATTAAAAATTAATTTTACTATTAAAAATCCTCTAGAAAATACCAAAAACTTCCTTGTTCTTACCCCTTTTATTGATTATTAGCACAATATTAACTTTTATAATGATTACAATATATTTTTCTAACATTTATTTACCCCATTTTGTTTTGTTTACCTTTTTCAACTGGTTCTTCTTCTACTAAACTTTGTTCCCTATTCTACCTTCACCTAGCCAGTAAATTATTCAATCCTTGAGTCATCAGCAGAGTTTTACATGTCTTATAGTAAGAGACCAATCTTTGAGGTACCAAGTTTTGAACTTTGATTAAGCCATTTTTGCCGATTTTGTTTCTAGAGCTCTTCAAGAACACTTGAGAAGTGCTCTCACGAACTTATTTCGGATTTTGCCTAGAATCAAAACTGTGCATTAGGAAACATTTCTTGTTGATTAAGAAAAGGCGCTTGTAGCGGTTATTCTTTTCCTAACACACTTATATACTCACTTTTTGTCCGCCTTTCATCAACGGTAAGTGTAACTAACTCTGCATGATGACCATTGCCTCTCATAACCTTTTCCTATTTCAGGCCATTTACTTTACATTAACTTTGCTACTTCAATTCTACTGTGCTTTAACTTCAACTTTAACTTCCCCTTTTGATAATTTCATCTATATTCTACTATTGGCTTGGACAACTTAGCCTGTATTTCCATGCTTAAGATGCATGTGATATAAATGCGGTAAGCCCCAACAGGAGTACCCACTGGCCCATCGGTCACCGAGAAGCCCCACTCTGGACAACCATCATCAGCATAGCAAGTAAGAACTAACCATACTTTACTTTTGAGACAGTCTACCTGCACCCAATTGCTTCGTTAGCTTGCTACCTGCATTGCATGAAGCTTGTGACCTATAAACATTAAGTGATATTTTAGCGGAGCTTAACTCGTGCCACTAGCGGATCAATAATAAAGCGAAATTATAAACCATTGTAAACCAAAAGTATACCCTTGGCCCCCTAGATAACTTTTACTTTTGTGAACACTTCTTTTTTTGTTTTAAGCATATTCTCAGCTAGCGTCAACCATAATATATATATATATAATCACCACCAATTCAGGTTTTATTAAACCACAGTTTATTCAAGTTTTTATTTCATTTATTTTCACCCAGCCACTCTCAATTGAAAACCGGGCATACAATTATCAAAATAAACCCCCTCGTTGTGCAACCTTAGCCTGCTACCACCTTTAGTCGAGGCGCAGGTTACAATATTTCTATTACGTCATCTAGAAATTGAAGTACAAGCACCGGCCCAGTTTTTGTATTTTTGTACCGCTTTTTTAAAAAATACAAATTTCGTAAATTAAAGCCGTCAACTGCTACGATGAGATATAAGTTTTTCCTAATAGTCTTATACAAATTTCTTATAGCCGTTAATTGATATGATGAGATACGTGTTTTCCTAACACTCTTATAAAATTTCTTAAAGCAATTAATTGATGTGAAGAGATACGAATTTTCCTAGCACTCTTATAAACATTTCTTAAAGCTGTTAATTGATATGATGAGATACCAGTTATCCTAACACTCTTATAGAAATTTCGTAAAGTCGTCAACTGCTAAATGACCTATCATGAGGATGCTGCAATGTACTACTATTAGAATTATTCGTCGTGCTGTTTTCGGAATAAATCATCTCTTTCTTTTTGCTGTTTTTCGAAAGTCGTTTATCCTTTAAATAAACAATACCTTTTATGAATTTGTCGTTCGCCATTTGTCAATATCTGTAGGATCTCGTGACAAAACATTGATAATATTGTTACAAGGGTTGTCTTGTAGTTGTGCTGAAAGTATTCTTCCTCAATATTTATTATCTTAAATGATTACGTTAAATGATTCGGCCGATATAAAAGAAGCACCTCTTGACGACGTCAACTACATTAAATCTGTAGGCTGGCTCACGAGCTAGGAGATGCCTATCATCTCAGGAGGATGCACAATGGGCCTAATGAGGCCTAAGTGCCGTGGGGTAACCCACCCTCCACACGTTACAGATACAGATACGTTGAGTGATTGATCCATGGGTATAGTGGTACTTCGGCTCAGGGCGCCTACGTGGCTGATCTTAGTGCCACGATGTTTAATGCCAAAATCGAATTCTTGAATTAATAACCACTATCTTGCGATGCGAAGAATTAAGTTTCGTTTTACACGGGTGTCACGAAGTAAGTTACAATCGGTAACGATTTTAACTTTATGCAACTTAAAACTGAACTTTTTAAATGTGCGTACGCCGCCAAAGTTTCAAGCTCATGAATAATATTTTTACTCTCTTTTGGTTGTGGCTCTACTAGAGTGAGTGAAAAAACAATACATATCCAAAATGACCATTTTGAGAAAAACAAAAAAAACTATTTTAAAGGAGAACTATGGGTTATTCGGCCTAATTATGTATTGTGAAGTTATAGAATTTTTGTTAACCGATAATAATATGTACATAAATTTCAAAATAAAATTATGCAAAATATGATATTTGAAAAAAATGACTTGCAGTTATACTGTTCTTTCACTCAATTTAAAAAAAAATGCTTTAATTTTTTTTGTAGCTTTATTGATTATTATTTAACAAACTTATTTGTAATATTTTAATCAGAATCTTCATTTTTGACTTTCCAAGAAATAATATATGGTAGTAAAAAAACGTTAATAGGGACAACTTCTGAGTATGCCTTTTCTAATGGCGAGCATACACGTAACGGTCTACCGGAGAAGCCTACCTGTGCAGGTATGCCTGCGCAGGTCGGCTTTATGTCGTAGCGTGCATGTCTACGTGTGCAGGCACACCTGCACAGACAGACCGTAGCGTGTATACCCGCCATAAGGGTAACTGCAGATTGGCATTAGGTTTGATATCAGTCTAATGCGCCCCACACATAAAAGTGTGCGAGAGAAAACCGCCTATGAAGGCACTTGTAGTAACATATCCAGAAGTTTTACCAGTGTATGTAAACTGGCTGTACTGTGGAATGACAAAATTAGCTTTTTGTTCATCAGTTGATTTAGAGGTTTTTTATGAAAGTGCGACCACCAGTTTTTGAAATCTGTGTTAAATTTGTCTACGAAACGACATGGCTACTGAGTGAAAAAACAGTACATGCGCCGTACTTGTACTGTTCTTTCACTCAACCGAAAATTGAACAAGCCCCCATCGCTCGTATGATGTTGGTCTGTGTATTATTCTTTCGCTATGTGATAGGCCTATGAATTTTAAACAATTTGTCTATCTCAGTTAATATTACCGTTTTTGGCACTTGTACTGTTCTTTTACTCACCGATTCTATTATACTAGCCTAAAGTGCTGTCATTTTGACGTTATAAAAGTATTCCTACTGGTCCGACTTTACTAGTGTCACAATGTTCTTCAGTTTTCACTTATCTCTTATAAATAGCATATATGGATCATTCTACTAGCTTTTTTTTTATTTTTATCGCCGAATTTCGTTTATATCCTTAGGTGTTGCAAAATCTGCTACAGTGTCCTTGGTGTGTCGACTTCCATTTCGATTTGGGCATCCTTTGCGGGTGTTTCCTTATCCTGCCTCTTTCTAAGGGTCTTTCATTCTCCTTTTTATTATTCATTCTCCGTTGTGGGTCTAAATATTTTGTTCATAATCCTTTATATAACAGCAGGAGCATTTACCAAAACAAAAATCATACAGTATGAACCGTACATTACAGGTTCGCTATCGGTCAGTGTGATCAAGATTTTCGCAAGAGTTGTTTTAGCAACCTGTCCTACATTAGTAATTTAAGTAATTTAGAACGTTCAATGTTATTTAATTCGGAATTAGTTTGTTTCTCAAGATCGAATAACGTAAAATTTAGTCATACAGCAATATCTGTTGCTTATCAAGTTTTAGATGGTAGTAGTTATCTTCTAAATTCTGATACAGGTATAACATCTAGCAAATATTCTGTCTTTTTCGTAACAAAGAGATTTATCGGACATATTGGCAACATGAATACAGCAACAATTATTTATGTTAATAACACACGGTAAAATAATATGAAAATTATTATCTTAATTTCTATATCTTATATCAACAAAAACATCTTAGATCTACAAAAATATCTTAGGTCAACAAAAACATTTTAGATCTACAAAAATATCATAAATCAACAAAAACACCCCTAACGTTTTCATTTTTAATTGGAGAAATGTCACCTACAAAATTTTGCGAAATAATAGTAGTTTCTTCTACACATAAATTAATTTTCTTAGACAAAGACTCGTTATTATGTGTAACGTTGACGTTATTTTAATTAAAATATGGCATACTTGGTTACATCTTACATCTAACGAAAACTGTAACCATATCATTATTTAAAAAATGGCTAACCTACAATAACAGGGACATCCTGTATAGTATCCGGTACGTCAACAGTAGAAGTAGCTAAATCAACATTCAAAGTTGTCGTAACCTTTGAAGGCTAACAGAATCTCCCGCATAACCACACAAACGTACTAATGTGGGCTCACCCTGTAGATGCAACTTATTATTATTTTTTATTTACTGACATGAGCTGAGAACCGAAATCCTATAAAGTTCATATTATTCAAAAAAATTTTAGGTAAAAATAAACAATTTTTTTTTTATAAACTAACTATAAATTGATATTAAAAAAAAAAATAAAAGTATAGACAATAAATTACGTGAAGTTACATTACAATTTGTTGTGATTATAATTTATTGTGTCTATACAGATATATACATACTTAGCCTAATGAATGAAATTTGTTTTTAAAGAGTTATCTAAAGGTGCGCATACACGTTATCAGGTAAATTGTTCCACACAAAGAAAACTCGGTTTGAAAGAAAATTTTGCCTAAGTCTAGAGTTAAAATTTTTTCTTTTTTAATTTGAACATGTGCCCCGTAGGCAAAGGTCATTATTTAATACAAATAAATCCGAAAGATCGACACCGAACATGTGCCTAATTGCGCGAAAACAAACGATTAAATCACCACGCAGTCGACGCTCACTAAAAAGAGTCAGATTAGCAGAAGACAGACGCTGTTCATATGGTGGCCTTCTTATACCATACGGAAGCCTTGTTGCAAGTCGCTGCACATTTGCCAACCTATTTTGATCCGAGATTAATACGGGACACCAAACAGGACCACAGTACTCCAGGCGAGGACGAACATATGTTGCGTATATTTTCAAAAACGTTGCGGGAGAAACAATGCCAAAAGTCTTTTTTAATAAGAATAGTTGAGAGTTTGATTGTTTGCATACTGATAATAAATGCTCTGACCACGTTAAGTCTTTAGTAATGATAACGCCGAGATCATTTTGGGACAATACTGTCTTTAAGACATTATCATTAATATTATACAATAATTTAATATTATTCTTACCGATATCAACGTTTAGCGGTAATAACCAGTCTGAACTCCACTTTGATACCGCACTTAGATCAGATTGAAGAGACTGATGGTCCGCAATTGGATTAGCGTAGATTTTTGTATTGTCTGCATTGAAGGAGCAAGAGCTTTTTATGTGCATCCAATTCACGAATTGTAACTGCAGCACAACCCGAGTCTACAAAGCCTCGTATAGGTTCATCGTTATTAACACAATCAATGAAATAGCAAGTACTAGATGCCTGATTATTAGATAAAATTAAAATTGGTTTTGACTCACCCTAATTTTGTCGATCGGCTGGTCTTTTACCTGCGTTTACGGTGCAACGCTCTGCTTTTTGTGCAATTAACACGTGTTTGATACTTTCCTCACGTACCTATCATTGACAGATACTCTTCAAAAACGTGCCTCTGCTTTTTCGTAACGTCAGCGCGAACAGCATTTTAGATGCAGACTTGGGATTTCCTCTTAACAATCTCTCTCCAACTGTTTAATTCTAGCTTCGTATGTAATTTTGTTGACTGGAACAGATATCTAAACCGCAAGATGTGCTTGGTATTATATTATCTCGCGACATACATAACTATCGCTTTCTTTTGATCCCTTCATTAAATGGTGACCTATTGTCACTATTATCTCGTCGGAATATAATTACATTCAGATCGACTACGTCTAAGGTCGGTTTATAAATATGGGCCCAAGAGCTCATCGTTCTTAACACGATCATAACACGAAGATCTTACTAACTTAACACGAATCACTAAATAACTTATCTAATGATAATATCCTTTTCAGTCACGTAACAACTTAAGTTTTTGCACACCCTGTATATAAAGCCACTCATTCGCGTCGCGTACGTTTTTCTGGTAAGCCAGCCGTAAGTTCACGTCATACCTGAACTGTAAATTACACAAATAATTAAAAGTTTAATATAAATATGAAGTTTATTAAAATAACTTTAAATAAAACAGTTGTACAAAAGAACGGAATAAACACGTAGAAATATATTCTGATCTGATCTGTTTATCCAAATAGTTGTCGCACTGATTGAACAACCCTTTTCTGTCGACCGCCCGGTTTATGATGTTATGGTTTCCCAGAAATCGTCTCGGGTTAAGGGACCATCCAAACAATAGATTACACGCTGGTTTTTGGTAACTCAATTTGTTTCAACTCAACTTTACAATTCAAATATATAACTAATAACATGAACGTATAAAATTGAAACTCTGACGTCATCGACTTATATAGCTTCTAGAACTTTCTCGAAGTGTCCAGATTTTTCTTGACAAGAAATGACATTTCTGGACTATTCTATTTTCTTCTTTTACTCGTACTTTTACTTATGACGACCGCACCACACTGTGATAGGTGACATTGCATTTCCTTTTGTATTCGTATGTTTCCTATAACAGCCGCAGGCCACTGCAGGGTGCAGGGTAACAATATGTATGCACCAAATTTATATGATGTGTCCCAATATTTAGATCCACAAATGACAAAGAAATGAAAAAAGTATTGGTAAGTACTTTAAAGATGAAATTTCAGTCAAAATAACATTCTAAGGAATAAGTAAGATGGATCAATTATTGATTTATCTCATACAAATTTAACACAATATGCATGTGAGAATGACAGGAGAAACCTGGTGACAATAACCAAGGAGAAGAGGGAAAAAGCTAAGAAAACTTTAATAATAGGTAATTATGAAGAGTATAGAAGAATGGAAAGTTGGAATAGAAGAAGCTATGCAAATAGTGAGAGATACGACAATGGCAATAGTATGTAAATGTAAATAGTTGTAAAAGTAGTTCAGAGTTAGAGTTAATAGTTAATAAATAGTAGTGTTTATGTGTTGAACGAAATCAAATGGGGAAAATATTATGACCAATCGAGGAAATTTGAATATGTTGGTTAATAATTTAAAATTTAAAAAAATTAAATTCATTCTTCACAGTATATTTTAGGAATATAATGGGAGAACAATGAATTTGGGGGATTTGATATGCAAATTCCTGTCGTCAAAATTTTTGTCAAAATTGAATGATACTGGGGTGGTGAAATTTTTGGAAATAAAAATTGAAAGTAAAAAATTGTAAAAGTATTTTAGATTTTGTTAATAATTAAATAATATAAAAAAAGTAAAACACAGAAGTAACTTAATTTTTTCTGAAAAAGTAAGAAGAGTGGGAACACTAGAGCATATAAACAGCAGAGTAAGCAGCAGGAGGAGAAATAAGCACATTTCAGTAGGATGATTGAAACATCAGACAAACAGAAAGTGACCAGAGAAGTAAGTAGAGACAAGCAGAGACGAGGAGTAAACAGAGAAGTGATAAAAGAGAAGAAATTAAAGAGATTTAATTTTTTTAAATGTAATATTTATTTTTTTTGTAAATTTTTAGAACCAAACCACCCTTTTTGAGGGTCTTAGTTGTTTTTGTAAAATTTGGAAAAAGGTATTGAACACTAAAATTATTTTTCTGTGTTTTTTCGTATATCATTATATAAACAATTTTGACGTATATTTGAGGCTTGAACGAGCAACCCCCTATGTTATGTTGATAATGGGGTGTTAATACACTGCGACCTAAAAGATCTATTGTGCCCCCTTCTGTCGCCACTGCACTAAGGAAATGTCTCAATGCCTATAGCGACCCTTCCAATCCTATTTTCTCAAGGAAGTGTAGGATTTGAAGTGGCTTCAAGTTAGGTAAGTCTCCCTCTTCTATTTGATATCCTCCTAGATATAGTGCCCTTGGATTCTGGATTGCTACACATTCAGTTAGGATGTGAATGGAGGTTTCGTCCTCCTCCTCACAGAATCTGCACTTACTATCCTCTACTACTCTCAGTTTACTTAGGTGTCCTTTTAGTCGGCAGTGCCCGGTAAGGATCCCTGTTACAATACGTAGCATGTTCTTGCTCAGGCAGATGCAGGCTTCCGATCTTTTTTGGTTATATTCACCCAGAAGTATCTTGGCCTGTCTCAGCCTCAAGAGATTGTTCCAATTATCGGTTCTTCTACTACCCAATTCTTTTTTAATCTCTTCTAATATTATGTTACTGCTGATACCGCAGAACGGCTCAGGTCCTACAAAGGGTATTTGAGCCCCTTTCCTTGCAAGACTATCTGCAATCTCGTTATCCTGTACCCCGTTATGTCCCGGGACCCAAGTGAGAGTAACTCTATTTTTCTCGCCTAGCTCATTCAATTGTTCTAGGCATCTCCATACCATTTTTGAGCTGATTACGTAAGAACTCAGCGCTTTGATGGCTGCTTGACTATCGGACATGATGATAATCTCTTGTCTATGATAGTTTCTCTCGATGTTAAACTGGATACACTTCTCGATGGCGTGAATTTCCGCCTGGAAGATGCTTGGGTATTTTCCCAAGCTTTCGGAGTGCTTGGTTCTCGGCCCATACACTCCTATTCCAGTTCCTTCTATGGTTTTGGAACCGTCCGTGTACCACTGAATAGCACGTCTTTCGATTGCAAGCGCGATGGATTCTTGGCTCCATTCTTTCTTGCAGCCCAGCTCTGTGGTTTTGAAGTGTTTCACAAAACTGTACTTCTTTTGCATTTCATCCTGGGGCATGTCCCAGGTATCTTTAGTCCTGAAGCAAGTAGATTTTCGTCTGATTACTCCGTTCCTGATCATTCTATATCGTGTCCTTTTTGCCACATTCTCTATCATCAAATGTAGAGGGGTGAGGTTTAAGATCACCTCCATTGCGGCCGTAGGACAGGTTCTCATTGCACCAGTAATGCAAACACAGGCTAGTCTTTGTACTTTTGAGATATTAGCTCTCGTAGTAACTAAACTAGTTCTGTTACTCCAGGCTATAGCCCCGTAAGTGATGATTGGTCTCACTATTGCAGTATACATCCATCGCAGTATGTTTGGGTTACATCCCCATCGTTTACCCGCCATGTTTCTGCATACCATTAGGGCTTTTGTGGCCTTATTTACTACTTCCTTCTCATGTGTGTTCCAGAGAAGTTTGTTGTCCAGGGTTAGGCCTAGATATTTTACTTCATTTTTCCATTCTATATCTATCCCGTCTAATTTAACGGTTTTGAGATTAAGTTTTCTTTTCCTTGAAAAGGCTACTAGTGTTGTTTTTGTAGGGTTATACTAAGTCCCACTTCACGGCACCATCTTTTGGTACGTTCTAGTCCTCTTTGGACTATATCACACAGGATATTACTAAACTTGCCACTAGCAAATATGACTATGTCGTCGGCATAACCTTGACAGGGTATGCCGAGGTCAGTCAACCCCCTAAAGGGCGCTTCAATCCATCAAAATTGAATAGGGAAGAGGGGTTGAGTGATACTTTATTTGTAAGGTCTTGGAATCCTCTTTACAACGGTGCATGAAAAAAATCACATTCTCAAAAAAAATTAATTGTTTTATCATGCTTACAATCAAAAAAATCAAAACTGCGTTTTTAAATGAAATGTTCAAATTGTCCTCCATTGACTTCCATGCAATAATAAATTCTTTCGAACTAATAAATAAAAAACAATCAAAACATTTTCTTATCTTGCCTTCATTTTTTATTCTTAGAAGGTGTTTATCACGTTTCTTCGATCATTACATGTATTAAAAATCAATCTGTTGAGTTACTACTTTGCTGATTTGCTTAAATTTTAGAAATAAATTATGGTGTACACATTTCAAGAACGTGTTGAGCTGGTTAGCCTGTATAACCAAAATGAAAATGGTGCCTGAGCGGTTGCAAGGATATTTAACCGAAACCATCCTGAACATAACATTCGCCATAAGTACGTAATGGAATTGATTTCAAAATTTGTTGAGACGGGTTCAGTAATGGATAAAAAAAGGGCACCTATTGAAATTGTGAATGATTAAGGAGCAGCTGTATTGGGCCATGTCCAACTTATGCCAAACACGCAATCTGTCCGACAACTTTCTGCAGTTTCCGGTATTGGCCAGTCTAACGATTTCAGAATTTTACGTAAACACAAGTTCCATCCGTACAGAATTAAATTAATTCATGAATTAAATGATGATGATTTGGATCGAAGGCAAGAGTTTTGCGAAATTATGGCCGAGCGTATCAACAATAACCCAAATTTCTTGTACAATGTTTGCTTTTCTGACGAATGCACTTTTTCACTTAATGGAGAGGCTACCTGGCATTTTGGGAGACCACCTAATTGGACCTTCCTATGGGGCCTCAATATTACATTCGTGCAGACGAAAAATTTTCTTACCTTCATTTTCCGATCATTTAATGTCAATTTCCTTAAAATCCGCCTATGCAATTCTTATGTGACAATTTTAGGAATTCCAATTATTTCTAACGTCAACATTCCTAACATTCTCAACATTCCATAAATTCAAACATTCTCTAACGACCTGTCAAACAACAGCTGTTGATAGTAAAGGTGAAATTTCTAAGGCGGGTTGCGACCTTCATACTTGCAACCATAGCCATTTTAAAGGCTATTTTTATTCGAAATTAGTCGCCAAGCCTGCCAATTTATAAAAAATATATAAGCAGTTTCTTAAAAATGACTTTTTTACGGCGGTGCTAACTTAAGCGTACTACTATTTCGCCCCTAGCCACAAAAACACCTTCATCAAATTTACTGGCTCTCTGTCGGAACACCATAGAATAATTAACCGGCTATTTTATTTGTAAAAAGTAGAACAATGCTTAGCTGTGCCTGTCAAGTATCAAGATGTCAACTGTGATGTGTGAATGACTCTTAAATGTCAAATTAATTAAAAATGTATGCTTCTTTTGATATTTATTGCAAATAATTTGTAGTGTATCTCAATTCGGGCTTTCCATAAATAAAGGTACAGCAAGACAAATAATTTAATGTTCTTATACAAAGCACTAATATAATGTTCTTATACAATGCACTTTTTTAATATATAAAAGAGAGTTAGGATATAATGCTGTTTTTGTTGTAGATAATTTTGATTATACAGTTTTGGATTACATATTCAACCAGCGAATTGTAAATAATAATTAGTAAACTCCTAGTCATAAATTTCCTCAATTCATAAAATTTAAAAATAAATCTTCTTACCTTGGGATTTTATTGACGTAATGTGATCAACCCATTTCAAATTTTGATCAATTATGATACCGAAGTATTTTGTTGTTTTTCATTTTAGTTATGAAGTTGTCATTTATTTGTATGTTGAAAGAATGCCTTTGTAAATTAGTTTGCTCTCTATGGATCTACTTTAACACAAAAATAGTTTTGTGGCTATAAGTTGCTATAAACCTTTCGTCGCAAAACTATTAATAATTTAAACATAGTAAGTAGTAAAACGAGGTAAAACAAGGAGTAAATTAACAATAAATTAAGGGAAATACTTAAAAAGGGCAGGTTTAAAAAATATTATCACAAGAAAGTATATCCGTTCTGTTTATTTATCAAGTATTGTTTGAGGTTACATTGGAATACAATTATTGTTGTTGTTTTTTTTTTAATTTCTGTATTCAGTCTATTAAATTTTTTAAACCTTTAATAAAAATTGCATTTTGGGAACTTTTAGTGATGGCTTGACGTACATAAAAGTCAGATTGGCTTCTTGTATTATAGTTGTGATATTGTGAATTATATTGAATTTTTTCTTATAGATCTGATGCGATGGATTTATGTCATTTTTGTTTTATAAATAAATATCAGTCATGCACTGAACATAATTCTGAACTGAAAGCCAATTTATTTGTTTTAACAATACTCATCCTGTCCTTTATTAATAGAATATAAATAGGCGAAGTAAGGAGCCCAAATATTTTACATGAGCAGACCTAAGAGGTAAACGGACCAATTATTATTGGATAAATTGCTCGAACAAGTTTTTAAACCCTAATCAAAAGGCGATATAGAATGATTTTAAAAATCAAGGCTTGTGAAGATCATCACATGGTGTAACCTAAGTAATGCCAATGCTTCACAAAACAAAAAATTCAACGTCCTAATACTACTATCAGCTTTCGGTCTTTCGTTCCAAATTAAATTATTTCACGTTTTTGTTACGCTTCGAGTTTACCCTTGTGGGCCTCAGTCTCGATAAGCTGGGAACCACCATTTCAGCGTCTCTCGAATTTATATGGCGAAATTTATCTTGAAATGTTGGAAAATGCGATTGATCCGTTAATAACAGAAAAATTAGAAAACGATTCTCTACTAATTGAACAACAATTGCATTTCCAACAAGACGGAGCTCCTCCTCTCTACGCCGCACCAGTTCGTTGGATTGGATTGGTCGTTGGATTGGAAGAAGAGGTTCTATGGAGTGGTCTGCTCGCTCTCCTGACCTGAACCCTCTGGACTTCTTCTTGTGAGGACATCTTAAGTCCAAGATTTTTGTGACTCAGCCTGAAAATTTGGACGAACTACGCCAACGAATTATAAATGAATGTCGGCAAATAACTCCAATTATGCTGGACCATGTTAGAGACGGTTTTCAGTCAAGATTGTATTATTGTATAGACGTCAATGGAGGACAATTTGAACATTTGATTTAAAAACGCAGTTTTGATTTTTTTGAATGTAAGTATGATAAAACAATAAATTTATTTTAAGAATGTGATTTTTTTCATACACAGTTGTAAAGAGGCTTTCAAGACCTTATAAATAAAGTATCACTCAACCCCTCTTCCCTATTCAATTTTGAGGGGTTAAAGCGCCCCCTCATAGGGGGTTGCTCGTTTAAGCCTCAAATATACGTCAAAAGATGTCCCCCAAAGAAAATCATCCGAAGTGTTTAGGAAAATTTTTCCAATTACTTTGGGATAAGAAATATACAGGGTGGCTCTTTTGAGATGGAACACCCTGTATATTAGTTTCTGTTAATTGGTATCCATTTAGAAATTTGGTCAGAAACTATGTCTACATTCCAAACCGCATCTAATTGTTTTCTCATTGATCCAATCTTCCATTTAATCGTATAGTTACAGTCCGTTTGGATATTCCTATATAAACTTCTAATATGTATATATCACGGTCCACCCTGAAAAGGAGGATAACTCCTATAGCAGGGAAATAGGAAAACAATATGTCCTAGAAAATGTAAAACACTTAAGATTTCCGCTAATAAATCAAAAAAAAAAAAAAAAAAAAAAAAAAAAAAAAAAAAAAAAAAAAAAAAAAAAAAAAAAAAAAAAAAAAAAAATATATCACGGCATATTAACTATTTCTACATTGTGGAGAGATGTTCATTATCTAACTACGCAGTTCATATTACGACTTGGTCTGTTATTCTGTATCGGCTCGCATGTAAACAGAGATGTTTATCATGTTCAACATAACTTAATCATAGATCTAATTCCTGGAAACATCTGGATACAAATCAACGAGCCATGGTTTCAATTTAAATTATTCATTAATATGCATCTCAAAAGTTAAAACAATCGAATTATATGAGGAAAAACTTTAGTAAGAATATTAATAATTTTCTGATAATAATACTAGGATAAAGATATTTAATGCTTGGTGTTTCAGAATCAATAGGCGCCATAGGGTGACATTGCACCTCTTTTCGTACTTGTACGTTTCCTATAACGGCCGCAGGCTACTGCAGGGTATAGTATAATATTATATAGGATTATTGGGCAGATACCGCAGAAAATAAAAAAAAGGCCAAAAGGCAAACTGTAGACACGTGTTTCTGACTATTGGTCTTCATCGGTGCAGCCAAGTTCAAAAGAGAATGGAACTAGCGATGAAATCAAAACAACAAGAGATCAGTCTAGGAGCCAACCATATATTTGTGTACTCGGCTAACATTCCCAGTGCTTACTAGGAAAATATTAGCGTCGCCACGGAGGCAGTTACAGCAGTCATGATGATTCACTAAACTAAATTATTAAAATTGACGCTTTTTAAATCCAAAGCAACTATGATATCGCGACTTTTAAATTAAAATTGCGGGAATTCTTCTTTTTTTATTTTATTTTATCATATCGCAAAATAGTGTTTATGTCGTCTCTACTTTATTCTATCTTGATAATTATTAGTGCTTGAATTATATACAAAAGGGTTGCTAAATTTTTAAAAGTGCATAACATAATAAAGAAAAGTAATTTAAAAATATATATGTTTAATTATGTTTATTAGTTTATGCACCTTTTTCGGCTGCATGTATTTAGGAATTCAAGAAATATAGTGCAAACTACTCTATTTAGTAAACGTCTTTTACAGTCCGTCCCATAAAAAAAGTCTTTTTAAATGTTTTGAACACAATCTATCATTTGGTGTAGGCATCCAATTTGCAATTTTCGTTGCCTGAATCCAAAGATTTTTTTTGCTGAATCCACAGGAAATCTAAAAACAACAGATAAACATTGCTGCAATTAAATGAAAAGCAAAAGTAAATTAGAATTTAATAAAAGTTAATATTTAGAATTGTACGACACGCCACTGAAAAGCATAAAACGAATAAATGTGGTGGGTAAAATTTATTACTCTGGCGTGAGACATGTACAGTATATAAATACCAAGCTGTATAACACCAAAAAAAAAGAAAAATATAAGAAAATATATAAAGTAAAAACGATTAATGTTTATCATTTACCTGTGAAACGTAATATCTGCTTCTTTCTTGTCGGTATAACTTTTACACTGATATAACACACAATTAACCATTGTAATAAACCAATTAATAAATGTCGTTTAATTCAAAAATCAGAAATAAACAAGAACAAAAACTTTGGTGTCACCGAAATGCTAAGCACCAAAATAATGGCGGCCAATAGATAATCGGCACAGAATACTACGTGTTCTCGATATACTTGTTACGCGTCCTCTCTTTATTACCTAGTCTAAGATTAGGACAAGGATTCTAATGTCAAAATTTCAGGTTGCTAATTGAGCTTCTATAATTAACCGCATGGGCGCTGGTAGTGCATACGTTGTTCAAAATACGTGGCTTCTTATGGGAATTATACATAATTTTGTCAAAATAATAAAAATAAACTTATTTACAGCTAAATAAAGCACAGAACATAATGTTGTATTTATTCCTAAATAAGTCTTGCATGTTTTAATTAATAAATTATTTAATTTTATCTATATAAAATACAAATTAGGTATGTATGACCAAATTCGAAAAGGTTTCTTAATTGCTGAAATTTGATAAGTACAATTTTGTGGTAATTTTTTTCTTCTAATTGAATTAAAATAAAGTTTTAAGAGTAAAATTAAACGCAGTTAACAGATTTTTTATTGTTATTATACAAGTATAATGGGAGATTTGGGAATGTAAATGGTATAACCTTATCCTTTAATTTCAGCTTTCCCCTTTATATTTTGCTAACAGTACCATCAGTAAAAATAGTCTCATAATATTTGATAATATCTTCTAAAAAGTATAGAACAGCATCATCTCTAGAAAATGCTTTATCGGCACTAGGAACGATATATATGCTGCCACTGTTCTTAACGTTTAGTATCCTATAAAAATCATTTACAATGACACAATTGGGGCCAAAAAAAAATAACAGTAGCAACTCTATCTAACATTAAAATTCTATAAAAAAAAATTTTTTTTCTAGTAAGTTAAATTTAATACATAATTATTGTTGTTTGTAACTGTACAATTTTATATCATAGAAACTTATAATAACTACACTTTGTAAGATACATATTGTGACTAGTTTACAATAAATATTATATTTAGACATGAATACATTATTTTACTTACATTAAAAGCTTTAAAAAGACATTGAATTGACTTATTCTTGTATTTTCTTTTGTGTTACATTTGATTTTTATTCTGTTTTACAATCTGAAACGACGTAAATCTTGCTTTGATGTTTTTTGTCACTCATATTACTTGTACTCAGGTACTTTTTGCACATTATTTTGATTATTTTCATCAATATTTTAAAAAATCACTTTATTTTACATTTATTTACATAGAAAATTGACTGCGCTGTCATTAGACATGCCAACTACAGTCAATTTCGCGAACTTTATAAAAAGAAGGACGTAAATTTGAAATTTAACCATTGCCGATTCGCCTCCTTCTCTCTAGTCTTCATAGTCTGATTTTAGCATGGAGTTTATTTGAGTCTTACTACAATGTCACTATTAGTGGCTGGCGTTATAGACATTTGCAATATCTCTTTAATCATAACGGGCCACATATATACTTTGATTTATTTTACTATACGGAGAATGGTCGCACTGCGCAGCTTTCTGAGTGCCTTTTAAAAGGAGATAGAAAACTCCGCCATTTTGAACCCTTATTACGTGTTGCCTACATCTTGGCGCAATATTTTTAGTAGGTGCATTTTAATCATCCGCTTCTGCTTCAATCCTAATGGTTATTGTAAGTTAGAATAATCGCGTCTCTCATTTTCAGTTTACCGGTGCGTCATTACCTCTGCCTATCTATTTGTGTGGATATTGTTTATTCAAGTGGTTTCTAACGTTTAAAGAAAAATATGGTGGAGCGCGATCTTGCATGAACCACATATCTCTCCAAAGTTGGAGAGGTAAATCTTCTAACAATTCTGGCAACGTATTTTGTAGAAAATCCAAATAATTTTCTCCAGTTAATCTTCGTGGAAGTATGACAGGACCAACAATGAAATTACCAATTATTCCAGCCCACACATTAATTTTGAATTCGTGCTGAAAATGGTTTACCTTCATTGCATGCGGATTTTCAACGGCATAAACACGTTCATTGTGGGTATTAGTTATACCTCTTCTTGTAAAACCCGCTTCATCGGTAAAGAGAACCTTCTTGACTAAGTTTGGATCTCTTTCTCTTTGCATATTAACAAATCGACAAAAACCCAAACGAATTTGAGGATCATGGACTAATAATTCTTGTACTGGCTTCTTATGGTATGGATATAGCAATTGTTCTCTAAGCACTTTATGAACGACATCTTTACTTACTCCTAGTTCCCTTTCAATTCGTCTGTTGCTTAATTCTGGATCTTCTTTAACACGTTCTAAAATGTCTTCTCCAACTTCAGGAATCCTTACAAAACGTTCTTTTCCATTATCAACAGTATCGGAAGCAAAGGAACCGGTCTCCCGAAGACTTCTCTCAACAGCAGCAAAAGTTGGGTGGCTAGGTACACCACGATTTGGAAACCTTTCAGAGTACACCCTGACACTTTCTCGAGCATTTCCTTCTCAAAATCCTAATGTAAGTAACATATCGGTATATTCTGCATTGGTATATTGCAGGGATGTTGCGAATATTCGCATCCGCATCCGCAAATGCAGAGTTTCCGCATAGATTTGAACATCCGCATCTGCATCCGCATCCGCAATAATCAATACTGATGTTTATCCGGATGCGAATGTAATACAAATGGCGAGTTGCGACAAGAAAGAAATTGGGTGGAGCCGGAGAATGACGCGTGCCGTTCGCATGACGCGTTTCCTGAGAATGACTGATCCCACGGAAAAGAATATGAAACAACTAGGACCAGGACCATCAAGTTTCGTCAGAAAGCCAAGCTTAAAAAACGACCTTGCTACGATGTTAGATTCGTCAAGTGAAGATGAGACTAAGAGTCAAGAAATACCAGAAAATGGTAGCCCTGAAGCTGTACTTAAAAAGGAATTACTTTCTTACCGCACTAAAAAAAGAGTCAATGCTGATGAAAATCCTCTTAAATGGTGGAGTGTTCATCGAGAGGAATTCAAGATATTATCACCGATAGCACGAAGATTTGTCACCAGGCAGTGTTCCTAGCGAACAATTATTTAGTAGCGCGGGTTTAATTTACGAACCTCTGCGTAACCGCCTTGAATCAGAAAAGGTGGCAATATTACTCTTTATTAAGTACAATGTTCCTATTTTTGACTTCACTTACCAATATGAAAATTAGTAAGTGAAGTTAAAAAAAATAGGAGCATTATACATAGAATACATACATTACATACATAACATAATACTAATTTTCATTAATAAAAATGTTAATAAATACTTTATCATTGTTTTAATTCTTCATTCGTTTTCATATTCTATTTTTATGTAGAACCTTAAACATCCGCGTCCGCATCCGCATCCGCGGATGTGAGCCTTCAAAAATCCGCATCCGCTTTCACATCCCCGGATGTGAAAAAATCAGCATCCGCAACATCCCTGGTATATTGTACAGCCATATTAATAAACCACGCATTTGTTTTTTTAATTATTTAGTCAGATAGAACACTTTCAATCGTTAACAAGAGAAACTTGACAATATTTTTATTAAGATGAAACTATGGAAACCAACAATAAATGTTTGTGTATACGTATTGCAGGCAAATAATTAATATTCCTCAAAAAATCATACATGGCAAGAATCGAGTATTTTTGTTAAAAGTCTCGATTAGAGGTGTTGAAGAAGATATAAAAAAAGTACATTATAAAATTTTGTCCGATAATAATACATAGGCGTAGAACTTGATTTTTTAAATAATTGCACCTTTAAAAATTCTACGCCAATGGCAAAAAACGGGTTTGAGTATGAAATTTGGATTGGATACTCATTTACTACAAAAAAGTACCCTAGATAACACTTGATTTACTCTCATGGTTTTGACAAAGTTTGTATTTTGATAATTATTGTTTATGTTCTAAAATTACTAAAATGCAAATTTTGTCAAAACCGTGAGAGTAATTGAGTCTTATCAAGAGTAACTTTTTTAAAGTAAATGAGTTGCGCAATCTAAATTTCATACTCAAACTCCTTTTCTTCCATTGGCGTAGAATTTTTAAAGGTGCAATTATTTAAAAAATCAAGTTCTACGCCTTTGTATTATTATCGGACAAAATTTTAAAACCATTTTTTTTTCCACACAAAACTCTACCAATATACCAAATTTCAGCAAAATCGCATATGCCGTTTTAAATTTATATCGGAAAAACGATTTAAAAATTGTAACTTCAAGGCCCTCTGGAGCCCAAACGAAGCAACTTTGTACTAAGGTAATTTTACTTAAATCGACTTATTTTGTTGTAAGGAATATGTGGCATGTTTTTGTAAAGACCTTTTACAGACACCCTGTATATAGAAGAAGGTTTAGGGCGGTGAAAAAATATAGAAGATAAAAGGATTATTGGGCAAATACCGCAAAAAAATGCCTAAAGGCAAACCGTACACACGTGATTCTGACTATTGGTCTTCATCAGTATGGTGCAGCCAAGTTCAAAAGAGAATGGAACTAGCGATGAAATCAAATCAATAGTCCTTTTATCTTATACAGTGTGGAAACCACTTATGGAATAAAATTCTTTATGTCATTATTTTAGAAAATTATAAAAAATGCCGAGACATGTCAACTTTTGAATTGAGTTGTGCGTTATGTAAACATAAATTTAAATGTACAGGGTGATTCACGCAAGTATGCCATAGTCGGTGTTGTTTTTTTTTTAATGAAACACCCTGTATATTTGCATACATACATTATTCAGTTTGTTGGAATCGGTTCATTAAGAGGATTTCAAAAATATGCAAATATACAGGGTGTTTCATTAAAAAAAAACAACACCGACTATGGCATACTTGCGTGAATCACCCTGTACATTTAAATTTATGTTTACATAACGCACAACTCAATTCAAAAGTTGACGTGTCTCGGCATTTTTTACAATTTTCTAAAATAATGACATAAAGAATTTTATTCCATAAGTGGTTTCCACACTGTATATTGCCTTCGCCTCACGAAAGTAATTGGCAAAATCTTGCTGCCTTCATGTGGAAGACTAGCAGTTTCTTGTTCTCCGTAGTATCGGAGTGTTTAGTTCTACATGGTCGGATGAACCTCCACTTTATTTGTTAAAATCTAAGCCCATTTTACACTGGGTCAGTTACCGAATTTCGGTGTAGTTTTTCAATTTTCAATTATCTAAGCTGCAAGCTATGGTGGAGACTTGGGACTGGTCAGTTGCTGTCCCTTATTAATTTAGTTTACTTTTTCATATGTCTTCTAAAGTTTTTTTGTCGAGTAAGTGTACAAAGTTTTTTTATTCTATTTTTTAGTATTGATAGAGTTTATTGTATTCTATCAGCTCCTTTTTTCTCTTATAGAGTCTTTGATGATGGCTTAAGAGGCCGAAAGCGCTCAGACGAATTATTTTATGGAGTTTTAATAAATAAAACTCAATATTCACACACTTTAACCCAGTGTGTACACACCAGTCACACCACTCAATCTCTTCCGTAATAGAATTTATTTTGTTAATGATGCATGTACCATTTAAAATTTAAAATTTCTATTAGTTACAAATAATATTACAATTTTATTCTATAAAAAGTTTCATGAATAATACTCAAACTTCGCATTTGTGTTGGTGTCAAATTTAATCCTTAAAAACGTCTCCTTTTACCTAAATTATCTTCGTAAAAGATGCTCCTACTTCTTTTTAATTTTTTATTTTGATATAGTGGTTCCAGTAACGCGACTCTGATACTAAATTTAGTCGAAGTTGAAACTCCGCACCTAACATTAATTGTCAAGCGTCGTTCTGTATCCTTGAACGTCCTTTAGGGCTATTTTGTCGCTTAAATATGATCTCGGGACACCTGAAAAGGTCTGGAATGTTTTATTTAAGGTGCTGGGTTGATGTTTAGTAGAGCAAATGAATGTGTTGATGGTCATTTAAAATTTATTTAACATCTAGAGGGTTAAAAATTGTTCATATTCTTTAGGGAAAAGGAACGTTAATTTAAAACAAACAATATATTTATAGTTTTAATTAAAAATGCGCAACGGATTCTTTTGTTTCACTGAAAGGACAATTTGTTATTTTAAAGTAAATTTATTTATAATTTATGTTAAAAACCATTTATTGTATATTCCAAATAAATATTATTAGTTCATTAATTATGAGTGTATATCTTCTGAGTCAATTGAGGTTACATTAGAAGTACCTCAGGGTTCGAATCTTCGACCATTATTAATTTTAATATACTTTAATGATTTGTACAAGGCAATTAGGTGTAACAAATTGTGTACGATCTAAAGACATTTTCATGCAGACAGATTTTGGCTTATATCATGGACAAAAAAATTTCAAAAGTGCTGCAAACCGATGACATAACTCATACAAGTTTTTGGAATAGCTACTCCAATTTGCAATATCAAAATAAATTTTCCTCTAATTTTGTCAAAAAAATGCAAAAGTTTTTGAAAATTGGTTGAACGGTTAATATTATTTTTCTTACCAATCTGGTAAATTTTGCAATCTTGGACATGGTCCGGAAACTTAAAAAATTAACATTACGCATATTTTGCAGTTGCCAAAAAATTTTAAAAGTATTGCAAATTTTACAGAACGATTTAGTTACCTTATGAGTTACCTTATATGTACATGCAAATTTGCAATGCTCCAAGATTAATGCAAATGATTGTAAATTGTCTATTACCAATTTTGCACTGCGAAATAATAGAAAAGTGTATAGGGCAACAAAAAAATATTCATAAGCAATATGGAATTTGCAACCTTATAGTCATAAACCAAAATATTTAAATAATTTCTTGTTTTTGTTTTTTATCGAGTTTACAGAGAATATTTATATTTAGCCCATACTAAATAATTTGCCGACACGGTATAAACTAATACACAGAAGAGAAAACAATCAATATCGTAAATCGAGCCAAGAATAAGAAATTAACCCAATACCGTTGTAAATAGGCCATTTAGATAATACCAAAACACCTGAGTGGATTTGAGCGAAATAATTTGTTGGTAAGCATTTGAATCTAATGAATACTCTGTATCAATCGAAACTGAACGCGATTCTATATCCGCATCTGTGTTAAGTCTAGATTCGATGTAAGATGCAAAGATAAATAAATCTCTCGCTTCACACCATTGCCATATGCAGCGAGCTAAATTGGCCAGTTTAGGAAATTTTATACCTCCCATTCTAATAATATATGAAACCGCCGTAGTGTTATCAATTCTTAAAAGTATAGAACAAGATTTTTCATTCTTGGCAAAACTCTTGAGACCAATAAAAGAAGCCATTAGTTTCAAATAATTAATATGATAATCTATTGTATCTTTTGTCCAAAAACCATGAATTCTTTCGCTCTCACAGCATACACCCCATCCAGATTGGGATGCATCTGTATAAATTACTAATTTGTAGCTATGTTGGGTTATTGAGTTTATAGCAACTGGTATAGAGTGCAGCCACCATTCTAGCTCCGTTTTAATCTGAATATCTAATTCTATACGGCCATTATAACTACCCCCCTCCCTTTTTAAAGCTAAATATTTTTTCCTTTCCAAAACTTTTGTATAAATATAACCGTATTTGACTATTGGGCAAATAGAAATCAAAGTCCCAATCAAGTTAGCAAATCTACGAATTTTACAAACATTAAGACCTAGCAAAGATGTAATATTTCGACTTACATTCTCTATCTTCTTTTTAGGTAAAGAAATAGTTAATTGAATACTATTAAAAACAAAACCCAGAAATGAAATAACCTGACTTGGGTTCAAAATACTTTTCTCAGCATTGATTATGAACCCTAACTCACGTAAAATGTGTACAGTTACTTTAACATTTTTAATGCACTCAGATTTTGTATCCCCAAACAATATAAAATCATCTAAATAATTAACAACAATTATGCCCTTAGTCTTTAAATATTGTGTAATTGGTTTTAAAATTTTTGTAAACAAAAAGGGGGCTAAAGACAATTCAAATGGTAATACATTGAATTGATAAACTGCACCTCTATATTTAAATTTTAAATATCTTCTAAATTTAATATCGATTGGTATGCCAAAGTAAGCATCCTTGAGATCAATTGATGCCATGTAACAATCTTTTGTAATAAGATTTTTAACGGACCTGTAATCATCTAATTTAAAATGTGGAGGGGATAAAAACCTATTCAACTGCTTTAGGTTTAGTACAAACCTCTTTCCCCTACTTGACTTTTCTACTAAGAAAAAAGGTGATAAAAAACCCTTATTGCTATCGCTAGATTTACATAATGAAACAGCACCTATATTTATTAAATTAATAATGGCTGCATTCATATCTGCATTAAATCTTTTATTCTTGACAGTTGACTTAAAAGAAGACTGGTAAGGGGTATTTGTGAATGGAATTTTATAACCCTGAATAGTATTTAATATAAATCTATTATTTGTTAATTGTTTCCATTTGCAAATATATGATTTAAGTCTGCCAGCATAACGTACCTATGATCGACGACTCTGATTTCTGGGGGGAGGATATCTCTTGTATGACGTTCTGGTTTCGAATTGCCTCCTCCTTTGCCTCTGCTGTTGAGGGAACTTGTTTGTTTTTAAAGTAAAAGCTGACAACTTCATCTTCCCTCTTGGAGGCTGTGTCTTCCAGTTTAAAGAAGGCGCTCTTAAGTCCATACTGGCCTTTTTCAAGGCCTGCATAGCCTTGCATCGCTCTGATAAATCCGCTCCAAACAGTTTCGTATCTATCTTTCCATCACGGGCGGTCTTCCTCATTTCCAAATTTAGCCTTGGCTCCAATACATGTCTTCGATGAAGTGACACCAAGTAATGAGTATGATTGAGTAGCTTAGATGCATCTGCAAGAGGACCTAAACATCCATTCAAATCTTGCGTTGACTGTTTGATCACAATATTAAGGGCTGCTCCTAGGGCGCTTAATCCTTTCCCTAAACATACCTGGATGTGTTCCATATAAGAGTCCCTTTTAAGGTCCTCTGCTGAGCACAATAGTTTCACTTCTGAATTTATTTTGGGCGGACTAAGGCATTTGATATTATCAGGTACAATCCATTTTTCCAAGAGCTGGTCCCTTTGATTCTTTTCCAGACCACTGGAAAGATAAGCAGTCCATCGTGAAACTAACTTTGCGTCTAAGGGAACACCCTGGGCCGGGACAATAGTCGGATCAACTCCCAAAGCAGCTTCAATCTGGGTATTAACTTCCTGAATTGGCTCAGGTTGCAACTCCTCCTCTGATTCTGATGACAACAAAGGATTTACCCTGAGTCTTGAACGCTTAAATGTAGAATGCTCCGAACCAGAATCCCCAGATTCCGAATCAGAACCTGAAATTTTAAAGGTTCGCGTATATATTATTTAAATATACTTCAAAATAAAATTAACTTGTGTTTGTTATAAAATGAAAAATTATTAAAACAGTTTCAAGTTTGCGGGAAAAATTTTTCAATCCGGCAACGTCGTAAATTCTTAAATCTCGATCCAGCCGATACGAAGAAAAACAAAAACAAAAAAAAAGAGACATGTATATAAATATATTATTTTAATCCATGTATAGCAAATCAAACCGGTTTACAACTAAAGCCATATACCGATATTGTGCTCACAGGGCTTAAAAATAAAGCTAATTCCTGTAAAAATTCAATTGTTGATACAAAACCAAGGCCTAATATTTAGGTAAATCCTTGTATTTGTTTTTTAATACATTAACAACTTAATACTCAAGGCCTAAAACGGTAAATCCTTGGTATAATAATTAATCGTTCACTAATATTATCGATATCACTCACAAGGCCCAAAATGGGTAAATCCTCGGGTGAAGTAATGTAGGTATGGAGTTTGCCGGTTAAGACTCTTCACGATAATAAATAATTTTAAACATAGGTAGGAACTTACTAGATACTTCCTCTGATAAAAGATTATTCACTGAACTTTTAAGTTTTCTCAGCTTACACTTAATTTCACGCAGTTTACTTAATTTTCTTTTCGGCATTTTAATCTAAACACAAAATACATGAACACAAACTAATAACGATGACACTTAATGCAAGAATGAGCATAGGAGCGTGGCGGGAGTGTGACTTTCTCTCTTTCTTTCAACTAGTGACGATTTCATGACAAATGCATGGTTGCCAATGTGTTCTGGACTGATGGAATGGAGAGAAGTATAAATGTCAGTTAATTTGAATAAGTAGTAGAAAACGAATTTTCGACTAGTTAAAGATAAACGTTGTTTGTACTTTTTTTTGTTTATGGATAGAGGTCGGTTTTCAGCTCTTAATCATCAAAATTTGAATGTTTGGTTTTTGGTAACAAATGTGGATATGCTTTACCACTTATAAATAGAAAATAAATATTACCTAGTACTTAGAAAAGTTTAATTAAGAAATAATTTAACAATAATATTTTGTCGAGTTTTGTAATATTTAAAAATGGCCAGTACGGATGAAAGAAAACTGAAGGTTTTGACGACCAAAAAACAGTATTTATTTGGTTCTTTGCAACGTCTTTATGATTTATCTCAAAAGGTTAACGATGCGACTAATTGAAAAAATTTTGAAATTTTGTATAGGTCTTTAGAAGAAACTCGACAAAAGTTATTAGAAACGGTAGAACAGGAAAATGAACAGAATTTAGTAGTTGATGAAAAGTTTGTTCCAAATTTTTCGATTTATCAAACAATAGATTACTTATATTGTAATATTAAGGAAATTGCAGATAAATTGCCAACTGATACGTCCTCCAGGTTCCGGTGCGGGGGAGAGTGATGCAGGTCATAGTTTACCTAGACTTCCCAAGATTGAAATACCCGAATTTTCTGGAGATCTTCGGGACTGGGAAACTTTTTATTCAATTTTTAAAAGTTTAATTCACGATAATAAAGCCTTGTCTGATGTTGATAAGGTTTATTATTTAGTAGGTCGCCTCAAAGGTTCGGCTTTGAGGGTTTGCTCAGGGATAGCACCAACTGGTGGTAATTATTTAATTATTTGGAATGCTCTGGTAGATAGATATCAAGATAAAAAATCTTTAGCAAATAGGTACTTGGATTAAATTATGGATTTTAAACATTTACAGGGTGAATCGTCCAAAAATCTTGAACTATTTTTAGAAAAATTTGATTCTGCGGTTAACGCTTTAAAAAATTTAAAAGTAAATGATTTAACTGATTTAATTTTAGTACATGTTGCTTTAACAAAGCTAGATCCAGAAATAATTAAAACTTTTGATATGTTAAAGAGAGGTTCAGATATACCCAAATATGAGGAATTGATTACTTTTGTTAAAGAACACATCAGATTTTTTAAAATAGAAAAACAACCCTTTATAAACCCACATTGCACAAAACCACAGTAAATATTTCAAGAATGTAACACTGAAATATTTGTAGTATATAAATATTAGGAAACGCCCCAGAAACATTTCTGAAACGTTCCTAAAATGTAAACATATCCTGTAAATGTAATATTTTATATATTTCATAAATAATAATTTGAAACCTATCAGAAATTTAACATATTTTAGAAATGTATCCAACAACAGACGCAAACTTCCAATTATTTAGAATAAATGGTTGTCTCTGGATATAGGCTGAAATAAAATTATATTACAAGTGTATAAGTAGAGACATAGGACCACCAATACAGTAGAGGGCTGGCACAACAGACTCAATAGACGAATAGGTAAAGCCAATCCGAATATTTACGAGTTACTGAAAGTCATTAAAGAGGAAAAAAGAGCCACAAAATACAGTAATTCGACCGACAAATAAATGCCATCGAAACGGAAAAACTGACTTGCGAAGTACACTCGAAATATTACATGTTGTAAGGTTCGATTAATTTTTGATGTAACTTTATGCAAATAAATAAAATTTTAATAATTAAATTTCATTCATTTGAAGTTTTATTTATGCCTAATAAAACAAAAGCTGTTAAACTCAAGTTTATTTTATTAAATGCTTTGGAATAAATAAAAAAAAGGTTAAAAAAGAAGAAAAAATGAATAAAAAAAGAAAAAAGAGAAAAAATCAATTTGAATGAATTACAGTTTATATAATTAAAATAAAATTAAATACTTATTAAAAATAAAAATATAAAATTACAGATTACGTAAGTTGGCTACATGTGGAAAACTTTTTTATTATTAGTTTTATCAAAAAATTGGCTAAAATCTAAAATACACCCATCAGATATTAATTTTTATGAATCGTCTACGATATTTGTCAAAAAAATTATTTTTGGCCAAGAGTAAAGTACATTCATTTTTGACAAACCTCGTATACGACTTATACAATTTGATATCTGATGGTTGTATTTAAGGTTTCAGATCACGCACAATTTTTTATGAGGACATTTTTTCATAAAATTATTAATAAAAAAAGTTTTCCATTTACCGCCAACTTATAGTATACGGCTAAAAAATGTGATATCTGATGGTGGTATTTTAGGTTTTAGACAATGCACAATTTTTTTTGCTTAATAATTTTTTTTGATAAAACTAACAAAAAAAAAGTTTTCCATAAGTAGCCAACTTACACAGACACACTGTACATAAAAAGTATTAAAATTTAAATTAAATAGCTCGCTGAGGTAGGTACACTATTATTTATCAATCTAATTATTATATAAAAAATAAATTATACTTTTTTTAATAAAAACGACAATTTGAAATGTCATAACAATGTAATGTAAAGACTATTTTCGCAGAGAAAGATAAATAAAAAATCTTGTTTTATGAAAGTTACATAACATTTAAAAACTGGCAAGCTCCTCTTGTACAGCACTCCGTATATAATTATAAGTTTAGCCAGAAGCACCTTCTTAGGTTAAACTAAAGAGGTGATATTCATTATATTACTATAATATTGGTACCGATCCTTGAACGCCCGAGTTGCGAAGGGTATTTAATCTACCTGTAGCCTTACGCCCGAAATGCGAAAAATTAAGTATTCCGCTCGAGTTGCGACGCACGAGATGCGCATAAATCCATTTTCCGATGACGAATACCAAGATCCAGACTACCCACATATCCAATTTTAAAAATCAATAAATTTAGAAGAAATTAATATTGAGATTACTAATGTTTTTGACAATCCTGGACCATGTTTTGTTTTTGTAAATTTATTTTATTAAAACAGCAGTTTCATAGTACCTTAATTTGTATATTATTTCCTTGATCAATTTTTGGAAAATCAAAAAATATTTTAATTTTGTTTGAAGTAGAACCAACTGTCTCAAAGTTTCAAATTATGTATTTCTTCGGTGGCAAAATACCGTTTTCCATTTCCTTGTTTTATCAATAAATATTTTGTATATAATCAATATAATGATTAAGATACTAGTAGAACTTTATTATCAAACATAAAATTCTTATAGGTCATTATTTAATAACGTTTTCTTATTTACTCGGCCTTATAGCTGAAACCTAAAATTAAGAAATTTAAAAAAACCATACCTGTAAGAAGCTTTTTCTAATTATTATTTACAGAAAAATTTCCATAATTTCTATAATTTTTACAACGATAAAAATCTAATAACAACCGTATGATCACAGGTTAATGTGATAAATACCAAACTTTTTTTTTAGATTTTTGCTAAAGCAATTGTAAACTATTGTTTAAATTAAAACTATGAAACTATGTTAAAATGAAATATACGAATCAAAAACAACAAATAATATTGGGGGTCCAAATTTGACATTCCGATTTAAATTGGCCGCCATTTCTAGAAATGTTTGACAGTATTTCTATGGTGACATATGTCAAGTAAAAACTTTGGGGTTACTTGTTTTTTGGTCAACATGGAACAACTGTCCATCGAAAGCCCCGTTTTTATTGTAAAAACTTATTCAGCAAAATGGGGAATGTTTTGCTAAAACTTGTAAGAAGATGCCTTACGCATTTCGGAAGAAATTTAGCACCATCTGTTAAAGTTATTAGGAGTTTCATGAAGAGATTTCAACAGCAAAATATGGTGTAAAGAAAATTTAAGAGCAATATTGGAAAATGTGACTGTATGGAGTGGTTTTTAGTCTATTGGCGTTATTGTTCTTTATTTTTTCCAGAATGAAGCTGGTGATTCGATAACTGTGAATGGACTCGATACAGGTCAATGATTACAAGATTATTTGTGGAACGAATTAGAAGATATGGATGTCCGGAACATGTGGTTCCAGCAAGACGGTGCCACTTGCCATACATCGGATAAAACACTAATTCTTTTAAGGGAGAGATTTGGCATTCAAATAATTTCTCAAAGAGCTGAGTTTAATTGTCCGCCTAGGTAGTGCGACCTTACACTATTGGATTATTTCTTGTGAAGCTTTTTGAAGGGAAAAGATTATGCTAATAACCCTCAAACACCGAGTTAACATTATTAACTAAAAAAATGAAGAAATTGAATGTATGTGAAAATATTCTTGAAAATTTTGTAAAAAGAATGTTGGCATGCTAAAGAAGCAAAGTCGGATATCATTTTTCATTATTAACCGTAACATTTCAAATTTAAAATAATACAATAATTTTATATTATTTAAAGGACTTTTTGTGTTTTATTATTAAACTAAAGCCGAAGGTTAAATTTGGACAAACTTTATATTTTTCATCTGTACCAAAAGAATATTTAACAGTGAATAATCCAATTCCCCTAAACTAGCAACCACCGCATCGATAGTCACGTAACAGGGCTACGTCATATTCTTCGTACCAGAACTGCGTCATCCTATTAAGGTTAACAGTTTATTAAGGTTTACTATAGTCGGTCAAACCTGACCTGTTCACGTCCTCGGGAAGTCTGGATTTATTTGCGATCTGTAACAAAATAAATAATTAATACCAATCTCAGACTTAGATGATTCTGGACTGACTATTGTTTCAAATAGTTTTAATTTAACTGAGGAACATATTCCTGTGTAGCTACCACGCGACCGTTTCGCTCATGGTAAATCTTTTATCACATAACGATCGTTATCTAAAATCTTATTAATAATAAATAAACCATGGTACTTTAATTCAAGTTTCTTACTTTTACCATCATTGGTAAAACTTGTGCATAAAACAAGCACTTGCTCTCCCACAACATTATTTTGTGGTTTGCTGTGTCTGGAATCGTAATGCAACTTTTTTACTTCTTGATTCCTTTCAATGGTTTGAGCTACTTTAGCCCGAGTTGCTTCGAGGTCTTTTGGCTCATTGTCACAAATCGTTGTTGTTAAAAATTTGTCATTTGTTCCTCAAGGCCTATATCCCATGAATACTTCATACAGAGTCTTTCCCGTAGAAGAATTTAAAGTTTTGTTGTTTTTGCGTAACTAGTTCGTCCCAGCACTCTTCGTGACAGCAGATAATATTACTCGATTCATCCTCTCGACTTGTCCATTGGCGCGCGGAGTTGCTGTTTCACACAGAACTTGCTTTATGCTGAAAGAAGAACAAAATTCTTTGAAAACTGCCCTTGTATTGGCAGTTCCCTTGTCGGAGATAATTCGCCTAGGCACATCAAACATATTAATTACTTCAGTAAAAATGTAGTTGGAACAGCCTTTGTATTCCTTACGGCTTTCATCAATGTTAATTTTGTTAAAACGTCTACAATAACGATAAGATATGTATTACCACTTGTACTTTTAATGAATGGTTTTAAATGATCTATATGCTTTTCTTCTCAATACTATGCAGGTCAAGGGTGGCTCCAAGACGAATTTTCGGGGGAAAGGGGGGAGGGCGCATTGCTTTTAGCCATTCCCTTTTAAGCATATTTTTTTAAATAAAAGGCCCATAAATCGTAAGAATTTTCATCTCAAGGGGGCATGTCCCCTATGCCTCCCTGGAGCCGCCCTTGATGCAGGTCACCTGATTGTTTTTCCGAAGGTCTCTTATTTTACATACACCCAATGCATCCTGATATATAATTTATTACATAGTTTTGCATTGACGGAAACCAATATCGGTTGCTCATTGCGTCCATGGTCTTATCGATTGCAAAATGACTAGCTCCATCGTGATAATACATCAGTATTCTTCGTCTGTATGATTTTTGTATCACCCATCTAAGGCCGTTTGTAGTTTTGCGGAAGATCCTGTTATCTTTCAATGCATTTGTGTATTTGCTTTTCTTCATACGTACTAGGTGGTTTATTCAGAGCATTATTTATGTTTACATCGATCATCGGTTAATTTCGCTGCTAGTATCCAATCTTCATCTACGTTTACTCGGAATACTTGAACTTCATCAAAAGCATCCGTATTTTCTACTGGGCCTCGGCTTAAGGCATCGACATGACTCATTTTTGTTCCAGGTCGGTACTTATTCTATAGTAAAATCAAATTTTTGCGTGCACAGCCACCATCTTGCAATCCTGGTTAATATTAATTACATAAAATAAAAAATAAATTATTTTCAAAATAAAAACAACTTAAACTAGTTACATATTAGGAAGATAATTTTTAACTATACTATTAACACTATTTAATATGTGAATACACCCTACACCTGAACTGTAATAGTATATTATGCAACGATCATGTAATGATAGCTATTAAGACACCAGCTCTTAAGCGAGTGTATTAATAGCCATTACATAAGAAGTGCATACACTATTTTTTCTACGACTAAGAAACTAGCATTGCTTTATTTTTTTTATTTTTTATATAAACAATAATAAATAAAATATGAAAGAAAAATAAGTTTTTCGACTTAAATTTTATTCCTACAAAATAACTACTAACAATAAACATAAACGAATTCATATTAACATTAAACAAGATACATTACATTTTAATCAATTTTGTTTAAATACAAATTTTGAATAGTACAATTATCAAAAAGTACTTGAGGTGTACCATCTTTAGTCACAAACGAATTTGTACTCGTAGATGCAGAGGGCAAATTAATATGAATTTCATTATTTGTATTATCAATTGAATGGAGAATTTGATTAGAAATTTAAATTTTACTCTGTATTGAATTGTCTATATAATTCTCGGCAACCGCAGTTGACTTCCAACGCCGCGCCGTGTCGTTTTAAAGTCGTGATGTCGCCCCCTGCATCGACTAACAAAGTGGCAGAGCTTCTACGGAAGCAGTGCCCTGTATATAAATTTGGGTTTTGAAGATTTAGATATGTAGCTATTTCTTTACCCAAATTTCCGAATTTATTTATACCGATATTTTGTTGTACACATTTTCCGTTTCGGTAGCAAATAAAAAAAGATTGTGTGGTACAATCTTTCGGCCTTAAATTTATATATTTTAAAAATCTGATGTGTCCAACACATGACTTTCCTATCTAGTTATTACAGGCTTTTTCCGGTTATTTTGTACAACCTATTGCAGCACCTCCATAAATGTTTAGAGGATAAACTAAATATATACATTTTCCACATACATTTACATCGAAACATTTTTCTATAGATATTCATTGAAAATGAAAATACTGAAAAATTTAAATTTTGCACTTTTCCTACAATTTTTCCATTACGGTCAATTTTAGAAAAATCATGTATAAACAAAAATTATAGAGATTAATATCGCAAACAACTTTTATTTCAACAATTTTGATAAAAATCAGAATTTTGCCCATTTTGTCAAATTTCTCGAATACGGACCATTTCAGGAAATTTTGACAAAACACAAAAATTATAGATTATAATATTTGAAGTAACTTTTAATTGAACAATTTTCTTCTCCAAACATAAATAACAGATATATTCCATAAAATATAAAAACGGCCTTCTATAAAGTACCCCCCCCAGATGTTCCGACTTTGTCCAAAATCTAATCATTTCACGTCAGGCCGAAATAAACCTTAAGTTTAAAATTTAATGTTTTTTCTTTATCCGTTTTTGAGTTTTCTTCAAAATTCGAAATTTACACATTTTCTCAAATATCTCGAATACGGTCCATTTTAAAGAAATTATGTATAGAATAAAAATTATAGAGAATTATATTACAAACAACTTTTATTTGAACAATTTTTATAAAAAATTATTTTTTTTACATTTTCTCAAATTTCTCGAATACGGACCATTTTAGGAAAATTTTGCATAAAACAAAAATTATAGATAATTATATTAGAAGTAACTTTTATTTGAAGAATTTTCTTCTCCAAACGTAAATAACAGATATATTCCATAAAATATAAAAATGACCACCCATAAAGTACCCCCCCAGATGTTCCGACTCTGCCCAAAATCTAATCAGCTCATTGGACGCTGAAACAAAGCTTAAGTTTAAAATTTGGTGTTTTTTTGTGTATCGGTTCATGAGTTATGCGTTATACACACACACATACACACACACACACACACACACACACACACACACACACACACACACACACACACACACACACACACACACACACACACACACACACACACACACACACACACACACACACACACACACACACACACACACACACACACACACACACACACACACACACACACACACACACACACACACACACACACACACACACACACACACACACACACACACACACACACACACACACACACACACACACACACACACACACACACACACACACACACACACACACACACACACACACACACACACACACACACACACACACACACACACACACACACACACACACACACACACACACACACACACACACACACACACACACACACACACACACACACACACACACACACACACACACACACACACACACACACACACACACACACACACACACACACACACACACACACACACACACACACACACACACACACACACACACACACACACACACACACACACACACACACACACACACACACACACACACACACACACACACACACACACACACACACACACACACACACACACACACACACACACACACACACACACACACACACACACACACACACACACACACACACACACACACACACACACACACACACACACACACACACACACACACACACACACACACACACACACACACACACACACACACACACACACACACACACACACACACACACACACACACACACACACACACACACACACACACACACACACACACACACACACACACACACACACACACACACACACACACACACACACACACACACACACACACACACACACACACACACACACACACACACACACACACACACACACACACACACACACACACACACACACACACACACACACACACACACACACACACACACACACACACACACACACACACACACACACAGACATCATCGCGAAAATAGTCAAAACGGATCCAGGGGACCTCAAAACGTAAAAATCCGTCGAAAACTCGAGGTCGAAAAAAATCATGATTCCTATACTTTCCTTATATCTGTATACAGATAGGAAAGTAAAAATAATTCTATTTCTTCCCTGGTTAGAATTTTTGATTTTTTTGGTATAACCGTCTGATTTCCGTTTTAAGAATGTTATCAATCTTGAATATCTAGCGATGTTTATATTATTGTGCAAATTTACAGTTGCTTTTAACATCGAAAAAATGCAAGAAATACATTTTCTGTATAGTTACCGTCTATAATATTCTTCAATTTGCTAACAAATTCATCGTAGACCTTATCGTATATTCTCTTAGATTTGGCGGGTAGTAAACTTAATTTTGTATCTTCTGCTGCTTTAAAAATTTCCGGTGGTATTCCGGAAACTATTTCATCGTCACTACTCTCCATTACATAAACAAAATATATAAAACTTCTTCGAAAACTAAACTAAAAAACTTGCAATACGTGAAGTCGACTGTAAATAAAAATGGCGTCTACCTATTCTTGTCCTATTGACTTGGTTGCTATGGTAACGCGTATAGGTATATAGATTATTGTTATTTTATCATCTTATTAGTTTCAATAAGACTTATTTTTATTTAACTATACAAATGATTTAGTAGATTGTTATACAGGGTGAGTTATAATAATATCGAGGTATAAAATTTATCCAACTTGAAACATTTATAATAACCTACTCACAAAAGGTGAAAAATAGAAAATAAAACATATTTATTAATAAACTATCATTAATACGGTCGTGCATAAAATTTTGTATATTTATTAATAAATGACTATTAAAACGGTCGTGCATAAAATATTGTATGTATTTCGGGCGTAAACAGCGTTTATGGACCTTACGTGTTAATAGCCCTCGCCTAGCGGCTCGGCTCGTACTTACACGTTGCGGTCCATAAACGCCTGTTTTACGCCCTTGATACATAAATAACTATTGTCAGCGCTGTTACACACTGAGCTACGCGCCTGCATTGACAAATCATCAACATAAAGCATATTATATACGTATGTTACTGCTATGCAAAGTAAGTAATAAATTGTAAAAAATATGTATTTACCTTAGTCAGTAGGTATTTTTGGTCTGGTGCTTCATCAATAAATTTTTTAATTTCTTCTGGCAAAAAGGTTTTTGATTTTTTTCCGCTATATCCTTCGGATTTTCTTTTTAAAAATGCTTGCAATTTTGGATATTTGCTAATATCAGTTTCATGTTTAATGTTGAGTTGAGTTTTTAAAATAGAATAATGTGTCCAGAGAGATGAAGATTTTAATTTAATTGAGAGTTCTTCAAAGTATACTAGCAACACATTTTCAGAAAAGGATGATACTGTTCTTGCTACCTTCCAATCCATAAATTGACTATAAATTTTATCATATAGGCTTTTTTGATTTAGCTGGTAATAAACTATCGCTTACATTTTTCGCCTTTTCAGCGATTTCAGGTGGTGTACCTGAAAACTCTTCCTCGCTCGACATTTTTTTAAAAATAAATGAGACCTATCTACCTTTTTGGCTAACGCGAAAGATTGAAACTGTCATAAAATACGAATCTCTTAGAAACTGTCAAACATTCTACAGAAAATATCGGGTCTGCCTACTTGGTTATTTAAAAATCTAGATTTCTATTGGTTAATTTTTCAGTTTCATAATGAAAACCAGTGTTATAATGAGTATCATTTAGAAACTGAAAATTAGCATTTAATTAACAACTTATAGTACAGGAGTAGAAAAACTATTATTCATGTAAATTAAAACTATGGTAAAATTAAATATACGAATCAGAAACAACAAATAATATATTTCAAATCTGTACCAAATGAATATTTAACAGTGAATAATCAAATTCCCCTAAACTAGCAACCACCGCATCGATAGTCACGTAACAGGGCTGCCATATTCTTCGTACTAGAACTGCGTCACCCTATTAAGGTTCCTAGTTTATTAAGGTTTATTATACAATTAAAAATTATAAAAAAACGGGCAAATGTTTAAAAATTATTGACAAGTGATTCCATTAATAAATGTTTTCCTATTTATCACATTAATTTGTATTTAAAATTACGAAATATAAATTTTGCAAATGTCCTTTATGTTTACTGTATTAATTTTATGTTACTAATTGAGTTTACATATAAAGTGAGCACCATAAGTGTTACCCCCCCTATCTAACCTATTACTGGAGTCTTGTTAGGAAAATCGCCGAGACACGTCGATTTTTGTTTTCTATAGTGTACAATTTTGTATGAATAGTTTACCCTAAACTTCATCCCTTACTGGAGATGAGCAACCCTTTCGAAAAATTTAAATGGCATGGGGTGGTGAGTGATAGCCCATTTGAAAGAGAGTTTTATTCTCTATTCAACTGTGTAAAAAATTTTGAAATTTGCTTTATTAATTCTCGACTAATTGTTGTTTCAGAATAACGGAAATTAACGTAGCGCACTTATCCTTAGAATTAAAATTCGGCACTGCATTATTTCGGTTTTGGTTCAGAGGTGAAGTAAGACTTTTTGCCATTAGAAGGTCACTGTTAATTTAGTTGCTTTCCTATTTTGTGAGGTTCTGTTATTTTTAAACATTAATAAATCAGCACGTAATGAAGCAAATTTCAAAATTTTTTGCACGGTTGAATAGAGAATAAAACCGCCTTTCAAATGAGCTATCACTCACCACCCCATGCCATTTAAATTTTTAGAAAGGGTTGCTCCCCTCCAGTAAGGGATGAAATTAAGAGTAAACTAATCATACAAAAATGTACATTGTAGAAATCAAAAATCGACTTGTCTCGGCAATTTTCCTGACAAGACTCCAGTAATGAGTTAGATAGGGGGGTAAGACTTATGGTGCTCACTGTATAGGTTTTGATCCGAGTTTTTTCAATATCAGGAACAAAAATCTATCTGTCTAGAGTGACAGCCCTGATATTTGACTAAATTCTTGTTTTTTCTTTACATATTTCTGATAACCGATAACTGCAAATTAATAAAAAGTTTCTTACTAAAATTTATGTACGTTAACATAACAACTATATAACAATAATCAACTATACAAGGTATTTTCTTAGTTTAACCTCGAAAATACCTGTTATGGTTGATGCGCACGAACGTTTTTTTTGCAGCCGCGTTAATGTCACGTTGAAGCAAATACAATTTTTAATTCACACGCAGCGCTTCTTGTCTTCTGTCCTGAAACAAGGCAGAGTAAATTCGTCTAAAGAACAGAAAAGACGGATGTAAGTTAAAAAAAAAAAAGTGATATTTGCATGTTTATCTTGTTTACAAACAGTTTGTGAGGAAGACAAAGAAATACTGGGTGTATCCTTACTTAAGTTCTTGTTTACTAAAGGTTAAGAGGTGCTTTTATATTAAACTTTTTGACTAAAGAAATAATGTAATTTTTTTTAAATAGGATGTTCGTATGATTATATGCTCATTGATGAACTGAATGTAATGCTTAAATAAAACAAGATCATTTCGGAATGTTCTTTTATTTATTTTATGAATAATTCTGTGTCGAATTGTTCATGGCCCATAGCTGCTATGTTTTTCTATCATCTTTCGTGTGTATCAAGAAGATAGAACCTAATATATCTTTTCAACGCCAACGTACCCATGAGATGTGGCGTCGAGAATGTACCGAGTAGTGGTATTTTTGTAGTCGCGTTAATGCTATTTCATGACGTTGTCGTAACGTCGACGTTGCATCGTGTGAACCCTCTGAATTGATTAAACGTATTTCGACGCCGCCGACCGTTGCGTCGACGCGAATGCAACAAACGTTCGTGAGCACTGGCCCTTAAAATGTGGATGTTATTTCATCTTGTAAATCTGAACCATTTATCAGGATATCTGCATTAAAAATGTTAAAATACTGGATAGGCATGTCTTACTAAAGTTACGTTAAAAAATATTTTATTAAACTTGGATTGCATAATGCGTCATTTAAAATACCTGTGTCGTTGAGACATAAAAATATTTGGTCAATTTATATTGGCCTGGTGTAACTACACTTTGTCCCGATGAAATTTTGCATCAGTCGGACAACTATTCGTTAAACGCATGCAGTATTTAAAATGGTGATGAATATTATTTTATTTTAGTTATAACTTTTATATATCCGCACTTCTAGTACCCCGCATGCATTTTTATATTGTACCTTTTTCTTTTACTTTCTATATATAAAGAATTTTAAAGTTAAAATGAAATTAAATTGCGATGGTTCGAATTCTTTATTTTTGTTAATTTTTCAAGATTCCGGACCTTGTCCGAAATTGCAAATTTACCAGATTGTTAAGAAAAATATTATTACCATTTGCAACAAATTTTCAAAACGTTCGCATTTTTTTTATTTTTTGACAAAATAGATGAAAATAAAAAAGTATGTTGATATTTTTTAAAAAAATATATATTTCCATGCAAAATAAATGGTTGCCAATCGGAATAGTTGTTCCAAAAACTTGTAGGAGTTATGTCATCGGTTTGCAGCACTTTTGTTTTTTGTTGTCTATGATATGAACAAAAACGCTATTTTACAAAAAAAATCATGTTCTGGACTTTCAAAAAGTTGCTAATCTGACGTAATGTTGAAAATAATACAATATATTTTGCTTTAAGTTTGCAACACTTTTGCAATTTTTTTAAGAAACACAGAAAATAAATTGTAGAACAAATTTCTACAATTGTAGATTTTTTCTCTACAATAAATAGTACATATAGGGACAGGGACAATTTGTAGTAAAAATTTCCAAATATTTATAGAGAATGTATTGTAGAATTATTATCTACAATATTTAGTAAAAATATCCAAATGCATCATTAGAATTCTTCTACAAATTGTTATAATTTTTGCTATTCATTTTATGAATTTATATTAAAAATGTATTGCGTTTTATGAAAATAAATTCGAAAATTTTACACAATAAATAGTAAAAATTCATACAAATTGTAGTAATTTTTAATAAAATTTGTAGTAGTATTCTATAATTATTATAATTATAACCTAGAAAAAAATGTTCCTTAATAAAATATTCAATTTATTGTTTTAATATAAAAGATACAAATTCTTAATTACATTATGTAATAAATAACAGTAATAATAGCGCCCTCAGTCTCAGTTGGCTTTTCTGCACCTGAAAAATATGAAATAAAAATTAATACCAATTGAATTGTTCATACCCTTAAAACGGGGATATTTATCACCTTTACACTGATTTGGATATTAAATGACTAAGTCAGATAACTAACAAGTAGGTATGTCACAATTAAGACAAAAAAACATCATTGAATTTGGCACAAAATTCGATCGCTGGGCACAACATTCGATCGTTGGCCACAACTATTTTTTAAAATAATCTACTAAGGTTATTTAAATTAGTTATCTAAAGGTAAATTATTCAGAAACAATAATAAATGTACTTACCACCAATAGAATTTATTATTAAAATTTTCTCAAACGCATCGGTGCTTATAATATAATAATGTACTCGTATATGTACCATGCTTTGTTATGTGAACATGGAGAACGGCTACTGCTGTCTGGCCGTTTATGATCGACGTCAGAAAACGTTGGCCAATAGCAGAATTCTGTTTTGTTCACATGACTTAGAATTTCTACAATATTATAGAATATTTTTGAAGAAGGGATGTAAAGTATTACTATTTTTTGTAGAGAAAATTACTATTTTTTGTAGAGATAATTATTAATATTTGTACAAATTTTTACAGAAGTTAGTAGTAGTAATTACGATAATTGTAATAAATTTCTACTTCTATAAACAATAGTAAAATATACTAAACATAGTGGACTTCTTTCCTATTGTTGTAGCATTTTATTCGACAATTCAATTGCTACAATAATGAATAGTTTTTAACTATAAATTGTAGTAAAATTTTCTACAAATTGTTAAGTATTTTTCTACAAGTCTACTACTACAAAATTGTAGTAAAATATTCTAGTCACATTTTTTTCCGTGAAGTTATAACAAGTTTTATTTTTTTACAATTATTAATATGTTGCGGACCTCAGAAAAAGTTGCAAAATTGAATTTACAATTATTTCAATTTAATAAGTTTAAAAACTTTTGTAAATAATGTGAATTGATTATCTCTAATGACTGTCCTATTACGGATCATAGAACAAAGGTACCTAGAACACCGATAAACTTCTATATCGCGACTTTGTCTAGTAATAGTTTAGAAATAAATATTGTCGAGTAAAGTTAAATTGTTAAAGTATAATATAAATTAGTGTAGTTTTGATTACACATAAATTAGTTACAAATTAATTTGGTGTACTAAGGGCAAGTCTTTTCATCTTTGAGTAAAGATGAAAGTAACTACTTGCTGATTAAACTATAGGGCTATTGTTTGTTAATCTGTCAAGTAAACATTCATGTAACTTTACTCAGAGGTGGAAAGATCGACCCTTAGTAAATATAAGTTAGAATAATTAAACTGTTTCAAATAAATTAACGTCATATTGATGGGATACTGTAAATAAATGGTGGATAAATAGTGCTAAAAACTGTGTGGTTAGAAAGTGACGGAGTTTCATAAAGAACTAAAATATTGTGATTTGGAGACGTCAGGAAATAAACTAAAGTTGACAAACAGACATAAGCAATAGAAAGTAAAGGTTTGGATCCAGAAACGTATTTATTTTGTGATGATGAATTTTCTCCTATAATTTCTTCATTTTCTTCCGATATGGAAAGTAAGATATTTTTCATGGAAAATAAAGTGTCTTCTAATGTTTCAAAAGTGGTTTCAAACCATCAGCGAGATTAGGATCTTTCGCTTTCGCAATGGCATATAAATCCGCTGTCAATAAATCAACAGATCAAACACCAGGAAAGGTCCTGTTCGGGCGTGATATGATACTGGCATGCGACCTCGAGTTGGTTCGCTCTCATTTTTAAATCGCCAGCGAAAGTATAAAGAAATGGTACGATACTCAAGCCACAGAAAGATGTTTGAAGCAAGGCGATAAAGTCTGGCTATATAACCCAAAACGACAGAAGGATTATTCTCCAAAGGTCTTGAAAATGCCACACATCACCAGACTAGCAGTCGATATCGAGACAGGACCGGACTTGTTGATTCGCATGACAATAAAAAAAAGTACAAAACAAAGACATCAAACACAATGTAGAAAATGAGACAAAAATTAAATTAATTTTGATAAAAAAAATTGCTGCCGGCTTTAATATTCGCGTGTTTTTTTTTGTAAGACTTTTGAAACACCCAATATTCCAATTTCGACATAAACTCTAAATAACGATACTACAGAATTGTGAAAGTGCGCAGTTAAAGTTGTTTTGCCGAGATTAATGTTTGCTGACAACATTAACTCAGAATTATTAAGAAATACTCTTTTCCAGACGCTCATCAATTACTTCAATGGCCCGTTCAGTAGATAGATGAACACTGACAAATAAGAAAAGTGGCTAGTGTACCATCTATACGGTAATATATATAAAGGATAGAGAAATAAAGATAATATATTTTTGGTTTTCTTTCTGTCTGCCTCCTTACAAACAAATCGTCTTATTTATATTTTATTCTGCTAATGTTTAATTGGGAATTTAATTTTTTTACAGCGATCATTATGGAATGATTAAGATTAATTTTCTAGTTTTCCCTTTTATCGTTGATACTTTAACCTATTCTCTACCCTTTATTTAGTAATGTTTGCATTCGTATCATATCGTGATAAATAATTTTTTTAATTAAATTATTTTATGTAAATGGTTATAAACTGTTTTACAATATATACAAATTTGCAACAAGAAATATTTATATAAAATATAAAACAACATAATTGAAAGTTAATATTACACAGTTTACCTTCTTCATTCAGAAACATTGCAATATGCAAATTATTACAGAAAACCTTTTTTATATGTATTTTAAAACTAAATACCCATATTTTAGCGTTTATGATTTAGATGGAAATATTGTCGTGATCACTATATTGTTACGCTGGTTTTTGGTTTCTCAGTTTATTTCAAAGACATTACAACATAGAGACAAAATGTTTCATTCATAAATCCCATACAATTGCGGACTGTTATTGTTTTAAAATTGTTAGTGAGTGGAAGAGAGAAAGACAGATCTCTTAGGACCGGCTGGCAACGTTGTAAACAGTGGCCATAATATGCTTACCAGTGGCGTAGAGTTTTAAACTTACCAGTATTGTCAGAGTAGTATGTTAAAAAATACGTAAATAAGTAGGTTTATTTTTTTAGTAATATAATTATGATGATTTTTTCATGTAGGTAAATTCAAATACAAGAAAATGCAAGTTACCTTCCGATTTTTAATATTTATTGGTTCATTTTATTGGCATTTACTATATATTTGCCTGGTTATGTTATGCTGGGAATGGGGTGTTAATACACTGCGACCTAAAAGATCTATTGTGCCCCCTTCTGTCGCCAATGCACGAAGGAAATGTCTCAATGCCTATAACGACCCATCCAATTCTATTTTCTTAAGGAAGTGTAGGAATTGAAGTGGCTTCAAGTTAGGTAAACCTCCCTCTTCTATTTGATATCCTCCTAGATATAGTGCCCTTAAATTCTGGAGTACTACACATTCAGTTAGGATGTGAATGGAGGTTTCGTCCTCCTCCTCCTCCTAACAGAATCTGCACTCACTATGTACTACTTTCAGTTTACTTAGGTGTCCTCTTAGTCGGCAATGCCCGGTAAGGATCCCTGTTACAATACGTAGCCTGTTCTTGCTCTGGGCGGCTATCCTCGACAATCGCTAAAAAACGAACCGTTTTCGAAAGTGAGTGGTTGAAAAGCGAGTAGTTTTTGAAATCTATATTCTTGACTGGCGTTCGATAAGCATTCGTTTTTTAAAACGTGTACGTTTTTAACAAGCAAATAATAAATCTGGCATCACTGTAAATTGTCTATATCGCTGAATTCAAGTAATGTGCAGGCCATAAAAAAATAAGGATTATGTAATTTAATTACAACAAACCAATTGTAAATTTATCGAATGATGATTTTTTCTAATCACATAATATATCAATGTTCAGGATAAACTGAATCGTTAATCATTGGCGGAAAAACAGCTATACGGGTGCTGTCAATGTAACCTATAATTCTAGGAAAATCGTAAGTCATAAAACCTAGTTTTTATGATACAAAATTAACTTAAAAACTTTGCTAATCTCATTCAGTTCTTTAATATCTTGTGGCAATTTTACAATATTGTTAAAATTTGTGGACACAACGTGTGATATAGAAGAGCCTTGAACTACCACTTGCAAGAAACCGCAAGCAAATTATTATCTATAAATAAAACATACAATAATTAAATTCTTACACGGTAAAATATAAAAAATATTCATTCAATATCCATTAAATAAAAAAATTGGAATCTGCCTCTGCATGTCTGAATCTTTATGTTATGTTGAGAATGGGGTGTTAATACAATGCGACCTAAAAGATCTATTGTGCCCCCTTCTGTCGCCAATGCACTAAGGCAATGTCTCAATGCCTATAACGACCCTTCCAATCCTATTTTCTCAAAGAAGTGTACGATTTGAAGTGGCTTCAAGTTAGGTAAATCTCTGCTTTTAGCATTCTCATCTTCCAAGTTTTCTAATTGTACTAAATTAATTATTGTATTAATTGAAAGAAATTCTCAGCTATTAGACTTTTTTAGTACTGCAAACCATATTTATAAGAAATTAGATACTTTTGTAGGTATTAATAAAAAGTAAAATTTGTTAAAATCAATCAATATTATTAATCATCCTAAAAGTGACATATAAGTGACATTGATTAAATCCTTGAAAACATGCACGTTTTATCACAAACGTGTGAAAAATTCCGCTCGCTGTAAAACACCCGTTTTAAAAACGTACACGCTTTTAAAACGAATGTCGAGAATAGCGAATAGCTCGCATGTTACTAAAGCGTATACGTTGTTTAGAAAACGATTGCCGAGGATAGGGCCCCAGGCCGATGCAGGCTTCCAATCTTTTCTGGTTATATTCACCCAGAAGTAACTTGGCCTGTCTCGGCCCCAAGAGATTGTTCCAATTATCGGTTCTTCTACTATTTTTCTGGTATGATGTTAACCAAAATTATTTAAAATTTTAAATTAACATTAAGTAGGTAGGGGTATCTAAATAAAACACTGTCCTAAAAATATATAATTTTTTAATTAATAATTACAGAAAAACATGGTATGGCAAAAAATATCGTAAAAAAACTGTAAAAATTTTTAAAATAACGTTTTAAATATATTAAATACCTTAATTTTATTAACTAAAATTTCATTTAATTTTTTTATGCTTAGTTATTAGTGTTATTACTTATTGCAATGTTTTTTTTTGCAGCAGGTTGTGTTCCAAAAACAGTTGAATCAGAATTAAAAACCCATACATTAGATATACATACATATAGGTAATAAATAATGTTTAGAGGTAAACAAAAAATTTATATTTTGTATTTTTACCTGTTGGATAAGTCATCCAAAAATAGAAAGCCCTCACACCGTCTAGGGTTTGCATCTTTTCTGATATATTTAGCACCATTTGAACGTACCAAAACATCTTCAGGAAAAAAGTGTTCTGAACACTAATCTGGGTTTTTATGAAGGGGCTTATTTTTAAGGATCCCTACTAGAGAAAACCAAAGTTTTCTTTTCTCAAGATCTTGCGGAAGCCTAAATAGAATATTAAAAAATATGTATAGGTGCCTAATTGGTAAAACATTTTTAAGGTATTCTACATTTTACGTTAAATTTTCTTTGCCACTATTCAATAATTATTTATTGGTATAAGAATAATTTACTAATTTATAAAAGGAATATCACTTTAAAAACTGTTTTAAGACTGTTTTAGACTACATAAGTTTTTGATACAATTTCTTGTACAATTTAAATTGTATATTATTGAACAATTTACTATGTGATCCCATACAGTTTAAATTCAATAAGAAATTGTATCAAATCTTGTACAAGAAATTGTATAGTCAAAATAGTATTAAGACGGGTGCCCTACTCTACTGGTTCAAATGAAAACAACATATCTTAACCTAAAAATACTTACCGATAAAAGGATAAATTTCGATTTAAATGATCTACCTTATTGAACAATACACATGTATGTACCATAATTCCTTATATTTCTCACAAAAGTTCACAAAAATAGTATTTTATAAATGAAAAAATCAATAAGTCACACAGAATCTGTCAGAAACTATCAGAAATACAAAATAGATGTTAGACCCTTAGATAATATAATAGCAGATAGGCCACCACTGCATAAAGTTATACAATATTAATGTCGCTATCATATAATCAGTATCTCTCTTTCTAATGAAGGCTTTCTCACTCGTTTTAGAATTCTCAGCAGTAGCGTACCGTAAAACAATTTCGCTGGGTCATTTTAAATGCGAAAAAGTTGACCAAGTAGAATATAAAATAAAATGTTTTAAAAGGTAGGTGGTGCATTTTTAATGAAGTGAAAACAAAATATGACTTTTTGTTATGAATATAATATTAATAACAATTACTTTTAACACCACAACACGAACAAATTTAAATTAAACACTGGAATAATTGTCTGAGAAAAGCTTTGTCAAACTGACAAATACAAACAAAGAGATAGAGATATTAATCTATTTCTCTCTAATTAGAATTCTCGACCATATTATCATGGCGACACAAACATTGTTTACTGTCCTCTGTTTACTACTTACTTACTCTGAGGTTAGACCCGATTGGCAACGTTGCGGCTGGTTACGGTAACTACATTTCATTCATAAAAGTTGTAAATTCGTAAAATAAGATATTCAGCGTTGTCGTATTTACGGAGTTCTTTGCAACCCTAATATTCTGTTCAGATTAATATTGATTTTTAATAAAAAATTTAGCTTATATTAAAACTTTAAAGAATAAGTTAATTAAAAACATATTTTTATTTATATAATATAAAATTATAGTTATAGGATACATCAAATTTTATTTTTCGAAAGTAATTTCTCCAAATAATTTTTACAGGCTGATAAAGCCGGCAAAGACCCAATAAACGAGAATCTGGTGGGAATAATGATTTGCCACATAAAAATGTAAACAATTTGTCTCTTAGTTGTAATGTCTTTGGTTTATCTCAACTCAACTTTTACAATAACGATACAACTGATAACATTAACGCATAACGTCTATCATAAAACTGAAAACTGACGTCAGGATCATCGGCTTATATAGCTTGCTTTCACCTTCTTGAACCTTCTCTAAATGTCTAAATTTTTCTTGACGCGGAATAACATTTCGAGACATTTCTGGACTATTCTATCCTCTTTTTTACTCGTACTTTTACTTGTGGCGATCGCAGCACACTAGTGTGATATGTGACATTGAACTTCTTTTTGTATTTGTACTTTTTCTATAACGGCCGCAGGCTACCAGGGTGTAAGGTAACAATATTATTTACGGTGAAATGTCAGATTCTGAACATATTATTTACGAGTTAAAATACAAAATAATATTAAAAATACTTCCCACTAAACATAGAAACTTACAAACACTTCCTGCAAGTTTATTCTTGGCTTGCAAATAAAACTTATTTCGTAAGTGTATGGAGAATCTATTTATAAGTTTTTTAGTAAGTTTTTAAGAGAAAATTGATATTTTTAAATTTTAAGCAATCTTATTTTTCTATATTTGCAAAATTTTCTTTCATAAATTAATTTTGGAAAACTTTATATAAGTTCAATAACACAAATTTATATCCAATTTAAAAATAAAAAGTTGCAGATACTTAATGCAAGTTTATTTCCGGTTATAAATAACTTATTTATGTGGAAAATTTATTATAATTTTGCAAGCTTTAGTTTATATTCGGAGTATTTAGTACAGTCAAATCGGGTAACTTTGGACCAATGGGGCAACATTAGACCAGACCATGAATTTTATTTACTGTTATCGTCCAAAAAAAGAGATATCCTAATACTTACAATAGGGTCCATAGCTAATTACACCTTCAACCTTGTCTGTAGAAAAAAAATAAAAACTTAAATACAAATAAATTATAACTAATAACTACATTAAAACTAATATAGTTTAATCTTGCCCGTAGCCTTTAAATTGTAAGAAATCAGTAATTTTTCTCGATGAAAATACTTTGGTCAATGTTACCACAAATCCAATATAACTTTGGACCACATCCAAAAATATATTTTTTTATATGTCCAATAAGTTTATTTTTTTTTTTTTTTATTTAAAATTCATATAGATCATTTTACAGGAACACCAGTAGGTGCATCATTGAATATAATTGTGCAACAATAACAAATAAATTCAAATTTATAATAAAAACCTGGTCCATAGTTACCCGATTTGACTGTATGTTCTTTAACGAACACTTAGATATATTTTTAAACAATGAATAAAGGTAGGTACTTAAATCTATTTTTGTAACTTATGAAAATCAAATTTCCGAAAATGTATTTCAAAACTTTATAAAGGTTCAATAACATAAATTTAGAACAGCTGTACTCAACCTTTTGTTCTTTCGGGCTACATAAATCCGTTTGTTATGCTACATGGGCCACAATATTTTTGGGTGATAACCTTTTTGAAATGTAAATAAAGCACAATGGGTGACGATAGGAAAATATTTTCCAAAAAAAAAAGATCCTTATATTGTTTTAATAAGCGTTGGGACAATTTGTTTCAAAAATGGACTATAGGTCATTCCTAATAATAGTATTTGGTGCTGCGTAAAACAGCATGGAGGGCCGCAGCTTGAGTATGGCTGGTTTAGAAGGTACAAATCAGAGGCGAACCGAGGTTTACATTCTTTTCTTCTCAATATTTCTAAAATAACGAAATTATATAACGTTTTCCTCCTGAAGTGGCAGTACGCACGGGATATATTTGTGTTTTTGTTTATCGATATGGAGAAGAAGAAAGTTAGAGTACACTCAGAACGCACTAAACGTAAACGATTGGAATGGGAATAGTGTAGTGACATTAACAGCTGACACATGCTGTTGGGTGATATTTGACAAGAGACGATAGTTTAAGAGAAAATGAAAAAACATCAAAATACTAAATGATGGAACTGAGGAGGATCAAAGAATGTAGAAAAACCTACTATTTGTTTTTTAATTGTGCCGCACTGCATCTTGTGGCAAATAATAAAATTTAAAAACTATGGAGAGCTTCAAAAGGCTGGTAGTTACCTATGTATTTTATTTTTTATACTATGGGTATGTATAACATACATACCTCTGAAGCTTCTTTATATGAGCTACCATCTTCTTTTCGGCTTCGCCACAAAGCGTGCTCGCAGGACCCATTCTTCCTTTAGTTACATTATTATTTTCAATCCTTCTTTTTGAAGTTCTAACAGGAATATTGTACATTCTCGACGCCTCGCCAACTCTCATTCCATTACTAACGGCTGCAACTGCCAACTTTAAGTCGGCCTCTAACCAATTTCCACAGGTGGCAGATTTTCTTTTGTAAAATGAAGGCATATCTCCAAAAAAATATGCAAAAATAATATTGGCATCTCTATCGAATATGTTTAGGCATCTCTACCGTTTATAAGGTAGAGATGCCACATTTTCCAAGAAGATTGTTTTTTAGTTGCCGCTAGCTAAACGTACTTCATTATAACCTCAAATGGTGTACTTTTAATAAACATAATCGATTCGCAAATAATCCCAATAAATTATGGCATACTTATAGTCTGACCATTATGTCGATAAAATTTTCGATGCACTCAAAACTTTAAAATTGATATAACTTACCGTTAATTAGTGATGTTCACTTTTTTCGCTATACACGTGACTAGCGTATCGCTCTATTCAACAATAGAACACAGACTAATTTATTCTAACAGCGCACAATCGGGTTCTAAGAAAACGGCATCTCTACTGGACTTACCCTATAATGATTTTCTGATTAAATAGCCACATACATAGTTAAATGCATTTTGAGTGGTCACATTTAGCTCCCTGTAGCCACATTCAGAAATCGTTATTGCCCAACTGATTGTTTTGAAATATATTTAATTTTCATTAAGGGAAAAACGAATGCCGGGATTCCTTTCCAGTGTGTGCCCCACTGCCACTAGTGCCCACGAGCCGCCACTGGTCATCGGTAATCTCTCAGTGCATGAAAATAAACATATGTGTATGTGAGCTACTTATATTGGCAACACAGAAAAATGGTGGTTAAAAGACGTCTTTTTCTACCCCTAAGGTTACGTAAATTGTCCAAAAGACTGATAATAAAGAAGGAATGCTATTATTCCTCAAAAATATACCCCTGACTAGGTGTTAGACCTTTTAGTCTGCAATAATTATATCCACCTATGTGGAAAAAGTAATATTAAAACCAAATAAGTTAACAGAAGGTTAACTTATTAAGAAAATAACTTAAGAATTTGATAGCGCTGATGCTAAAGTTAAGTTTAGTTGGTAAGGTTCATACCCAACTTAGAAAATTATTTAGAAATAGCTACTATTCAAATATTCATTAGCGACATAAATAAACCCACTTTACTTAAGGTAAATTACACTTTAATAATCAAACCCCTGGTTACTTTAAAACCATGAAGTGGTATCCAAAATAAATTTGAAAGGAATCAATTAAATTTGAATGTCTGTGAATCCATTCATTATGAATCTCACTCTAAAAATACCCCAATTTATATAAAGAGATAGACCTAAATTAATGGAATATACATCAGTTAAACACTAAAAAATATCCCTGAAACAAATACCCTTAGTCGATAGACAACGTTCTAACGGAGCATTTAGCTAACAATTCACCTTAAAGATTAAATAACTAAACCCTTTACTTAAATAACTTTACTTTGATTAAAACTAAGCTCTCCTGGGATAAGAAAAGAAAAGACATAGGTGGGCAGTGGCGGCTCGTGAAAGGGTTCACAGTGACAGAATATAGGTAACTGTACAGATGTATGAAAAAACTTTCAGTGTTTTAGAAAGTTTATAATATACCTTCCTAAAACACTGACAGTTTTTTTACCTATATCCGTACCGGGATCTATATTCTGCTACTGTGAACCCCCAAAATTTTGGCCATGAGCCGCCCCTGGAGGTGGGAAGAATTTACAAAACACATTTTCGCAACTTTTTGATGTTTCGCCTTATATACGTCTCGTATCCCTTCTCTGGCGTCACACACGCAAAGAAAATTCGATCGCCTTCTAATTCGAATACCGGGTGCACTCGAAAAGTTGTTTTTAAATATTAAATACAAAAATATTTCTTCTGTTTGGAAAATAAATATAAATATACGAAAAAATAAAATCCTAACGAGTATAAAATGCTCGTACTCTAATTATAATAGAATATTTTTGTTGTTTTTTTATGAATTAAAATTTCTAGAAATTCCTGAAATATCGAGTGTCTATTATATTTTAACTCTTTTTAAACTTATGTAACTTTTGTACTAGTTGAGATAATGAAATGTAGTGTTTATCACTTTTCTTCCAATTTTTATATTTATTTTCTGTATATTTATAATTTTTTGGCTTACCATATATACCATATATGACACTTCATATTTTCAGGAATAAGATAACTATGTTGTTTCAAATAGAATACCTTGTATATTTTTCTCAGTTTGAAAGTCCAATATTTCCTCTTTCTATAAGTGCCATTGCTTCGTAGGGTAATACTAGATTATGATTTTATTAGCTTTTAAAATAAATACTGTCATGTACCTCCATGTTACTTCAGTTGATATTTTTCAAGATGTACCTAATATGAAACTCGATCCAACAAAGATTAAAATATCACTTTATTGAACAATGAAAATAACATGCAGTATTTATTTTTAAGAGCTTATAAGACCATTACCCATTATGGAAAGGGGAAACAGTGGGCTATTGAACTGAGAAAAATAAATCTCCCAAAATACAGAATGTAATTTCTGCTTAAGCCAAATGGTGAGCAAAAAACGACGAGTATACAGAAAAAACTTATAAAAATTAAAAGAAGACCAGTGAAAACAGCATTTCGTTATTTTAACTACCTAGTTCATGGTTTTAGAAAGGTTCAAAATATATTGGAACTCTGGGTATAGAAACAATGAAATCCTGAGAGTATAAAGCGTATTTATAATATAATAAGTTTGATAGAAGTTTAAATTTAGTGTAAGTCAAGTGTGATTTTGAAAATTTTCAAATAATTTGTTAATAAACGTTCTTAGATAATATTTAAATTGAAACTTTAAATAAGTTTTTCTACGTTCATGCAAAAAACAAAACTTTATTGAACTATATTTAGTGAAAAAACTGGGTCTTTATTGCAATAGTGCAATAAAAATTTTATTGCACTCATCTGTCATTTTACTATAGCGTTTTATGATCATGACAAACATAAATATTTAAATCAACGCCAAATATTTAGTCCATTTTCATTTTCTGTGTTACGTTTTAAAAACAATTGCATATTTTATATTATTTTCAATCATTTAATAAATAAATTAATAAAAAAATGTATTTTATTAAAAATGTCATTACAAATTATGAACACAAACGTAAATAAATGCCTCAAACAAAGGTACACGATCACGGCTACTATGATTTGGGTAATATAACTGCAGTTCTTTAAAACATTTTTTGGTTTTTGCATGAACGTAGAAAAAATAACTCGGCCTGGCGGCCTCTTTGGACAATTTCACGTCGCGTGCAATAAACACTTACTTTTTGCACTTGTTGCATAAATAACTATTTTAATTGTATGTTAACAATAAGTTCATTTCATAAGTTTTCATACAGTATGGCATATTAAGTATAATTTTTAAGTTTAGAGCGAGGCAGATTCAAACTTGCCGAAAGCCATCGATAAATATTTAACAAACTTGCAAGGAAACTTGTATTTATATTTGTATACTTGCAATACATTTACAGCGAATGTATTTTGCTTAGTGGTTTGTGTAACATATATAGGTTTATCATTATGGATTACTTAAAAAACTAAATAACTATTATTTTAAATCAAATTAAAAGAAAACGAATCAGTATAGAATATTATACACCAAGTTAGAGAAGCGATTTTCCTTAGCCTAGCATTTGAAGCCTTCTTTTTGAACACAAAAGAAATTGCTAGTAAGGGTTAGGGAACGCCTTATACTTACCTAGCACTAGTGGTTTCTATAAAAGGACTTTTTATTTATTTTAGGAAGTAATTCCCTCAACTTTAATATCAAGCACTGAAGTAAATACACTAATTGTAGACTATCTGTAAATCTCATTTCAATAGTAAGGGGTACAGGGTACGTTATGTTTATGGATTTATTTAAAAGATCTAAAATCGTACGAAGTAACGATTTAGGCCTATACCTAATTTAAATAAACCATTGACCAAGATGTTATCAATGGCATTTCAAACACTTATAATCTAAATAAGAAACTTATTTCCACATATATTTTTATATTATTTTAAGGTTTTCTTTAGAAACCGTAGCCACTACCAGTTAAACTTAATTCGTTTTCAGTAATGGCAGACAATCAAACAGAATATTGCCGTTGAAGTTTCTAATTTTCCGAATGAAATGTTCCTAAGATGGGATCTATCCGAAATAAAAACTTAAATCCACAGTCGAATTTGCAAAACAAACTCGACTACACAGAGCTGTTCGACTTTGTGAGGCAGTAATATTATCCAAGAAGGCATTCCGCCAATTAAACCGGCACTTAATTAAATTATGTTAGGGGTAATTAGTAGAGTAATGAAGTTTATAGATGGTTTTTGACCCAAATCGGCGACGCAAAAGCTCTTTATTAAAAGGATAGCTGCGGTTAGCACCCTTTTTGATATATTTGCATAAATTAGAGATATAGTTAACACTCTTAACAGTTCAGTGAACTATGTAGTTCGTTTGAACTATTAAAGGCGTTGCTTTCTGAATCTAAAATCCCAAATCTAAAAGCACCTGCTCTACTTTGTTGTAAAGTACCGAACTGGATGAACTACAAACTGCATTTATTTCTTTATTTATTAAAAGATGCGTATTTATTTGCAACTAAATGCTCCGAACGTACTAAAGATGCCGCGCGCTCTGAACAGTTTGCAACAAACATTTTGAGCAGAGAATTCGGGATGTTTTGAGAGTTTGTGGTATTCGCTTCGTTTCCGCTAGTACCAGTTATCAGTGTTATTTGTGTGTTGTAATATGATGTTGTTATTCTATCTATTTTTATAGTGTTTCAAGCTCTTATGATTTTGGGCAATGGGTCAGGTTATTAAACAACTCTTATTACTTTGAAAAAGAATGTTGAGCGCCACTATATTTATATAATTTGAATTTTTTTTTTACTATTTCCATATTCTCTCCTTTTATTGCAACTAGCTAGAATGATACAAGATGTGAAACGATCAATGGATTACTTTTCAAGAGTGTTGCCTGCCGATATCCACAGTAATCAAAGGTCACTGCAAGAAAAGGTCCTTCAAAAATCATTCCACTCCCAATACCACTGCTAAACCAATTACCGTAGAAGAAAATTAAAAATTGCAAAAAAAATGATTATACACCATCATACAATGAATATCACAAGATATCGCTGTAAAAAACTGTTAATAAAAAAGAAATAAGAAAATATATACTTCCTATTAGATTAGTATATAGAGATAATAAAATTAGTAAATAAGCATTATATAATATATGCATGTTTGTTCTTATACAAACTTGAACCACATAAAATTGCAATCATGCATCGGTAAGATAAAGCTCAAATTAAAGTTAAATCAATAAACTGAAAAAATTGTACTGGTATAAACCATACATATATAAGATAAAGGTAAGGTAGAGAATAGTAAATACTCAGATTACTAAGTATCATGTGTAACAAAAAAAAAGATAAAACAAACTGAAAATTTGTATACACAAATAAAGGGACTTTAGACACATATTTTGATATTTAGTAAAGTTTCCAAAATAGGAAGAGGTTGATAAACTTACAACTAAGACTTAATAATAAAATTTTTTTTGAAAACAATTGAAATTTTTGACTGTATCCCTTAAAGACTAAAGATTTACAACTTAAACCAGGAAGATTTACTACTTTAGCTTTTAATTGCTTGTTTAAGAAAATTTTGATTAAAATGAAAAGAATGATTTTAAATTTAAATCTGCACTATTTATTATACCATACAAATGTCACAAAAAATTGATTTTAAATGTCACAATCAGGGAAAAATAAGATAAAGGTAGATAAAGGTAAGTAAAGGTAATAAGGTAATGTAAGGTAAACTAGAACATCATTGAACTATATTTGTTTATATGATAAATAAATAAAGGTGAACTATTTCATATCAAAGGTAACTATCTTGATATTCAAAAAACATAGTACATTATGTACTAAAGGTAAACATAATATTATTAAACGATAAATAAAACATTCACTCAACTAGTGAATAAAGATATATAATAATATTATAGGAGATAAATTATGAAAATCAAGATACATAATGTATACACATCAGTGAGTACATCAGGCAAGGTATACGAAACATCTTCGTAATGCTGTAAATCAGCAAAGGTATATACAAAGTAGCAAAGTTAGGTAAAAAAAATTATAGTAATAGTTCTCTGTTAACGCAAATATGAAATTTTGCAATACTCAACTAAATTCGTTTCAATACAAAGTGAAAACAGAGGTATCAAACGATATTGCTAAAAGCATAAATTCTCATATTATAATTGAAAAAAGAATTAAGATATACAAACTTTTACTACTTGTATTAAAATATAATTTAAACATAGTTCGGGATCAAATAGTTATGCAAGAGTGAGGTACTTAACCATATAAAGAAAAAACATAAAATGCTAGATAATATAGTTCAAAGTAAATTTAGGTATTTTTAATACTGAATTTAAGGAAAAGGTAATGTTCAAACAAATTAAAATATTACTCAAATTTAATAACAATATATAAATTTACTACCAATCAAGAGAAAAAAAAGAAAAAAATCTAATATATATTACCAAAATTTAAGGTAGCTGTTACAGACAGTATTGCTTTAAAAAAATAAGTAGTAGCAGATAATTAAAAGATCAAACGAACTTACCTTAAGTGAAGTTCGATCTTAATTATATGTAGGTCTCATCGAAATAAATAATAGAACAAATGTAGTACCCCGGTATGTATGGAATCACACAATATTCAAAGCCGAGAATACCGATCAAGGAGAAGCGACAGTAGCTGTCGGTGCCTTTGATATCGGATGGACCTTTTTCACAGCATGACTTTGATTGATACACAACTTAGCACGCTGAGAAAACATGCTTATTTTCTACACTGAGCGAAATAGTTTGGCAAATTATCTGAAATCATTGCTATAGTCCATGCGCAAATGTTGTAATGTGATTTAATTACATTGAAGTAGTTAGGGTTAATAGCAATTAATAATCATAATATTTACTGTTCGTAGTCCTTTGAAAAAGTAAATAAACTTAATCCTTGGCCTGTTTTGGACGAACAAGAACGGTATGCACAAAAATATCCAGATACAGACATTCTATTACAACATAAAGAAACACCAAAAAATATCACTCAACAGCTCACAGACTAAACACAACTTGGACTGACTTTGACAGATTATATGATTTTGAGTGATACACAACTTAGTTTCGCACATGCGCGTATCAAAACGGTACCCTGAAAACACCAAGCTGTCGCTTCTCCATGATCGGTATTCTCGGATTCAAAGCTTTACGAAAAAAAAACCCTGTTATCGCCTTTCACCTGCGGGCCTCTGTCAGCTATTATTGTCATTTCTTTAAAGCTGTTTGTTGCATCGAAAAGGGAATATTCTTAAGGTTATAGTTTGGGCAGGGAGGGTGTTATTTATTTCGATGAGACCTACATATAATTAAGATCGAACTTCACTTAAGGTAAGTTCGTTTGATCTTTTAATTATATTTCGGTCTCATCTCATAAATAATAGAACAAATGTAGTTGTTTAAAGTTTATTAACGATGCAACAAAATGAGTAACTATATTTCCATAATTTATGGTAAATGAGAACAAAAATAATATAATAGGCTTATACTAACATTAATAATAATATACAATATAACAATTTTTTCTTTTTACTCAGTAAAAACTGCATGTAAAAAGTTGTTGGTAGGTTTTAATGGTCTCTGATAAAAATTTGCAAAGGTTTTTGAGTTATCAGACCAGCCCGCTGTCAATCTTATTACATCCATATTTACCCCTTTTCTGGCCGCCGCAGAAGTAGAAGCGTGTCTTGTACTATGAGGGGAAAATATAGATGTGTCAATGCCGCTCTTTTCAAGAGTTCGTTTGATCCATCTGCTTAGTGTTTGATTAGTAGCGTTTTGGTGAGGTTTTTTGAATGATATGAATAAGTTGCTAGCATTGTTTTTCCTTAAATTTTTGGTTTTATCTAAGTAGGTTAACATTGTTTTGGCCACACAGATAGAAGGATCTTCTTTAAAAAATGGTAAAAGTAAGGTTGGTTGCAATTTATTTAGGCCTGATGTTTTTATCCTCTTTGTAATTCTAATTGTAATTCCTTTCGAATCACTAACAATATTAACAATTTCAATATGTGCCATGGTTTGTAATCTTTGTCCCGTTCCAATTGCTAGTAATGTTATAAGCTTATAACTAAGTTGTTCCAAGTTTAGCGGTTCTTTAAGTGTTTTAATATAATTTAATACCGTTGTTGGATCCCAAGTAATGGTGTATTTTGGTTTTGTTGGCCGTTTGTTAAAGACACCTTTAAAAAATCTTTTGACCCTGAAATCTGATGCCAATTCTGGTCCTGCAATTTGAGCTATTGCAGATCTATAAGAGTTTAGTGTTCCGTAGGTTGCCCCGTTATGGAAATAATGAGTGAGAAATTGCAGCACTAACGGAACTGACACCATATAAGTGTCCCATTTTTTGTGTTGACAGAACGACCACCATAATTTTAATCCTGTATTATATTGCTTGATTGTTGATTCAGTTATGCTGGCCATACAAATATCCCTTGCTGATTCGGGAACTTCTCCTCGGGTTAAAGCTTCCCAGATAAGTGCCCTACCACCAGGGAAATGCTTTTCCACAGCGGATGAGGAGTCCTATCAAAAGAAAGAAGTAAAGATTTATTTGGTTTCAGGTGAATGGGTTCTTTTGTGAGTAGCGATTTAAAGAGAGGATACCATGGCTGAGTTGTCCAATTTGGGACTATCAAGATACCAGATGCGTTATCATTTATAATTTTTTGCAATACTTTTAAAATTAAACAAAAAGGAGGAAATGCATAAAAATAAAATTTGCTCCAATCTAGTGTGAACGCATCAACAGCCCAGGCCTCTGGATCCCTCCGCCAAGATACAAATTTCTCACATTTTTTGTTTATTCTACTAGCAAACAAGTCAACGTCTGGTTTATTAAATGTTTTAATTATTTTAAGAAATTCTGTTTGTTTAAGTTCCCATTCAGTCTCTTTTTCTATTTTCCGTGACTCGTCATCCGCTTCAAAATTGTCTTTTGAATTTATGTAACTTGCATAAATATAATTATTTCTTACCTCACACCACTGCCATATTTCTCTTGCTAGATGGTTAAGCTGTGGGTACTGAATGCTACCCATTCGATTAATGTAGGATATGGCAGTGGTGTTATCAATTTTGCATAATATATCACAGTTTTTTATGTGATTTGCAAAGCATTTCAGTCCAAAAAATGATGCAAGGAGTTCTAGATAATTAATATGTGATTCTTTTTCTTTAACATTCCACAATCCGTGTGACTTTACCGATCCACTACAAATGCCCCATCCGGTTTTGCAGGCGTCTGAAAAAATTTCTAGCTGAAATTTTAAAGGTTTCAATGTGTTGTACCCTGCAGATATATTATTTAACCACCAATTAAAATCATTTTGCAAATCAGATGGGATTTTCATAATGGCGTTATAGTTTTCGTTATTTTCCTGAAGAGCTACAAACTTAGCACGTTCAAATGCCTTTGTATAACCCCAACTATATTTTATGGCCGGGCATATAGAAATTAGAGTTCCTATAAAACTGGCAAATTCTCTTATTTTGCATTGATTTTTTGAACTGAACTGCTTAACAAGATTTCTAACTTTTTCTCTTTTTTCTGACGGAGGAAAAACTGTCATAGATTCTGAATTGTAAATGAAGCCTAAGAATTTTTGCTGAAGTTTTGGCTGAAGTTTGCTTTTTTCATGGTTTACTATAAATCCCAAGGAAACCAGTAACTTTATGGTTGTTTGAACGTTGTTTTTACAATCTGAAAACGATTTTCCAATTAGAAGTAAGTCGTCTAAATAAATAACTGATGTTAAGTTCTGTTCTCTTAGTTTTCTAATTACGGGTTTCATTAATTTTGTGAACACTAGTGGGGCACAATTAAGGCCAAATGGCATGCAGTTAAACTGATATAATTTTCCTGCGAACTGAAATCTTAAAAATTTTCTATGTACTTTTGCAATAAGCAATAAAAAAATAGGCATCCTTGAGATCTATAGTAGACATGTAGCATTTATGACTTATGAGTTTTGTTACCGTTTTATGATCTTCCATTTTAAAGTGATTTGTTTTGATAAATTTGTTTAATTTAGACAAATTTAGGATGAGTCTTTTGGATCCATCAGGTTTGGGCCTCAAAAAAATATTTGAAAGGTATTGATGGATTGAAGGCTTAACTATGCTAACGGCTCCCATTTTTAATAAATGGTTAATAGAATTTATAATCATGTGTTTCTCTGAACATGACCATTTTTGTTCATTGGGCACTACTGTTTGAATTGGATTTTTAATAAATGGGAGTTTTAAGCCTTTAATCCACAATAGGACTTTTTTATCATTTGTTATTTTTTGCCATTTTCGAGAAAAATATTTTAACCTTCCGGCTGTGACACTAACTTTTTTTAGTTCCTCCTCAAATTTTTCATCTGAGTTCCCTTCCTGTATTCCTGGTATCGATTCTGAGGGGGATACCGATTCTGGAGGGGACATCGGTTCGATGTGTCATTGTACTGCTTGTAGCGACTCTGCATGGGAATTCTGGTTTTTTGTTGTCTGCTCTGGCGATTTCCCTGTATTGACCGGGGCAGACTCCTGAAGTTTAACTGCTGACTTGTTTTATCAGTGGGTTGCTTTAATAATATTTTGCTAGACTGCTCTAGACTTTTCGAGGAATTTATGATCTCCTCTAGATCTTTACCAAACAACCATTCATCAGTCTTAGCGGAGTCCAAAGTTTCTTTTAATTTTGAATTTAAATTAATTGAAATAAGTTCTTTCCTCGACTTGTTCTCTTTATTGATAACGTCTAGTAAAAGTCTTCCTGCATCACTTAAGGCCTGAATATATTTTTTATCTCCCTCGTTTTCCAATAGTTCTGATAAGACTGAACCTATTGCAGTTATGCTGGCGCATATTTGATTTTGTCGTGCAGCTATTTTTTCATCTCTGCGAAGTACCATATGGTAGCGCTTGTCTGAAGATGCCCCCGCAACTAATTTGTTTATTTTAGGAGCTGCGTTGTTGCAGTTTTCCGGAGTGGGGTATTTTTCAAGCAGTTCCATTTTCTCATCTTCTGTCATACCATTTATTAAGACATTGTTCCATCTTGACGCTAGATCTTTTTGTATGGGTGGTCCTTTTAATTTTTCTTTAATTGAATCTTTCCCAAGCAATGATAACATTTCTTGATTCAATGTTGGACTACTTTGGTTGACTTCTATGGTTTGCTTTTGACTATTATCAATTTGGGCATTATCTTCTGTAAAGAATGCTTTGTTTTAGATTTTTTTTTTTTTATATATATATATAGAGGCGCCCCCCCTCCTTTTTTTTTATATATAAAATCAAATAAAATTATTTTTCTCATACTAATAATAATACTTTCCCTAATCTCAAGAGTGAATTTCAACCCCTGAAGCTGACTGACTTGTGTTGGTGAAGGAAGGACTATTATTATTTGCAGTGTCATAAGATGACATCACTATCAGAAATGATACGTAGCTCATCAAAAGCAAAATGTTTTAGAAAATATAAATGTTTCTTATCTTTGTATTCTGACATCACAACCAGAATTTAAAACGGTCATCGAATAAGTGTTTACCCGATGTGTTGTGAAATCTCACAACATTTGGCTACAATTTTCTTTATTTTAACTCTTTGTACAATATTACGTTAAATATGAGTCACCTTTAGTCATAATAATTTAATTGTTAATTTTTGGCACTACCACCCTGTAAAATCCTTAGTTGCATGGGGCAACTAAGAAATGTCGAAGTAACAAGTCAAAAATTAATTTTCTGACATTAGATTTTCGCTTTTAAAAAATTCTGGCTCTTCTTGGCTAGTTATGTGCCGTATTGAGTGCCTCAAGGCATTTTAGTAACCACGTTGGAGCGCCTGGTGGTTCTAGAGTTTAACCTGTCTGAGGTTGTACATTTGGTCTATGGTGCTTCGCTTCACTGATATGGTGTACTGTGTCGCTGCGTGTGGGCCACTTGCGGAGCTGCCGTAACTGGATTAAACGGAGGATCAGGTGCATGATCTACAAAACACGTATCGTATTTTGACTATTTTTATTCCAATAGCTACAATTGAGTGCAGGTATTAACAACTTAATTGACTGGTTCTAGTTTTTACCACTTTATTAATAGGTTGTTCATTACACAAGGTTGTTTTTGTATTTTATCATAATTTTTGTTCTTTTGTACTTGTGATCTTTACTTTTAATATATTGAAAGTTAATTTTTAATTGAGTTTTACTGAACCTCAAAGCAACAGGTAACTTAGGGAATCCGTAAATACTGCGCCTTTTGGGAAAAACAGACTTTTCAAGTCGTTAGTGTGTATATTATTGGTTGGCTTATCATCAAACCCTAAGTGGTTGATGACCACTGATGTTCCACTAATAGAGCCTGGAACACGATGTTATAACAGTACATTAAAGTATTTCAAAATCAGTAAAAAAAAAATATATATTTATTATCATGAAACAAAATGATATAGTACGCACCCTGTACATATTATATCCAATATACATTCTCAAATTGGTATTCCGAGTATTATGACTACACATTATAGTACCCTCAAATAGCATTACTCTGACATCACAATCAGAAATTGTTTTTTATTTGAAAAATTAAGCATTTTTCCCTTTTATATTCTGACATCACAATCAGGACATGTATTGTTATAAGAATTAAATTGTTCCGACATAACAATCGGAATTTATAACTGTCATCAGCTAAGAATTTTTCTGTTATCACAAACAGAAAATAAAATGAGCAAAAAATTGAATTTAATTTTACTATAACGAAATAAAAGGATAATGTACCTTCACATATAGATTTATCGGAGTCAGCACTACTGTGCGTGATATCCAAATTCTCATTTTTTTTCATTGAAGACTGGCTAACATCGTCTCTACTATTGTCACTATCGCTGCTAGATTCAGTACATTCGATGCGCCTTCGTTTTCTAGAGAGAGGATTGCGGCTGTTTTTTAATAATATTTCTATGCTTTCTTCCAGTCTATTAAGCCTTTCACTGGTTTCTGAACTGTTTTCCTTGTGTTTTCTTTTATGTTTCGGCATATTAACACCTAAAACGAAACGTAAAGCACCGCGCACAATATTTTAATCACAGTTTAAAATTTTAAATTTTTACACCGTGTTTGTTGATTCCACACACAACAGATAATGACAATAATAGCTGGCAGAGGCCCGCAGGTGAAAGGCGATAACAGGGTTTTTTTTCGTAAAGCTTTGAATATTGTGTGATTCCATACATACCGGGGGTACTACATTTGTTCTATTATTTATGAGATAAGACCGAAATATAATTAAAAGTTAGAAGGTAATGTCTGGTCTGACTCATAAATATTCCAATGGTGTTAAGGAAAAAAATTGACTACAGGCAGTATAACTTGGTCGAGTAGGTAATAGCAGAATAAAAAAAAGCTTGATATAATATTCCGGCCTGACATTAAATGAAGAATTTAGTAATATTTTAACTTATTAAAAGGAACGGTATGGAAATCAAGACAATTGCAGAATATATTATTCACTGTTAGAGGTATCGTTATTAACGTTAGGTATGACTTCATTATGATCATCTTCAGATAAATGTAAAAAGCAATATATTTAATTAAAGGCACAAAGTTTTATCACTAACCAAAAAATTTTTTACTCGATAGGCACAAAAATCAACTTTAGGTAAAAATCTAAAACTATACACTTTTATCAGTGTATAATGAATATATAGATATATCACTAGCAAAATAATAAATATGTGTAGATAAATATGTGTAAATATGTAAAAATATGTATAAATAAACACTGAACCTATACTATATAAAACTTGACGATACGATACACAGATTTATAGAAAAGGTTAAAATAATAAATAAGAAGGTTATAGTTGAAATATAGAAGAAATGCAGTTAGTATCATTAATCTCTGTGAAATACCTATGTGAATTAATACGATAAGTTATAAGGAATCTATTTTAAAGTAATGAGCTATTTAACTCAGTAGTTGAGGCGCCATTTTGTAATATGATCTTGTTATTTTATCTATTTTTATAGTGTTTTAAGCTCTTATGATTTTAGGCAGTGGGTCAGGTTATTAAACAACTCGTATTACTTTGAAAAAGAATGTTGAGACCCACTATATTTAAAACTTTCTAAACTTGACAATCGATTAGTGATGAAAATATAGAAAATCACTAACCATTAAGATATTCTAATTAACTAAGGTTTCAGATAAGGCAGCGACAAATTCTAATTCACAGAGACTTACTTATTCAAATTTAACTGATTTATTAACGACTTATCTGTGATAAAACAGGTAGTATTTTAGGAGGGACTGTAGAAGCCTTCTTCTAGAGTATTCATATGAGATACTTCGGATATCACCAACTCTTTAAGTATAAATCTTCCTAGGTAAACTTAAATCTCATAAATTTCTTAGATGACTCGAACTAAACCTCTTGATATACTGGAAATCAACTTCTGTAGCTGGAACTAAACTTCTAAGTTTCAATACTTCTACACATGCAGTTTGAACGTTCTTCCAAACAATCTTTTTCGATAAAACTTCTATAAAACCATCGATATAACTTCTATAGGACCATCTAGATACAGCCAGGCTTTTTAAAATCAGACGGTCATTAAAAATATTAAAGACAATTAGTACATCTAATGTACAAGATAAAAGATAATTACCAATTCAATAAATCAACTTGCTTGATGACAGATATAGATCGAAATGAATTACCCTTTTGACATAAGGCATAAACTACAAATGACATTTGTGTAGAGATGTTGGGGTCTAAATAACGAAAACGGTTCCAACCGTTACAGTGTTCGTCAACATAGATATAAATGATGGTAGCCGCTGGTGCTTTTTTAATTATAAATATGGGCAAGATGCCTCTTTTTTAGTGACGTTAAAAAACAATTCCTCACCAGGGCCAGATAATATAGGTTCAAAAATTTTAAAACTCATCCATTGTCATATTCTTGGCCCATTAGTATATATAATCAATCTATTTTTTTAACAGGCCAACTTCCTTAGCAATGGAAATTTTCAAATGTTACACCAATCTTTAAAGGTTCTCAGTTAAATATTTATAGAACCATTTCTGTAATAAACAATATTACAAAATTTCTACAAGAGAAGATTAATGAAGTTTCTAGATAAAAATGATGTGATAACAGAAAGACAATTTGGGTTCATAAAAAAATCCAATACCGAAAATGCCATAATGGACTTTGTCTGTACCACAGTAGAGATATTGGACAGATCGGAAAAAAGCTGAGCTGTTTTTTTTTGATCTGGCTAAGGCTTTCGACACGGTTGATCATGACTTGTTAATTAATAAGTTTAATAACTGTGGCATCCGGGGTGTGGCTTTAGAATTAATAAATAAACACTTATCTAATAGAACCCAAAGAGTTAAAATAGGGAATAAATTTAGTTCAGAGTCTATAATACAATTAGGAGTACCACAAGGCACAGTACTAGGACCTATTCTTTACTTAATTTACATTAACAGTATCAGTAAAATAAATAATTTCGAAGGTCATATAATATGCTATGCAGATGATACTGTAATAAATTTTACTGGATCTACATGGGATACTGTTAAATCTACCACTGAACATAATATGAAAAGCGTTTACAAATGGTTAAATAATAACAAACTTTCTCTAAATATGTAAAAAAATAAATATATAACTTTTTCTTCCACCATTACAGATCAGCCTAAAAAAATTTATATTAAACTGCATAAACCATCTTGTGTTGCTGCCAATAATTGTGACTTGTTTTATACTTAAAAAAACCAAATCTCTCAAATATCTAGGAGTTATTGTTGATCAACATTTAAAATGGGTAGACCACATCAACTATGTTTCTAAACGACTTAGAATTTTAATACACAAATTTTATAAATTACAGGACATTCCAACGAGAAAAAATTTAATGATTTTATATACAGCTCCTGCTAAATCTATAATTAATTAAATACTGCATTCCAGTATGGGGTGCAGCATTCAAATCAACTCTATCACCATTACAAATTTCACAAAATATTCTTCTTAAAATAATTCTTAGAAAGAGTAAGTATTTATCCACAAATCTTTTATATCAAGAAACTAAATTACTAAATATTCACTTAATATAAGTTTACAACTGCCCAACCAGGATGTTCCATGATTCATCAAAGTTCACTACGCTGAATCATCAGAGGGATAACCGGTCAAAAACTAACTGTGATATTAAAACTGAACTTTTTCATAAAACTGCTTTATGTACAATGGACCTAAAGTATTTAACAAGCTTCTAATAAGCCTAAAACTAACAACAAAATTAATTTTTTTTAAAACTGAGGTGAAAACGTTCATACAAAAAAATGCAGATATATTTAACATCCCTTAACCATCTTGATCTTAAGAATAGTATTTCTGTTTTTTCTTGAAGTGTCCCACTCTTGGGCGACTCGCCCAGTATTTTCTTAGCTACAAAAAAAACACATAAAAAACGAAAAATTTGTTTATTTTTTAATTTTGTAATTTTTTTTATCTCAACTTCTATACTCTATATTTATTATACATATAAGTTAGGAATGCTTATTCTATACAGAGTTTGGAGTCATGCAATGTAGTTCACGAAACAAATTTTCAAGCCTAATATGATGTTCCTTTTTTCTGACTTCCATTTGTATTTAATAGTTTCATTGTATCATTATGTCATTTAACATTGTATAGAATATTGTAATGTACCTATTTAAACTGAATAAATTGAATTGAAATTGAATCAGTATAAAAGGTTATTTATATTCTGGTCGATATTATTGTTAGTCATTTAAGAGATTGCACAGTAAACTCACATAACAATCCATATTTACCGTAATAAACCTCTCATATTCTCTTATTTGTTGGTTTGTTAACCCCTAAAAGGTTCTAGCCCTTAAAAGCAGTCTGCGTTTTCGACGAAAGAACGCCCCTTTTAGACAATCCGAGTTTTATGAACTGAAAGCGAATTGTGAAAACAAGATTACATGAAATCTTCGGGTTCTGATAACAAGATAATGGATAAGTCTGGGTTTTTTTGAACAGTCAAAGAGAATAATTTAAATCACACCGGGACGGTTTACAGTTTTCTGAGTGAATCATCACGTTTTGCTCTGGTCGGGCTTTGTCGTAAAGTGTCTGGCTGTAGGTAAAGTATAATTAAAAAATATAATTCATAATTTAGTAAGATAAATATAAAAGTAATGTTCAAAAAACATGTTCGTTGGTCAACCATTAACCCTAAATATTTTATTTTCTCTTGGTATCGTTACACACTGACAATCAGACTCTTTATTGCAGTTATTATTGTGAAGCTGCAAATTTTGTTGTTCGGTAGCAGCATTAGTAAATGACAATGCAATAAATTGTATTTTGGAGACTCAGAAAACTGTCATCAGTTCTCTTTAAAGTAAGTGGCAGTTGTCATCTGCATAAGAAATAATTTGGAGTTGAGATTTTTTTGGAATTTTACTTTTAAATATACGAGGATTTTTATATATAGCCAAGCTATTTAAAAGTTTAGATTCAGATTTAAAGTAAGGTACTGATATAGACGATATTAGAAAGGAAGATGGATTATTTTTCTTTTACTAAAAATATCTTGTAAACACTGAGAAAATTATATTTAAAAAGTGTTTTGTTGAGAAATTTCTTGCTACCGCAAATAAATTTTTAGCTACAATTAAAAAAATACATTCATGCAACTAAATAAAATGCTTTTTTAAATTAGTTTTGTCGCCATACGAAAAAAAATGGTTACCTTTGCAAATATTTTTTTTTCAGATATAGAACCAGTAAAATAGTTTTTAATTACAAAACATTTATTTTCTGTAATAGAAATTCAAAATATTAATACGTATATTTTCCATCATAACAATTTGCTTTTTAAGTCCAATAAAAAACATCTTTTATAAAATAACGATCGGTCTCGATCGATAGCTTTTTCGTTTGTGTTCGAGAAAATTTTCGCTTATTCGGCGTACTCCGTTCAGCCCGTTCTCGGTATATCGGCAAGCAGAGACAAGCACAAGCAGTGATTTGTGATTTGATTTAGTTTTAATTAAAAACCTAGCCACTAGCCAAGAAGATCTATCCCGTTACGTCGACACATTGTAGGTCTGACGCCATTTTTGCAATTGTGCATACGTTATTGTGTTCGTTTTCCAATGGATTATACAGACAAGCTCAATAATTGGGGACTTCAAGATTTTGTTTAAACATATTAAGGGTAAGTACATAACGTATAATATAAAAGTATTTTATATCTACTAATTTATCGGTTTCAAATGTATTGACCCCTCACTTTAACGTTAATTAAGGAAAAAAACAGTAGGTAAAGATATCAGAAATTCCGTTTTCTATTTTGATGGAACTTGGCAAGACTATTTTGAGTACTGAGGGTTAAATGTTTAAGATTAAAATTATTTGTTCCAGGGTGTTAACAGATATTTCTAAAAAAACACATATATGGCAGTGTTTTTTGATATTTTTATTAAATTAAGAAATAGAAAACAGAAATGTTTTGTAATTATTTTTTTTTTACCACTTTTTGGCAAATTAAACATGCACATCTGTATAGCGTTTAGGTATACATGAAATAACTTAGAATAAGAAATAAGAATTAGTAGAAAAGATGGCAAACTTTTATATTTTTGGTACCTTATTTAATTTAATTTTGTTTGGAAATTGATAATGCGCATGCCCCAAATGTTTTATGTTTTAAATGTTTCGGCTTAAGTTTTTTTAATGAATTTTGACAGTTTTACAAAGGATTCGGGAGACTGAGTCATTTGTTGCAACAATTAAAACTGCCTGTTCAAGGTAACAGAATACTTTTTAACTGCAAGAAAAATACTGTATAACCACTAAAAACCTACTTTTTAACCATAAAAAACTACTTTTTAGTGAGTAAAATTTTACTTTCTAACCACTAAAATTAATAAAAACTAAAAAGTTCGTTTTTAGGGACTAATAAGTAAGTTTTTTTAATGAATTTTGACAGTTGTACAAAGGAATTGGGAGACTGATTTTTGTTGCATTTAAGGAGGTCCTTTCGCCACTAATGTTAAATAAAAAATATTAGATTAAGACTACAGTTCATCAAATTTCTAGAGGCTTTCGACGGCTAGACAGAGAAAGCACTACTGACAGGCATCCCGACGGATTTACGCAATGAAAGTACACTCTGGGCATCAAGTATTTCACTATTTCATTCAGACGTAAATGTCAGATGTAAATTTCGCTAAAACATTTCTTTTATTTACGTTTGTGTTTTTTGCTCATTACAGTTTAATAGAACCTAAGTATGGAGTTTAATAGCAAATTAAGAGGCCGCGTGATTAACAGTCAATCTCGCGAAATAATAGCCAATGTTATAGAGTTTATGAGAAGAGAAGGAAACTTTAATTCACCTTCAATACCATTTAAAAATGTAAATGATCGTGTTGCTGCAGCCACAGGAGTATCTAAAAACACTGTCGTCCGCATTTCTGGAGAAAAAAAAAGAATCGATAACCGTGAGATATCGGAATTTTCATCACCAAGAAAAACCATTAAAAAACCAAAAACAGTTAATGATATAGATGAAGCTGCACAAGAATCAAATTTAATTTTTTTATTATTAGATATCTATTTTTGTTTCTGAGTTGTGTTCATTTACAGGCTCAATTTTATTCCGTTTCTCCTTTTTGATTTTATATGGGGTTCCAAGTTGTTTTTGACTTATTTCGACGTAAATCACAACAACACACTTTTTTAATAAAGCAAACAAGTGTTAAGAGGTATATGTACGTGTAAACTACAATTACAAAAAATTGATATGAAACCCATGAAACCACCAACAAAAATGTAAAGCTAGCTTCCGTACTAGAACATGGTGTCATTCGTCGAGATAATTTATCGTTTTGTTTAATAGATCAAGAAATGTAAATATTCCCCTGTTATTTTTTATAAAATTATAAGAGAAATAAATTTTTTTCTAAATAGTATAGTTTATTATTTTGTAGAAAAACAAAATTTCGAAAATTTTAGTAATGTTTCAGAAACAACCGTTATTAATAATAAGGTAGAAATAAAATATAAACTATTTCCACGATTTACAAAGGCATACAAAAAAATTATAGGTATTTTCAGCTATCCTATAAAATTTATATTTTCTGACTCAATTTCAAAAGGTTGAAGGAATTCCAAAACACCTTTTATGGCATAATAATTATTTTCAATTCTACATACTATCTTTAGCTGCTTTTAAAAACGTTCTAAGAAAGTCCAATCAGACCAATTTAATCCCTAAACTATTCCACACTTTTAAAATTTAATTACCTAAAAATATTAAAAACTATTTAAAATAACTTGTTTAGCAGACTGTACAATAGCTATCTTAGTCACACGTAGCGCGTTCTCTGTCTGGGCGTCGAACACCTCTAGAAATTTGATGAACTGTAAAATTAATTTTTTTCTAATAGTAGATGTCCTTATTTATCTAATAGTGAACTTTTAACTATACCTTACCGTGCAAATTTTTGAGAAAATTTTTTTTTAAAAATGTTTGTGTTTGTACAGTGTATTATGAGAAAGTAAGACTTCAACAACAATTTTCGAATTATAGTTAATTTTACTATTATTTATTAATTAGATGAAGTACAAAAAAACTAAAAATAAGGTTTTTGAAATATTTAGGTTTTGTTTTTTACAATAAAATATATAGGTTACCGTGGAATTTATTGAGAAATTATTATTAAAAAATCACAAAAAATTTTCAACTAGGTTACTTGAAAATTTTTTGTGATTTTTTAATATTAATTTCTCAATGAGTTCCACGGTTTACTATATATATTTTATTGTATAAAACAAAATCTAAATATTTCAAAAACCTTATTTTTAGTTTTTTTCTACTCCATCTAATCAATAAATAATAGTATAATTCGAGAATTTTGAGGACTTACTTTCTCGTGAGGCACTGTACAAATACTCACATTTAAAAAAAAATTCTCAAAAATTTGCAAGGTAAGGTATAGTTAAAAGTTCAGTATTAGATAAATAAGGACTTCAACTATTAGAAAAAAATTAATTTTAGTCATAATCTAATAACTTTTTTTTTAACATTTGAGGCGAGAGGTGTGGCGAAAGGACCTCCTTAATAGTATAACTTTAGCTTTTACAGACCTTAAAAACCTAAAACTAAACATTTCTCAAATATACCTGACATTAATTTTTATCTAAGTTCTTAACTTACTAAGCTAGGGGAGGGGGTTTCTAGGATCCACTACTGGTGCCCAAGTTTATTAAAATTCGAAATTTACGTTTCTGAGATAATATTAATAAAATAGATTTTTTTTTCTAGATATTAAGGAAGGATCGTTTGGAGTGGCCAACCTGGTAGATAGACGAATGTTATGTTTTTATGTTCCTACCTATTTTAGTTAATAATCTTAATGGCATGGAATTTCTTATTCTATTCTATATTATAATAAACAGAAAACAATATATTTAGAATAAAATTTCTTTTAGGATTTTTCAAAAAGAATAAATACTGGATTAATTTGAAACTACTAACTGCTCATTTAAAATTTCTTGATACATATGCCTTACGGTATTATACGTCTAAAGACAAATAAGTTTAAATTATCAAATAACATATATTTTATATTACATAACCTACTGAATTTTTAAAATTCAAATACATTTTTAAAATATTTAGCAATATAACTAATATAGTGTTACGCAGCACCCTGCAGTAGCCTGCCGCTATTATAGGAAACGTACAGATAGAAAAAGAAGTGGAATGTTACTCATCGCTCTACAGTGTGCTGCGGTCGTCATAAGTAAAAGTACAAGTAAAAGAAGATAGAATATTCCAGAAATGTCCAGAAATGTCATTACCCGTCAAGAATATTCTAGATGACAGTTGGATAAGGTTCGAGAAGGTCAAGCAAGCTATATAAGTCGACGACCTGACGTCAGAGTTCAGTTTTATGATAAACGTTACACGTTAATGTTATCAGTTGCATTGTTATTGTTAAAGTTCAGTTGAAATAAATTGTGATACCAAAAACCTGCGTAACAATATTTATTATAAAATAATCGTCTCTTTTATTTTTGAAACCCTTCGTTTCCTATGTTGATCTGTATTTCCACTACAAGTTAAATAAAGATTTATGTAAATTATATAGGTATATATTAAGTAAATTTTGCTCTAATAATTATATATAGTTTCTAATACACGGCTAAAAAGTTAATTTTTCTATTTTTACAGAACTGGTTTCATTATGAACAAATATAAAGTTCAGTTATCCCAGGGCCGAGCCAAGCTATTCGGCCGCCCGTGTGCAAACCATAATTTGCCGCCCCTTTTAAAATTTAACGTTCAAAAATCATCACTTGTTACCCTTTATAACTAAAAATGGATACATAGGTAATAAATAAAATTGAAATTAAGGAAATGCTAATAATTATATTTAATTTTGATATAAGATTTGTATATATGACAATTTAAAACATGTCTAATATGTAACTCAGAAATCTATTATCAAAGCAGAAATAGAAAAAATTAAAAAAAAATAAAAATCCCAGAAAGTACCAAAACAAATAAAAAATTTCTATAATAATTCTGTTAACAAGGAAAACATAATAAAATAAATTATTGAAAACATTCTTTTCTTGCCTTTTTTTTCGGCGAAATCTTTAATTAACTCGTCGAGGGAAATAGAATCCATAATTTCACTTTCTATGGACATAATTGCTAAATAGCTAAGTCTTTCTTGTGCCATACTGGACCTTAAATATGTTTTTATCAATTTAAGTTTTGAAAAGGACCTTTCCCCTGATGCTACGGATACTGGTAGCGTTAAAAAAATTCGAATAGTCACTGCAATATTTGGAAAAGTCGAAATTAACTGATTTTCTAAAATATATTGAAGAATTACTTGGGGGTCTAAATCGTTTTCCCCTGTGGACTCTGGCATGTGACATTTTAAACAATTAATTTCATCAAATAAGTCATTTGCGTCAATATCTGATTCTTTACGTGATTCGTCTTTCAAAGGAAACGATAAATTTTCACAAGATATCCTTAATTCTTCTTGAGTCAAGCGGAACATTTTATAAATAAACCCAAAAATATTATTGAATCGCTTCAATTCCTTAAACCTTTCATCAAGAGATGATAAGGTTGTATCTAGTATAGAAAAAAATACGTTCACTTTGTAATTAATTTTAGGGTCGATTATTGGTTCGTCGTTACTTTCATAATCAAACTGTTTTTTCTTTTTTCTTAGCCGAACAGTTTGTATCGACGCAAAATTAGGCTCGATTTCTAATTCTTCGGCCAGTTCTCTGGCGTCGACAAGAATTTCATTAAATCCTTTATCGCTTCTTAAGTCTGTTAAATATGTTTTAATTTTGTTTAGGCAGTCTAAACAAACTTTAAGATTTATACTTTTATTCTGCATTAATTTACTAAGAGAATTAATTTTAAATAATGTATTATACCAAATTATAACAGAGCATAAAAAATTGTAATTCTGAATTTTTGTTGCCAACGATCGAGCTAGGTGCGATGCGCTAAAATCTTTTGAAGACGCGGACGCTTCCATTACTTTTAAAAGAGCAACATAAACTTGCCCAATCTGATATCTCAAAGGTTTGATAGCGTCTATTCTACTGGACCAGCGTGTATCAGATAGAGGTTTTAACGTTAAATCTGAAATGCACGTTTTTAAAACTGACCATCTTTTTGTCGACGCAGAAAAAAATACATAAATTTCTTGAACAATATCAAAGAAACCCGATACTTCAAAAGAAATTTTAGCAGCATCATTAACAACTAAATTTAATGAGTGCGCTGAACAAGGAACAAAATATGCTCGGGGGTTTATATTTAAGATTCGAGTTTGTAAGCCACTATGTATTCCGCGCATATTTGCGCCATTGTCGTATCCTTGACCGCGCAAATCGTGTATACTTAAATTCAATTTTAGTAACAAATCTGTAACATAGTTACATAAACCGGCACCAGTAGAATCAGTAATAGGACAAAACTCAATGAAATGTTCACGTATTTCGATTTTTTTCGTTAACTCATTTAATAAAACAAACCTCAAAATGACACTTAATTGTTCCGTATGACTCACATCTGGTGTACAGTCGAGAATTATAGAATAATATTTATATTTTCTTACCAGATCTAAAATAGTATTTTTAACTTTTAAACCGATTAAATCGATCAATTCATTTTGAATTTTATCACCTAAATAATTTCTCGATATGATATCACTGCTTTGATTTTTATGTGTGCGACGAACATGCTCCTCCATTACAGAATCAAATTTTGAAAACGTTTCTATTAATTTTAAGAAATTTCCATTATTATTTTCATACAATTTGCTAGATGAACCACGTAAAGCTAGACATTGACGACATAAAAACTGTATTGCTGAAATTATTCTTTCAATGATACGATACCAGTATTTTTTTTCTACATCCAATAAACGTAATTGACTCTGATTAATAGCAACTCCCTTAGATAGTATAGTTGACAAATTTGACCAAGTTCCGATATTGCTTTTATGAAGGTTACTCTTTTCATGTCTGCTTAGTACTATTGACAAATGTTTCCAATCAGAACATCCTTCCCTATTCGACAAGTTAGTTAAAGACTTACCAAAAAGTTTACAGCAGAAACAGTAAACCGCATCTTTTGATGTAGAGTACATAAGCCACTCTCTTTTAACTTTCTCTCCATTGGCGAGGTTCCGATAAAAATTGCTAGGAGTAAATTTTCGGCCGTGTGAATCTACCGGATAAATCCAGTCCGTTACTTGACGGGGTCCTTTTTCGGTTAAAAATCTTGCATCTGCGGATGTAATTATTTCAGGCCATTCTCCAGGATCATCAGATATTACGATGTAATTGGAATTTGGTACATCTACATCTGATGCGGTCGATGCGGAGGCAACATCAACATCTTCAATATTATGTTCCTGGGTAACATTTCTATCACTATCAGGAACAAATAAGGTATTTGAGGAACAACTAGGGCGACCATCATTGCCGGTATTCTCAACCTCAGAAAAAACACTTGTTACTTGTGTTTCTGATGGTTTCAAATATTTTTTTAAAGAATCAGTTAATTTTTCCTTCGCTTCCATTTGCTTCTTTCTTTGTTGGCGATAGTGGTGACCTGATAGTCGTTTTCTTTTTCTGTCCTTAAATAAAAAATTTCATATTCAAATCAAATTCAATTTAGTGTTGTCACAGTTGTTGTAGTATAAATAGTTTGATAGTTACTTACCATTTTGACAATTAAAAAATTAAATCACAATTATTAACCTTTATACACTCACTAACTAAATGGAAAATTGAAATGACCCTTTCTACAAACTCTACACAAATTTATACTCATTTTCGTTTTTGAGCGGTTTCCGACAAATGATTTTTTTATCCTTTATAGAGCGAAAAAATTAAAAATAAATAAGTCTCCCTACTTATTCTCTTAGTCCGTTTGTTTTTGATCACTCAAACTCTTTTATCTAGCCGCTGCAACTAAATAGCATCAAGTACCGACAAAGCATCAAGTACCGACAAAGAAAAACGTCGGTGTCGTAAATCAATTATCATTTTGAGCGGTGGCTTTGCGGCGTAACGCTCGTTACACATTGGGCGCTTCTTTCGCGTCGGCGAAACTGCCGTCGCCGTCGTTTTAGCAGTAGTCTATAGATTCAAATGGAAGTTTTCACACATGGTGGCAGGAATGCCGCGCCGCCCTGTGTGTAAGCTTTCATTTCAATCTATAGCTATAGACTTCTGCGTCTCATGTGTAACGAGCGTTAGAGAGACGATCTGCCTAGGTGTTTTGCCGCCCTTTGACTTGGCCGCCTGTGGCTTTTGCCCACACTCGCCACATAGTCGGCGCGGCCCTGAGTTATCCTCGGTAAATCTGGAAATTTGACATTTAATGCATGCAAAACATTCTTGTATTTTGACTTTAACTGAACTTTATTTTTTTGTAAAAAGAACGCCCTAAGAGCTGAAGAAACCAGCCCTAAATAGCAAAATTTACTTTTAATTATCAACAAATACTTTTTAAAGGGAAAAATTAACTGTATAATCATTAAAATGTACTTTTTAAAGGTAAAAGGTTACTTTTAAACCACTACACACTACTTTTTAACCACTAAAAACAATTTTTTAAAGGTAAAAATTAATTCTTCATCAATTAAAACTACCTTTTAAAGGTAGAAAAAATATTTTTTTTATTGCAAAGAAAGTAATTTCTTAATCAGTGCCTAATTTTTAACCAATAAAAACTACTTTTAATTACTAAAAACTATTTTTTAATCACTAAAAGTCTAATTTTTAACCAGTAAAATCTATTTTTAAGAGATAAAAAATAATTCTTTAACAATTAAAACTGCCTATTCAAGGTAACAAAATACTTTTTAACTGCAAGAAAAATATTGTTTAACCACTAAAAACCTACTTTTTAACCATAAAAAACTACTTTTTAGTGAGTAAAATTTTACTTTCTAACCACTAAAATTATTAAAAACTAAAAAGTGGACTAAAAAGTAATTCCAAAAAAGTGAATTTATTAACCGTAGCACAGTACTTTGGCTGTCGCCTATTTTAATAGAGTTTTTTTTTTAAGAGTTAATACATTTTTTGCTACCATAACAAAAAATTTCCCTCGGTGAACGATTGGAAAAGACACCGTTATTAACTGATTTTTTTTAAATCATGTTTAGCTTTTGAATCTCGTATTATATTAAAAAAAACCTCGTATAATATTGCAATTTCGTGATCCAGTAACCAGGCCGTAATTCTAGAGGATGATGCCGTATTTAACCTCTGAAAATTTCTTATTTCCCATCTACTTGGTGAGAGGACTTAAAATACTGACTTTTATTAGGTTTGTTCAGGAAAAACAAACACCGACAAACTTTTAAAATTGATTTTTAAATTTTAACTTAGCGCTTCGAGAAAGCAGAATAGCTCCTGGGCGAATTTTGAGAGACCTGTTCGGGCGAGAACAGGGTTGGATTTGGTAATTTCGTAGAATATAAACCAGCGATGCTCAATACTATTGGTGATCTACACTAGAAAAAATCGACAAGGCAGGAGTATTTACATCTTTTATTAAAGAGTATGCATGGCATTTCTAATAGACATTTGTCAAATAAAAAGTTGTACAAAAACATGGCTCGTGCTCATAATTGATTGCACTTATATAGCTTAGTTAGATCCGGATTTAAATATTTTTATTTAAATGATTTTTGTACGCATCGATATTTTTTAATAGCTATTTGGTATTTTAATTAAAACACTTTAAAAATGTATTATATCGTAATAATATAGGAAATACACATGACGATCATTTTTCGTCCAATTTTAGACCTTTCATTATCATTATTGTATTTAGAATTTTCTAGTCAACAACTGGCAAAGTGTCCGTACTTTTGAACAATTCTTCACATTGCAAAGTAAGTTCATACACACTTAGCTAATTAACTTATCTAACAATTTTCATCAAATCTCATTAAACAATATTATTATGACCACACATTATCAAATAATATATACACTGTTTCTTTACAAATATTAAGGTATGGTCTCTTTGATTTTAAAATTTCCATTAAATGAAGGAAAATTTTTCGCTGGCAAGCACCGTAAATAATTGTCCCATAGATGTCTCCAGCTCTTTTTTATGACCGACGCACGTCTTTTCGTTTCTTCATTTCTTTCGGACCTTCTTTTAACATATGATAAATTATTATTTTGTTAGTAACATTTATTAAATGGTAATCATCACCAAATCTTTTTCCTATCTGTATACAGATAACGAAAGTATAGTAATCATGATTTTTTCGACCTCGAGTTTTCGACGGTTTTTTACGTTTTGGGGTTCCCTGAATCTGTTTTGACTATTTTCCTTATGATGTCTGTGTGTCTGTGTCTGTATCCTCGATAATATTTTGGGCAGAGTCGGAACATCTGGGGGGGGGTACTTTATTGGTGGTTATTTTTATATTTTATGGAATAAATCTGTTATTTACATTTGGAGAAGAAAATTCTTCAAATAAAAGTTACTTACAATATTATTATCTATAATTTTTGTTACATATAAAATTTTCCTAAAATGGTCCGTATTCGAGAAATTTGACAAAATATAAAAAAATTATTTTTTTACAAAAATGGTTTAAATAAAAATTGTTTATACTATAATTCTCTATAATTTTTATATTATACATAATTTTTATAAAATGGACCGTATTCGAGATATTTGAGAAAATTTGTAAATTTCGAATGTTGAAGAAAACTCAAAAACGGATAAACGAAAAAACATTAAATTTTAATCTTAAGTTTTATTTCGGCCTGAGGTGAACTGATTAGATTTTGGACCAAGTCGGAACATCTGGGGGGTACTTTATGGGAGGCCGTTTTTATATTAAATAGAATATATGTTATTTATGTTTGAAAAAGAAAATTCTTCAGATAAAAGTTACTTATAATATTACTATCTATTTTTGCTATATACAAAATTTTTCTAAAATGATCTCTGTATTCGATAAATTTGACAAAATGTGAAAAAATTAGTTTTTTATAAAAATTGTTTAAATAAAAGTTGTTTGTAATATAATTCTCTATAATTTTTATTCCATACATAATTTCTCGAAAATAGACCGTATTCGAGATATTTGAGAAAATGTGTAAATTACTAATTTTGAAGAAAACTTAAAAACGAATAAAGGAAAAAACATTAAATTTTAGCTTAAATTTGGAACCGATGGCATCTCTCGAATTGCAATTGTGAACACTGCAAAGGGTGTCACTAAAAGAGCCATTTCCAGAATATGTCCACTGCCTGTATTTTCAATTATTGAAAGTTAAAGACTTTCAAGGCCAGGAGTACATTAAGTTTGCTTGTTGATGGACGAGCCGACGAGCCGCCACTGTTACTATGTTACTATAGATATAAGTTGAATAAAATGTTGATTATGAATTAATGTCAATTCGATATGTAAAAGGTCTTTACAAAAACATACCACATATTCCTTAGACCAAAATAAGTCGATTTAAGTAAAATTACCTTCGTACAAAGTTGCTTCGTTTGGGCTCCAGAGGGCCTTGAAGTTACAATTTTTAAATCGTTTTTTCCATATAAATTTAAAACGGCATATGCGATTTTGCTGAAATTTGGTATATTGGTAGAGTTTTATGTGGCAAAAAAAATGGTATTAAAACTTTATCCGATAATAATACATAGGCATAGAACTTGATTTTTTAAATAATTGCACCTTTAAAAATTCTACGCCAATGGAAGAAAAGGAGTTTGAGTATGAAATTTAGATTGCGCAACTCATGTACTTTATAAAAGGTACTCAAGATAAGACTCGATTACTCTTATGGTTTTCGCTAAATTACTGTTTTAATATATAGGTTTCACAAAAATATTTATTTACAACATAATCAAAATAGAGATTTTACAAAAATTGTTCAAAATGTTCACCATTTTCACGCATACAAAGATTTATACGTCGAAGAAAATTAAAATGTATCCTTTCCATAACTTCTTCATCACCTCTAAGATTGTTTATTGCATCTTGAATACGTTGCTAGAGTTGTTCCTCATTTTCTACAGGTTCCCTGTAAACTGTGGATTTCAGATGTCCCCATAAAAAGTAATCTATCGGTGTTAGGTCTGGGGAACGTGGTGGCCAGTTTACAGGTGCGTCATTACCTCTGCCTATCCATTTGTGTGGATATTGTTCATTCAAGTAATTTCTAACGTTTAAAGAAAAATGTGGTGGAGCTCCATCTTGCATAAACCACATATCTTTCCGAAGTTGGAGAGGTAAATCTTCTAACAATTCTGGCAACGCATTTTCGAGAAAATCCAAATAATTTTCTCCAGTTAATCTTCTTGGAAGTATGACAGGACCAACAATGAAATTACCAATTATTCCAGCCCACACATTAATTTTGAATTCGTGCTGAAAATGGTTTACCTTTATTGCATGCGGATTTTCAACGGCATAAACATGTTCATTATTGGTATTAGTTATACCTCTTCTTGTAAAACTCGCTTCATCGGTAAAGAGAACCTTCTTGACAAAGTTTGGATCTCTTTCTCTTTGTATATTAATAAATCGACAAAAACCCAAACGAATTTGAGGATCATGGACTAATAATTCTTGTACTGGCTTCTTATGGTATGGATATAGCAATTGTTCCCTAAGCACTTTATGAACGACATCTTTACTTACTCCTAGTTCCCTTCCAATTCGTCTGGTGATCAATTCTGGATCTTCTTCAACACGTTCTAAAATGTTTTCTTCAACTTCAGGAATCCTTACAAAACGTTCTCTTCCATTATCAACAGTGTTGGGAGCAAAGGAACCGGTCTCCCGAAGACGTCTCTCAGCAGCAGTAAAAGTTGGGTGGCTAGGTACACGACGATTTGGAAACCTTTCAGAGTACACCCTGACACTCTCTAGAGCATTTCCTTCACAAAATCCTAATGTCAGTAACATATCGGTATATTCTGCATTGGTATATTGTACAGCCATATTAATAAACCACGCATTTATTTTTTTAATTATTAAGTCAGATAGAGCACTTTCAATCGTTAACAAGAGATTAGGTGTTAAAACTTGACAATATTTTTATTTAGATGAAACTATGGAAACCAACAATAAATGGTTTTGTATACGTATTGCAGGCAAATAATTTATATTCCTCAAAAAATCGTACATGGCAAGAATCGAATATTTTTGTTAAAAGTCTCGATTAGATGTGTTGAAGAAGATATGAAAAAAGTACATTTTTATGTTTTTCATCGTATAAAATTTTGTCCGATAATAATACACAGACGTAGAACTTGATTTTTTAAATAATTGCACCTTTAAAAATTCTACGCCAATGGCAAAAAAGGGGTTTGAGTGTGAAATTTGGATTGGGTACTCATTTACTACAAAAAAGTACCTTTGATAACACTCGATTTACTCTCATGGTTTGGACAAAGTTTGTATTTTAATAATTATTGTTTATGTTTTAAAATTACTAAAATGCAAATTTCGTCAAAACCATGAGAGTTATCGAGTCTTATCAAGAGTACCTTTTTTAAAGTAAATGAGTTGCGCAATCTAAATTTCATACTCAAAATCCTTTTCTTTCATTGGCGTAGAATTTTTAAAGGTGCAATTATTTAAAAAATCAAGTTCTACGCCTATGTATTATTATCGGACAAAATTTTAACACCATTTTTTTGCCACATAAAACTCTACCAATATACCAAATTTCAGCCAAATCGCATATGCCGTTTTACATTTATATGGGAAAAACGATTTAAAAATTGTAACTTCAAGGCTCTCTGGAGCCCAAATGAAGCAACTTTGTACTAAGGTAATTTTACTTAAATCTACTTATTTTGGTCTAAGGAATATGTGGTATGATTTTGTAAAGACCTTTTACAGACCTTAATTTTAATCGTTAATTCATTGACTAATAAAAATTTGTCATTTTTATGCTTGTCATTTTTTAAATGTATTTTTTACCATTTCAACCATTTTTTTGGAATTATGTATATTGCAAACACGCTGTTACATAACTAATATTTAAACAGATAAAGCGAAAAATACACAAACCCAAAAAAATAACATAATGTAAACAAATAAGTCGCCATTTTATAATAACAAATGACTAGTGCGTAAAAATTCATTTGAATCTCAAATAACAGTCGTAGAAAAATAATTGTTAAAATATGCCTCAGCCTGTACTGGCGTTCATTTCGAAATCTCCGCTTTGTACCGTCGATTTTGTTTTATGGAAATTGGGTGGCCAATCAAGGATGTTTTTTTTTTTTTTTTTTCATAAATATTCATTAGACATTGTACAAGATAAGAGAGGTTAATAATTACCATTTGTATTTTGAATGAGTTTGCTAATTTGTTATATTTTGAGAGATTTCACTTTTCTGCTTAGAATAAAGTATCACTCAAATTTCATTTACATCCCAAATTTTTCTCATTTCCATTTTACGATAAAGTTTTTATTTTGCATTTTGGGCATTCTATAGCTATGTCAATAATATCTGTTATACTAAAACTTTTCAGAGCGAGTTTTTCATTATTAACCCAATATTATTCAGAAAACAATAGTCTGATTTCAATTTTAAATTATAGAGACGCTAAAATGGTGGTTCCCACCTTATCGAGACTGAGGCCCACAGGGCTAAACTCGTAGCGTAACAAAAATGAGAAATGATTTAACTTGGAACGAAAGACCCAAAGCTGATAGTAGTATTAGGACGTTGAATTTTTTGGTTTGTAAAGCATTGACATTAATTAGGTTAAACCATGTGATAATTTCCATAAGCCTTGATTTTTAAAACCATTCTATATCGCTTTTTGATTAGGGTTTACAAACTTGTTTGAGCAATTTATCCAATAATAATTGGTCCCTTTACCTCTTAACCTGCTCATGTAAAATATTTGGGCTCCTTACTTCGCTTGTTTATATAATAATAAAGGACAGAAGGATGAGTATTGCAACTATGTTAAAAGAAATAACCCATAAGTGCACAAGTACCTACTACCGTTAAAAACACAGATATTAAATTAGGTTAGAAACTGTAAATGTCAACTGTACCAGTCGAATATTGACAAAATGATGCCCGTACAGGACTCGCACTCAGAGCGTGCATTGCTCGATATAAATTTCGAATTATAAAAATGCTGATGGAAATAAGTGCAGAACTAAAACCACTCTGGCAATGAGAAAGAGCATTCCAGTCGAATGCGCTATAAAATACAAGAAGCCAATCTGACTTTCATGTATGGCAAGCCGTCACTAAAAGTTCCCAAAATACAATTTTTATTAAAAGTTTAAAAAATGTAATAGACTGCCTACAGAAATTAAAAAAAAACAATAAATGTATTCAAAAGTAACCTCAAACAATACTTGATAAATAAACAGAACGGATATACTTTCTTGTGATAATACTCTTTAAACCTGCCCTTTTTAAGTATTTCCCTTAATTTATTGTTATTTTACCCCTCGTTTTACCCGCATTTATTATAAATGATTTCTATTTTGAGATCATTTTGTTTATGTATGGTGACAAAACTATTTTTGTGTTAAAGTAGATCCATAGAGAGTAATGTAATTTACAAAGGCCTTCTTTCAACATACAAATAAATGTCAACTTTATAATTAAAATAAAGAACACGACAAAATACCTCGGTACCAAGGTAAGAAGATTCATTTTGAAATTTTATTTATTGAGAAAATTTATGACTAGAAGTTTACTAATTATTATTTACAATTCGCTGGTTGAATATGTAATCCAAAATCGTATAATAAAAATTTTCTACCAAAAAACCAGCATTATATCCTACCTTTGTATAAGAACATTATATTATCTATTTTGCTGTACCTTTATCGAATGCCTGAATTGAGATATACTACAAATTATTTGCAATAAATATCAAAAGAAGTATACATTTTTAAATAATTTGACATTTAAGAGCCATTCACATATCACAGTTGGCATCTTGATACTTGACAGGCACAGCCAAGCATTATTCTGATTTTTGCCAAATAAACTGGCCGGTTAATTATTCTATGGGGTTGCGACAAAAAGCCAATAAATTTGATGAAGGTGTTTTTCTGGCTAGGGGCGAAATAGTAGTACGCTTAAGTTAGCACCACCATAAAAAAGTCATTTTTAAGAAATTGCTTATATATTTTTTATAAATTGGCAGGCTTGGCTACTAATTTCGAATTAAAATAGCCTCCAAGTATGAAGGTCGCAACCCGCCTTAGAAATTTCACCTTTACTATCAACAGCTGTTGTTTGACAGGTCGTTAGAGAATGTTTACAATTTATGGAATTTTAAGAATGTTAGGAATTTTGACTTTAGAAATAATTGAAATTCCTAAAATTGTAACATAAGAAATGCATATGCGGATTTTAAGAAAATTGATTATAAAGTAGTTAAGATAAACTGAAAATTCTGAAAATCAATAGGGTTCTAAGTTAGAAGTAATTATTTAAGAAAATCAAAACCGCAAATCAATCAGAACTTTCGTTCTAAAGTTATCGTGCCGGCATACATACATACAAACGACCAGACGAAACATGAAAAAAAAGTTTTAAAAAATGTTTTAAGAAGTGCCACGTCGTTTTTTACCAAAATAAATTGATGTGCAACTTTACTTTATTGATAAATCACATGACCGCTCCCACCACCTGGACATAGTAAAAATTATTTCTCCCCTCTCCTCTACTTAACTACAAAAACAGGAAAACAACAGCGTGTCTCTTTTTGCAGTCAATTGAGAGACTAATATTTAAATTACTAAAAATAAAGTTCTCATTAAGTGTCACTGAATTAAATTTATAAAAAAATGCCAGTACGCTACTGGTCTGTTTGATCCAACTCAGTTACCGAAAATTTATCCATTCCATAATGATTTTGTTTGTCTAAAAAATACCAATCGTAGCTTCAAAGGGAATCAAAATTGTTTCATGCACAATTGGTTTTTTCTCTTTTAATGTATTTATTGCGACAGATTCTGACCATTTTTATTGCTAATTTTTTCTGCCAGAATCCATAAAACACAAAAGATATTCTCGTTTCTTTCTCTTGTATTTTCGGTTGATGTTATTGTCACTTTCATTCAAAGGATAAAGGTTCATCGAATATACTAAGGCTTCAACAATACCCGAAACTGATAACTGATAACTGAAGGTGATAAGATTTGTAAAATATTTTCAGGTTACTAATTCTGTGTTCAATCGTCCTAATAATAATATATTAATTAATGACAGGCATGACCCTTACATCACATAAGTAATTATTTTATTTCAAAAGCAACAATTCTTGACAAGATTTTAAAACTTCCAGATAAAGCTACTGGTTTCGATAATAAACCCACTTGTCTCTTAAAAAACTGTGCTAATGAGAGGGTAGATATATTGTCTATTATATTTAACAAATCGCTCTGCGAGGGTTGTTTTCCTAAACTGCCCTTGTAGTTCCGATATTTAAATCCGGTAATAGGTATATTGTCGAAAACTATAGACCAATTTCGAAACTTTGCATTATTATAAAAATTTGAATCAATTATAACCGATTATTTAAAAGCTGACATCAAATCAGTTATTTTTCGTTAAAAATCGTTCGATAGAATCCAACTTATTTTTGTATACAGATTATCTCTTAAGAAATGTGGAAAGGGGAACACAAGTAGACGCTATCTATATCAATTTTAGTAAAGCTTTCGACAAGATTGATTATGCTATTTTGCTTAATAAATTGGCTGGAGTCGGTATTCATGGCAATTTACTAAGATGGTTCAAATCATACATCAGTAACAGATCTCAAGCAGTCTCTATTGGTAAGTATCGTTCTCGGCTTGCTACTATCACATCAGGGGTACCTCAAGGTTCACACCTAGGTCCTCTGCTATTTATAATATACATTAATGACATTGCATCATGTTTCAAATATGCAAAAATTTTATTGTATGTCGACGATCTAAAGATTTTCCTAAAAATCACTAGTGCCTTTGTTTATTTACTAATTCAACACGACTTGAATAGGTTGGCTCTTTACTGTCAAAACAATAACCTTTTTCTTAATCCAAAGAAATGGCATTGGATCATTTTCACTAGAAATAAAAATATTATAGACAATCAGTACTCCCCCAATAATGAAACTCTAGATCGCGCCAATAATCTCGTCAATAAAAACTATGTAAACCAGTCAAAGGCACACGGATCGAATCTTATGGTACACCTGAGATTTGTTTTAAAAATTTTTCATTATACCTTGATGTTGTTGCACGTACTGACTTCTGTTTTCTAAGTATGTAAGACTCGATAATTGAAAGTAGAAAATAAGATAGAAGAAGGTAAGATAAAAAAAGAATTTAGTTATGTACAGGACAGTCTCACGAACCTCATCACGTCTTACTCAATTGAAACAAAAATTATGGAAATAGCAAACTTAAATGTAAAACAAGAAAATCTTAAAATTTTGTGGTAAAAAATAATACGAGCCAAAAAAACAACTACTCTTTTGGCTAATATCACAATAGAAATTTGGTTATATCCAAAGAAAAACAGCAGGGATAGAAATTATTTTCCACTTTAGGTGTTATTTTGCTTATTAAGGAGTACGTCATTCTTGGACCGGTTTCGTCCTTAAACAAATGAATTTTACTTCCTACAGCTTCCCTACAGTAAACTTTTATTTGACACACATATAAATTACATTTCTAAAAAAGCAAATAAAGTATTAGGCTTCCTTATAGAGTTTGTCATGATTTTAAAAGTATTGATTCTACTCGAACTCTGTATATGGCATATGTCAACAGTTTACTTAATTTCGGTACCGTAATTTGGAACCCTCAATATAATATTTACATAGATAGATTGCAAATTTTACAGAATAAATTTGCAGTGTATGTTGATAAAAAATTCTATCATAGTTCGCAAAATGTCTATGCCATAAAAAATATTTAAAACTTATTTCGTTATCTGACAGGAGACAACTTTCAGATATCAAATTTGTTTTTAAAATTGTAAATAACAAAATTGACTCCAGTGCCATCTTAAGTAAAATACAATTTATTTTTCTCTCTTACAATACTAGAAATAAATACTCATTTAATATTAATCAAAGTTCCACAAATTACTTCCTACACACTCCTTTGCAGAGATGTAGCCAAAGTTCAACTCAATTTCAACTCTCACTGACATTGACATTTTCTCTGATTCTTTTATAACTTTCACCAATAACTTAAAAAAATTTTATCTTTCATATTTAGATTAAGTATTAATTTCTTATTTTTTATCTTATTTATTTTACTTTTATATCATTATTAATCACTAATACTTTTTGTATGCTTAGATTTAGGTTTATAATAATTGTGAAAACTCTTTTTGGGTTCGTCCCGTCTTGTTTTCCTTTTTTGTAAATAAATAAATAAATAATCTCAAAATAAGAAGAAAAGTCAGCACTATAACTAATAATGTTTATAAAATGGTTTTCAACGTATTAAAAACAAAACAAAGGTGAATACAATATTAAAAAAAAAAAATTTTGATAAAATATAAACAAATATAATATAAATATCGTCAGAACCCAAATAAATGCCAGTGACATTTTTGACAAGGCTGACCAGTTCAGTTTAGTTACTTTTATTTGACATAAGGCACTTTCGTTGCGATTTTGATATTACCAGATCACGTGTGTTTTGGGTATTATTGAAGACCCGGTATAAGCTGGAAAATACTATAGTATATTACATTACGAGTGTGGAAAGTGACATTTTTCACACGAGTGGGAAATATTGTCGCACGAGGCACAAGCCGAGTACGACTATCACACGAGTGTGGAAAATCACTTTTAACACAAGTAATGTACAATATTTTTCCTACGACCACAAAATAATTTCTTCAAAAAATGTAAAACCAAGTTATTATTATAATAATTAAAATGTATTTAAAAAAAATAATAAACAATAATCGTATTTATTCAATTTTCATATTTTCTAAAAAAAAAAAAAAAAAAAAAGTAAAATAAAAAAAATAAAAAAAAAATTCTGCCCCTGCAAGGATTTGAACGCGGTCGCTCACCAGGTCTCTAATGGCAAAGTTAATAAAGTTCTATGCTCTAACCATCTGAGCTAATAGGCCCTGCGTTAATTGAGGAATCTAATCGGTTATGTGTTTACCAAAAATATAAGGCAAACATAACTTAGTTATTTTAAAATTATTTTAATAATAATTGTTAAAGATAAATATCTAGGATCTAATTTAACAATCATATCGATTTTAGTATTAATATGGACATTACATATATCAAAATAGAAATGACGCGTTTGACATTTTGTGACAGCTGATGCGGAAAGTAGCATATTGGTACACGGGTGGAAAGTAAATTCTTATTCATACGCGTGTGATATAGGGCACTTTCCATAGAACTATTAAGTTTGATATGTGTCACTTTTCTAAGTGGTCATAGGAAAAGATATTTTTCGTACTACTACTTCTGTAAGATGTCTTTTTACTTAACTTTCTAAATAAAAATTCAACAAAGAATGCAAATTAAATTATAAATTTAATAATGAGATCCCCACGGCAAAATCGTGCCAAACAAGAAACGGTTGGATTTTGAACGAAAGACCGAAAGGCGTTACTTAGGCTAAACCACGTAGAGGACCATCACATTCTAGCCCTAGTCTTTAAGAATCATTAAGTGTCACTTAAAATTGCAAAAATATCATTGAAATCGATCGGTGTTTACAAATTAATACTGTCCTCCTAAGCGTAAAAGCGGTTTTTCAGTTGAGGCGAGTTTTGAGGAAACCACATTTTATAAAAGTTGTTTGCACGTTCTCTTGAGTCTAAAAATAGTTATTTATGTAACAAGTGTGTAAAGCTACTCACACACAAGTGGTATACAATAATTTTTTCTACTACCGTACACATTATCCACAAATATTAAAAATATAAAATGTACTTTTTTTTACTAGTGCATAAAGTATTTTGTTGCTATGTACAATTTTTGTCAAATTTTACTTTTTTTCACTAGTGCGAAGGTTGTACTTTATGCACTTGTAAAAAAAGTACAACTTTACGCACTCCGTGAAGTGTGTAAAGTATGTACTTTACGCACGGTAGTAGAAAAAATTATTTAGGTACCTCTGGATTACTTCAAATAATTTTTTGTTTTTGAATATTACGTTTAATAATAATGGCATTCTCCTAAGCCTTTTAGTAAATAGAAGTGAAGTTGACATATGTAAATTTTTCTTAGGTTTTTTTTATGTTTTTGACAAGATTATGCCATTTTTCTTTGTTCATCTGATGCGGAATTTTTTATGCGTTAAAAATGTTTTTTGATATACTGCAACAAATAGAAGAGCCAAAAGTGGCAGGTACGATTCATATCTACACCGAAGGTTCGTAATCAAAACAAGGCTCAGGATGTGGAATATTCTCCAGATCAGCCATACTCAACCTTTTTTCCTTTGGGCCACATATGTATGTTTACTATGTTACACGGGCCGCAATATTTTTGTATTATGACCCTTTATTTAGGCCATTCATTTAAATTTATTTAGAGGGAACCTCTAATAAATAACATACATATATATCATCGGGTTATTGCAAAAACAAGATTAAACAATATCTTCAATGAAAAAAAAAATGACTTTAAAACATAATTAGTCTTTACAAAATATAAACTAATATATCGATTGGTAACAAAAAAAAGGAAAAACGTCACTTAGCTTATTTTAGCTGTCTACATACAGTAGGTACTGGGATTTTCATCTTTCGATATGGCACGTATTGAGACGTTCATCTTCTTTCGACAGACTGCAATTCCTATGTAATGTCTCTCTCTATTTGATACGTATCGTGTCGAGTTCGCACACAAGAATCCATGTGCGCTGTGCAGGTTATAATATTCAATGTCTGTGTTACTGGCTTCTGTGGAAGTTTCAGGAAGTGTCTTTAACATTATTTGATAAAGGTAGATTGTGATAATAATGGTGAAATTCATCAGCTATAGTACCTGCTTTAGAAAGTTTTAGTAAATCTTTCTTCTTGTCATTACTAATGTGCACTTTTTTGTATTTTCAAAGCTATCTTCTACTCTTTCAGACATTCCTCTGCCGGCATAGCTTGGGTTTTTCAAGCAATGCGAAAAGCTGGTGTTTTGGTCTTTTTCGGTGATTTAAGAAGTGCTTCTGGTTGTTTTAACGCGCAAACAAAATGGAGAGGAGCAGTATCTCCTCTCGTTACGACTTGACCAATCACTCGTTACAACATCATTTATTCACCGCGGCGATTAGTGCATTTATTTATTTGTATCCAAACAGGCCAATGGCCTTATTACATGAATAACAGTATCATAATACATAAATAATATTATTAATAATAGTGTAGTTCAAACAGAGCTAACGGGGATTCTCATAGCAGCAAAAGAAATAACTAGAAACAATATCACTGAAAGGAACATACTCATCTATACAGATAGCAGACAAGCACTACTCACCCTGAATAGACCATGAATTTACTCAGGGTTAGTACTAGAATGTCACGAAGCTTTGGTCGAAGTATCCATCAATAATGTGGTCACCTTAAGATGGATCAAATGTCACGCCACATCGAAAGGTAACCGTCTTGCTGATTCACTAGCCAAGAAAGCAGCCAACCAATTACTTTTTGGACCTGGCCCTTCTATTGGCCTGTAAAATCGGTAGTGACAGACTTAATTAAAGAACATTCCCTCGTGCAATTCAAGGAAAGATGGGATGAAACAAGAAACTGCAGAGTTGCCAGGGAGCTCCTAAGTTATCCTGACAACACTGCAGCAAACAAATATTTGACTATGACTAGACAGAATCTGCGCCTAGTCACAGGCATTCTGACTGGTCATTGCCAAGTACGGAAGCATCTCCATATCATGGGGCTGTCAGAATCCGCACCAGGGAGCTTATAATATATGCGCGTTATATCAACAGGTTGGTGCGCAACACATCCGCGCATACCAGTCCGTTTTACAATAACAAAATGATATTTAAATTTAATGTACACTGAATAATTGAATAATTCAAACATATTTCGCTTAGTAACAAAAGTAACACACGGAAAGTATTGTTTTAAAATAATATATTTATATAAATACTCCGAATTATTTGAAAAACATGAATTGATCAATTATTTGTACAATGTAAATCTGACTTTGGGATTGTCGCCCGATCGAACCGATACAATAACAAAACAATATGGTTATGGTTGCTGAATAAAACGTGGTAAGTACTTTTACTTTTATTTAATTTTAGTTTTAGTTAAACATGTTAAATTTAAAATTAAGCAAATATATTTTGGTGTTTTAACATGTGTTTAGCAGGTCCTGTTCGTAATAAATTCATAATATTTAATTGTAATAGCGTTATTTGTATAAAGGTAAATAGTACAATTTACTAACCAATTTATGCTGTAAATTTTAAGAACACATTTTTTTTATTTCCTTCCGATATTAAGCAAGGAACTAAATGATGCCGCATAAACTTCATCATTCCACTTGCGAAAAACCATTTATAGGTTACAAGACTGTGCAAATTGGCTTTGCCTTTGGTACCCTTGAAAGTTAAATTAATACTAAAGAATAATACTAAAGTAATATTGATATCATATCGTCAAACAAATTACCAGTGAAAAGAAAGTTACATTCGATCAAAATTTCATCCAATTAAATATAATTATTACCTAAAAAACAACGATTGGATCTTGGATTTTTAAATCAAACCAGTGAAAATCTAACTCCAAGGAAGAAAAAACTTTATTTCATAATTAGAAAACAGCAAAGTAATATTTGCGAACCAAAGAAGGACCTCAAATAAGGACCTTAAAGCTTGATCCCGCAGGCATCTGTACTACATCTAAAAAAAAGATGAAGGGTCTACCATTATTAATTATAATAATAGTATAAGACTGTGACAACGTCTAAAAGAAAAAAAGAGATTCAAAATGATATGAAGTTAAAATACTGCTTTGAATTTTTTCTGTTTCAGATTATATGGATGGTTCTCCTTCATGTGTTTTGTTACCTACCCAAGTTTACAGAAAGTTTTATTAAAATATTGTTTATTTAGAAAATTTATTATAAATTAGTTTTAATGATATAATAAATTATACAATTATTTAATATTACATTATTTTACCCTTCCTAAAATTATGGGTCATAAAATTGTACATTTTGATTGGCATTTCATTACATTTTGCACCTTATCTGTGTTGTAAAAAAATGCCAATAAAAATGCAAAATTTTAGTCATACTAATTAAAGTAGAGCTACAAAATCCCGCTAATTTTTAAATAAAATAAAATATGCAGGTATCTATATTACCGACTGAGAAATAGTTGGACAAATCCCTCTCATATGGCGCTGATAGCAAACATGTTACCATATTTATACAAAGAAACGACAACTCTTAATTATCCTTCTTCCATGATCCGCACTCTACAGCGGGCGCGAACAAAAAGATGAGACCATCGAGCATATCATTTACGATTGCTCGACGCTCTCATTTATTAGAAGATTTGTGTTTTTTAGCAAACAAAGCGTTTTCTGACATATATTTTTAGGAACTTCTGTTTAAATTTTGACTCGGGAAATCGCACCTTAAACCTTTATGCAATATTACTGAATCATTCTTTATGTGAAAATTATATTTGGCACGCCACTGGCTAAAGTAAACGTAAACCGGTATTATTGTACTCCAGCCCGTTTATCTAGTCATCGCAAAAGTAATGGAAAGCAAAGAAGAAAGAGGAAAAGTAAAATGCATCCGGATTGTATTGTTGTATAGAAAAGGTTTATTTTCTTTGAAAGTACCTCGGCTATTTTAATGTGTTGGGTTTCTTTCATGGAGCTTTAAAAAAAAATTGGATAGAAGATGGCAAAATTATTTATAGAATAAATCCTATCAAGATTACGAAAGAAACGGCTTCTTAAACAATAGATACTGAGATATGATTCTTTATATTATAGACAAATATCACAGTTTTTCAAGTAGATTGGATTATTGTACATACATTTTTGATTTTTAACAAGATATTCAGAGAAAAGAAAGTTTTCTATCAGGACCAACTGTTTTGTTATAAACTGACTCATATCTTTGCGTTTTTTATTATACCTTTTGACTGCTTTCAAACAACTCTTTTCTATTGATTGACTCGAAGATACCTTTTTAGAGAATGAATATTTTAAAAACTAACTGTGATAAAAACAGAACAGATGTGTTTTGCAAGGCGGCTTTAATTGATCCGTCTTGTATGATGGCTGCCGTTGAATGATGTACTCATATTTCGTTATTATCAGCGTTTGAATATATAACACCCTTTTCTCTTTTTGACTTTCTGACGTTCTTATGAATAGAGCGAGGTGAGGTATATGAATTATTAAACAGTTAAGATTGTTTGTATACTTTTGGACCTCTATTTTAACTGAAAAAAGGTCACGTGGTCACTTAATACAAATAAAATAATATGAAAAAATGGGTAATCGATGAAACTCTTTTCTTAGAAAAACATATTTACTTATAAGGCAACCTTGGAAAGGCAGAAAATTTTTACCAAGCATTTTAGTGATTGCTGCTATTCTTAAAAGCACTTCTTGCCAATGGTTTATTTCAGCGTTAATAAGTCTATCCGAATTTATAGTTTTACAACACTTTAATCTTAGGTTAAGTTCTAGAAAAGATTTTTGGGACTAAATATTATTTTTAGAAATTTGGTGGTCTTTTAGAGTTTGATTCAGATGCTTCCAACTTTTAAACCCCTCCATTGAAAGGGAACTAAGTACACAGCCAAAAATTTTGCAGAAAAAGCTATATACGCAACTTTTTTGAGACAGAGTACACTAGCTAGTCTCTTAAAATTTGCTCTTCATTACTTTAAATTCTTTTATAATAATTAGGGCTAAATTTTCTACTACTCTGGAAATCTAGAAATCTTTAAATGTACAATGGTTAAGGTGGAACTTGTCTTATCAAAAAAACTCTTTCGGCATCTGGCAGTATATTTGGCCAGATTGCTGGATCTGTACTTAAAGATTTTTGAACGCTTTCTCTAGGTGCCACGTTGGTATCAATAGTGCTCGCATCTGGCAACGGAGGGCTGCCACTGTCATTTATAGTTAAACCAGAAATCTATATAGTAAGTATATTGCAATTGTGTTTAAATAAATGAATGTTTTTATACCTGACTATAGCACCAGACAAACATTTTTTTAGATCATAATGATCTGCATAACTCAAAACCATCCACATTATTTAAGTTGTTCTAGTATTGTTTTAGCATAACGATGTAAACTCCAATAATAAATATTCACATTTTTTTGGGACGTTTTTTAAGGAAATTAAAATAAACATGAATAATGTGATATTCTTGTTTAGTTTTGTACTATAATAATAATAATAATAATATTTATTTCCAATTGAATTACACTTTTTTTAGGTACACATACAAAAATATATAAAATGAACGGAAATAAATATAAGATCCATAGAAGCCTGTATGGCTAGTGTATGGTTTCTCTAATATATTTCTGTTTTTTTTTATATTGATGTTAACATTTTTTTTTTGTCTATTTTATTTTGTATTAAATAACCTAAATAATCATTTGGAACATTTGCTACATTTCATTCCTAATCAAAATTTCAAATTAATCATTAATTTAGACATTATAAATTAAGCATAAATTAAACATTATAAACTAAATATCGTATTTTAAATTAAAATTGAAATATTAAATATCTCAAAGTAAACATTTTAAATTAAACGCTTTAAATTAAATAATTCAAATTAAACACTGTTAATAAAATATTCTTAATCAAAGACTCTAAATTACATATTTTAAATTAAATACAATATAATTGAATATATCACTGTAATAAGAAGTGCAGAAGAATTAAGTGAGGTACGTATTTTATTTTTTATTCGAATTTTATTTTATTTAATTAAGATACCTTTTTAAATTATATTAATATCGTTTTAAATTAATCAGATTACTTACTTGTTCTCTTGGTAGTTGCAATATCCATTTTTTTAGTTTTATTTTAAATATATTATTTTTTAAATTTTTTAATTTGTTTGGAATATGAGGATATATATGTCTTGCCGTAAAATAAAATGATCTTTGACCTATGGTCTTTTGTGCTTTTGCGGTTTGCGTTATTTGATTTTGTTTATACCGAGTGTCGTGATCATGATTTATTTTTTCTAACATATGCTTTTTCTTATGTTGTAGGGTCAATATTTTAAACATGTATATTTGATTAATATCCATAAGATAACTTTCTTTATATAGAAGGTTAGTATCATATCGTTTAGGTTTCTTTAGAATAATTTTTATAAACATTTTTTGGATAGTTTCTAATTTTTTAATTTGATTTTTATATGCCCCTCCCCATCCTGCTATTCCGTATTGTAGTAATGAGTGTACTAATGAGAAATAAATTGTTTTCAAATGATCAGATTTTAAAATTGATCGAAGTCTTCTAAATTTATATCTGATTTTTTTAATTAATGATGATATATATACATCCCATTTTAAAAACCTGTCAATTTCGATTCCCAGATATCTACAACTATTTGTCTCATGTATTTCTAATGTATTATGATTTTGATTTAAAGTTAGCTTTTTGAAATTTGGTATTCTTTTTTTGTTACATGAAAAGGGTATATAATTTGTTTTTTCGAAATTAATTGTTAAGGACATTAAGTCAAACCAATTTTTTATATTGACTAGATCTTTCTCGGCTTTTTCTTTTACCAGTTTCCAAGATTTATCCGAATATTGTATAACGGTATCATCAGCAAAAGACGATATGGTACCATTACTTCTTATTTCTAAAAGACCATTAATATATATGGAGAATAGAATGGGCCCCAGTACTGTTCCTTGTGGAACACCATATGTTACAATGCATGGATCACTTAGCTTATCTTCAATTTTAACATATTGAACTCTGTTAGCTAGGTAAGATTTTAGTATATTTGCTATTACTCCTCTGAAACCAAGGTCCTCTAGTACATCGATCAATATTTTATGATCAACGGTATCGAAGGCCTTTGCTAAGTCTAAAAATACACATAAGGTTGGTGTACTTTCATCAAGTTTTTTATAAATGTTATTAGTTAAAAATGTTATAGCATCTTCTGTTGACATACCTTGCTTAAAACCAAATTGTCGTTCCGATATATAATGATTTTTTTCCAGGAAGGTCACTATTCTCAATTTTATAATTTTCTCTACAACTTTAGTAATATTTGTTATTAATGATACTGGTCTATAATTGGAAGTATTTCTTTTATAGCCCTTTTTGTGTAGAGGCTTAATTAAACCCGTTTTTAGAGGTCCTGGAAATTGACCCTTTAGAAATATTTCATTTACTAAATGAGTAAGAGGTTTCTTTATAAATTCCTTAATAAGTAATAAGTGTATATAATATAGTATATATATAGTGTATATAATATAGTTCATTAGGTAGTGATTTAGAAGCAAATTATGTTCTATTTATAGAATAAAAAATCACTCATAATATCTAAATATTTATACCTATTTATATTTTGGACAGGAAGACTATTTTATGTTTTTGGCTCTGAATAGTTTTCTTAAGAATTTTAAAACCTTCCTTAGCTCTTTTGGGATATTCCATGCATATCTTAGAAGTTCATTTTGTTTAAACCTAAAACAAATTAAGTACAAAACAAAAAATGAAAATTTAAACAATACACAAAATTAGTCTTTTAGATCAGTTAAAAAAAGTGTCAACAAAAAAATGGCTATGCCTTTTTCCTTAAACATTCTTTTTGAAAGAAACTTAAGTTTCTCTACTTACTTGCTGTTTTAGTATTTTAGTAGCAGATGAATATAGTTTAGAAGTACTGACAGGATTGATTATTATACTTGAATATTTCTTGAATATTTTCCTCCCCTGAGTTCTGTAATAAAAATGTTCATTAGCATCAAAAGTCATTCAGGTGGTCACTTGTTGAATTCCTATATTTTGGAACCATGTATTTCTTTCTCATATCAAGAAAAGGAAACCTAAAAAAATAACAATAAACTTTACAAAGATGTGATATTAAAATAATAATAATGAGTAATTAACCTTTACTATAATCATTATCATACGGATGAAGACGAACTTAGCTGGAGTTTACTTGTTCCTAATTTTAATTTTTCGATAAGAAAATAAGAAAGTTTAATTGCAAATTAAAGGTGATTGCCTAATGCACCGCCTCTGATAATTAGGTTGTGTCTGTACTTACTTATGATATTATCTTGAAGAAGCATTTTTAACAGGCCTTTTACACATAACGCATGTTTTCACCATATTATTAGCGATAATATATCTTAAATATACATTTACAACCCTTACAACGTTATAAATAATAATATTTTCCGTAAAATACAAATAAGAAATTGACATGTGTCAGAAAGTGTCTGAACTGGCGCTGTCAAACTTGGCAACGCTGATTAAATAAGCCAATTGCAGAAGAGGTATTTTCCCCCTCGGGGGGAGTAGATGGTGCTAACAAAATTTAGCGCGGGGAAGGGGGGAAGACTCCCTCTAGTAGTAATTGCTCGGAGAGTGGAAAGTTTAAAAGTTTTACGCGACGAATAATTTAATATTCAACTGTTCACTAGATCTTGGACGGTTTGCAGCACATTTTAAAGAAACCAGAACAAGCCTATATCATTTCTTTCTTTTCGAAATATTGAGAAGGCAAAGAAAGTAAACCTCGGTTCGCCTCTGATTTGTACCTTCTAGAAGTTTTGAAATACATTTTCGGATAATTAGATTTTCATAAGTTACACAAATAGACTACCTTCTTTCATAGTTTAAAAATATTATCTAAATGGTCGTTAAAGAACTTACTAAAAAACTTTTTATTTTTAAATTGGATATAAATTTGTGTTATTGAACTTATATAGTTTTTAACAATTTATTTATGAAAGAAAATTGTCTGGTAATTTTTTTGCAAATTTACAAAAATAAGATTGCTTTAAGTTTAAAAATATGAATTTTGTCTTAAAAACTTACTAAAAACTTCCGATTATAAATAAAAATTTGTAAACTTCTACTAAATTTTCCATACACTCACGAAATAAATTTTATTTGCAAGCCGAAAATAAACTTGCTGGAAGTGTTTGTAAGTTTCTATGTTTAGTGGGTTAGGATATACCGTATGTTTCATAACCTTTTTTTAAGCTATTTGAAAAAGCTACTTCGCAGATGAAAATTAAATTTCAAAGGCAGCGACTTTTTAACGAAATATAAGTCCTTTTAAAATTATCAAAACAAGTCTTTTAACCTTTTAATTGTTCAAAAATTGTTTTCAAAATTTAATTTTCATCTGAGAAGGAGATTTTTCAAATAACTACCTTGAAAAATATTATGAAATTTAAACAAAAGTTGTTTTTTTTTAATAATTTTTGCCTTTTACTGATCAAAATACCCTAATTTCGTAAAGTTAACGGTTAACTTACCTTAAAAAATTACAAATCACACTGATTATTGAACCACAACAGTATATATAATTGAGAGTTGCACTTGTTATCAGCACCGACGAATTAGCAAAAATAATGCTATGCTGTTATAAGACAGCCCTTTTAAAATTAAAGATAATAAATAAGTCATTTTTTGTTTATTCCTAATTCAGACAAGTTCATGCGGCGCCCTACTTGCTGATTTATATGGCATATATGCGATGCGCGGTTATATTAGGTAGTGTAAATACCACCCATGTTCCTTATTTAAAAATTATTATTGAATAATTATTTTTTTGTAATTACCTATTTTCTTTACAACTATATAGATGAAAAACAGTATTTTAACTTTCTTGTAAAAACAGTGAAAATAAATGTTTTTACAAATGAAAGGCGGCATGTTATTATTATTATTAATATTTTAATTTAATTATTTATAATATTTTGTCACATTCTGACAGTGAAAATGCCGCCCCTAAGATTTGCCGCCCCGGACAAATATCTGGGTTGTCCGACCTTGGAGCGGGCCCTGTGTGATTGCCTATATTTAGAGTCCCTACACGTTGCACTAATAAAGTCTATTGTTCTCCTTTTCCCTGTTCGATTCAAAAGATCCACACATTCATTGACATTTACCGATAACGTCAGTTTGTAAACCTGCGGGATTGAGGTATAATACCCATTGAGATTGTGTATGTTTTTTACTGCTCAAAGAACTTATTGTGCAGTCAGTTATGTTCACGTTCCTTTAAAAACATCCAGAACTATGTCAAACACTTATTAAATTCGAGGACAAACGTGTAGTCTCTCTAATTGGGTTACGGTTTGATGAAAACTCCACAACAAATTCCTGGGATAGTTTTCCCCCTTTCGTTTTCCCGCTTCCCACAAATCTTTTGGGACGATGTGGTCGCCGCAAATCTCGGGAAGAGAATCAGGGAATCAGCTTCATGACTCTTGGGATTATTGGCACTGGAGAATTGGGATACCGGTCCCTTTTTAGAAGGCCTCTAGGCTTCGTCAAATTTATTTCTGCGGAAGGAGATAAAACAAGGCGATTTACACCTATCTAAAAGGTCGATAAAAATGTCAATTTTACAATTGGATGTTTCGGTTTCTCTAACATAGGTAATCCAATAATTTACTGATGGAAATGTGTTTCTTATTTGTTCAGCAACTTTGTGAATTCAATGGACAAGACATGCTGGATTTAGGAATAAAATATGTATAATAAGTCTTATATGCAAAAAGAGACAATTTTTTAAATGAATGCAGTAGTAGAATTTAGCTAGAACTCAAACAATCAGATTTTGCAATTTTTTCATTTTTCACTTTATCAAACATTTTCGTTTATTTTCATTTCTCTGACACAAATAATATTTATTTGAAACACTTATAATATTTCATCAATATATTACCTTTGTTCTTTGAGTGTTGATAGTCGCGTCAAAGTAGGTTTTCACTTCGAACTGTGGTCGGAAAGGTCCAATCGGGCAAATTTTTTTTGCAAAATGTTCATTGAGACATTAGATTCAAAGTTCACTAAAATCTAGATCCCGCTCGGCCTCCCTCTCCCAAATTTACCCCAATTGAGGGGAATTCTCTGCTTTTTTTCATAAAAAGGCGCATACTTCATAAAACTGCAGTCCCAAGCGGGGTAAATGTTCCACTCGGAGGTTTTAAAGTACCCTGAATCCATTATTTGGGTCAGGTCACCTTTGCGACCTTCCCAGGGGTAGGTGACAGGGCCACTGGGGGTCCAATATACTAGATGTCCGTGGAAATGTATTTGGGTTCCCAATTTGCGCTAGTGGAGTTTAAAAGGGCGGAGATCTCAATGTCATCGAGAATTAAGCCTTTTCAAGCCCTCAGGGTCGTATAAAAAGGGGCGCATGGGGGTTCTCAAATATCATAATCACGCGGGATTGAATTTCAGGACACAGAATTGGTACGCGCTAGTGTTATAAAACAAACAAATCTATCTGTTGATCCCACCTTAAGTTATGGTCTATTATAATTCCAAGGTATTTTATTTTTCTTACAGGGGTAATGCTAAACGTATTTTCAACAATAAGATTATAATCCGGAAGAGCGTTACTATAAGAACTAAATGGTATGTAATTTGTTTTTTTAAAGTTTAATGACAATAGCCTATGATCAAACCACATCTTTATTTTTTGTTCTAATTTTATCTTTAGAGTATACCAGTTACTATCTTCACAAAATATCAGATGAATTGTAGACTTATATCCCCAGCAAATCCTTTTCCGGGAGGTTCAAGAGTGTATACCTCTGATAAAGAATTGCAATTAAGAACCTTCAAGATTTCGTGTGACGTGATTGCCAAGTGCCCCAACCCTAAACATCGAGATAATGTCCTTGTTGATCTGGCAATGTCGTTGTATTGGCTGAGATTAAATGTCACTCGAATAAACCATTGGTTAGCTGCCTGATCAGCGCAATTATATGAATTTTATATAATGAAATCAAAACAAATTGAGTCCCAGGGGAAACTTGATAGTTTCACCCCCTCAGCACCCTCGTTCGTGGAGCTCTGGAGCCGCCTGCTTGCAAGCCAGGACAACATAAAATTACACTCTTACAAACACTCATCATACCAACTTTGTATGAGAAAATGGAATTTTACGAGAATTTCAATTTGGGGCCCCTTGGAACCCCTATCGCTCATACCTGGGTTTGTCAGAGACTCAAAAAGGCCAAGGAGTATACTCGCTGGCGGAATTATATCAATTTTACATGTTGATATCAAATAAAATCAAATCTCATATTTTGGGCCCCAGCACCCCTTTCGGACACCCCTGGTTGGGTTATAGGATGACAGGCTGCCCAATATAGAGTTTATAGTTTTATAACACTATCGCGTACCAATTCTGTGTCCTGAAATTCAATCCCGCGTAATCATGAAATTTGAGAAATTGAGATATCCGTCCTTCTAAACCCCCCCTGACGCAACTTGGCAACACATTTACACGGACATCTTATATTTTGGACCCCCAGACGCCCTGTCACACACCCCTAGGAAGGTCGCAAAGGAGACCTAACCCAAATAATTGATTCAGGGCACTTCAAACCCCCCGAGTGGAACATTTGCCCCGCTTGGAACTGCAGTTTTAGAAAGTATGTGGGTTGTTGGGAAAAGCCGAGAATTCCCCCCAATTGGGGTGAATTTGGGGCAGAAGGGAGGCCGAGCGGCATCTAGATTTTGGTGAACTTTGAATCTCATGTATCAATGAACATTTTGCAGAAAAAAAATAGCCCAATCGGACCTTTCCGACCAAACTTAGAAGTGTCTGCGTTTTTAGCCCTACTTTGACGCGACTATGAGTAATATAAGGAATTTCGTATTTAATTAAAATCTATTCACATTTTTCTACAAGTAATTTTCTATCATTATTATTTCATTGTATTTCTTTTCTTTTTTCAAAACAAATTTTATAGTTTTCTGTCTTGCAATTCTAAGAAAAATAAGTTCACGTTAAATAACTTTTCCTCAGTATTGTTGTTTGTTATCGATTCCTACAATTTAGTGGTTACTTACTTTTATTTAAATTCTCATCCCATCATGCCATTTTCGTATAAACTCTTATAGTTTGATTAATAGTATATTATTTAACGAGCGGTAATGCAGGTCATAACTCACGCAGATGAAGTTTGCAGCACGAGCTGCAGGCGAGTGCTGTAATTCATCAAGTGATAAGGTATTATTTGCTGTAAATATATTATGTTTTTTTGCAACAACCCCTTGGTGCTTGCAATAGTGGCCAATTGGGCATGAACATTTGAAAACAGACATATCTACGTCGTACAAAATTTCTGGATCTCTCGAACTGGTAAATCTAAAATCCATCTTGCCAAGACTAATTATATTATAAACTTGTCCATTGGACTATGTGTGCATAGACGAATTTTTAGAAATAGTACTTATTTAAGTATGCACCAATATTTCCAAAATCAACTCCAGTATGATTCATTCAATAAATGTAAATATGAATGGGCAAAACATCCTTATATTGACATAATTGTAACTTACAATTTAGCCACTTTGGCCAATCCTAATTGAAACACGCGAATTTATTATATTTTAAATATAATTTCAAAATAAAATAAACAAAATCTGCAGTTTATTGTTTATTAAATTTATTTAAAAGAAGAAAAACATATATTTCACAAAATACAATACCTACATATGAAAAATAAAATGTCAAAAATGATTAAATCATTATACTTAATATTTATGCATGTGATAAAATTCTTAGTTTCCTAATAACTTTTTTGGCACATTTTATATCTGTATTAGAATACCTAAGTGTGTAAAAATCTTCATCTTATTACTACACAAAACAAACACCAAAAAATATCACTTAACATTGCTCACGTACTAAACACAACTTGGACTGACTTTGACAGATAACATAATTTTGAGTGATACACAACTTATTTTCGCACATGCGCGTTACAAAACGGTACACTGAAAACACCAAGCTGTCGCTTCTCCTTGATCGGTATTCTCGGGTTGATACACTGTGTGGTTCATCTGGGATCCCTGTCTGTGGGTTTAAGTCTCTCTCCAAAGTGTAAAAGTGGTGAGGGCCATGTGCAGCTATGACGTCACAACTGCATATGGATAGCTTGCTTTTCTCCTGTGAGTGAAATGGATATGTCACGATTAATAAACTCGATCCTATTAAGTTACTTCACATACAGGATTGGCTTTCACATTTTAGCGGTATATGTTGTATGTTTTTTCAAAAAACACCAATTTTCAACAAGATACAAAATCCATTTCAGTTACCTTTCAAAAATGAAGCATTAAGACAAAAAGTTACACATAATTGGCACCAAAAATGTTCAATATCTTACCTTACCAATTTCTTTTTGATTTGTTTTTTTTTTTTCGCCAATTTTCGATTATAAATTCAATAAATGATTTATTTGTCTCTCATGAATTTAACAGAGTAATAATTAAAGACTGAAACGCTTTAATCGGACAAGCCAAGAAGTTCATCACTCAAAGAATTGATATTTGAAACTTCCTTGCAATGATATAATTTGATATAACTAGATGCCTTCCGCTATGTAATTCTCCATAAATCACTTTGCCTTGCCGCTAAATTAAAGGTGATTTTCCAAAGTTTGATTAGTTTGGCGACCAAAGGAATTTAATTAAATTTCAAAAATGGATTAGTGCGCCCCCAAGAAGCTGAACATTGTGAAACATTTATCGAGTTTTAAAAGAAAGGAAAAGAGACTTCAATCTCGAGCTCGTTAATTTATAGAATGGCGGAAAAAAGAAGCTTTTGTTACATGTTTTATGTCTTCGTCATCTGTAATTAAATGTAGAATTGCCTGAAAATTTGTGCCAAAATCATGCATGCAAAAAAATAAAAGTTTATTTATTTGATATGAGTAAATCTTTATAAATCTTAAAAAGAGAATTATACAATTGGTGTTATATAAAGTCACACGACATTTTTCAAAATTTAACAAAATTTGATACTAATGAATAAGTAACCAGAGCCTTTGCAACCATATGTGCAGGTCGTGCGGGGTGAAGTTATATTTTTCTTTTTTACCAATTTCTAAAAAACTAGTTAGGAGGATTATGTCTATTTGAGCCGTGTATACTTAAGATTAATCACAAGAAGTTAATAATATCTAAATAAATTAATTACAAAAGGTATTATTAGATTATGTAGAGTCAAACATGCCTTCTTTAAGTTACTTGACCCCGGCCTATCGCGTATTTTATTCTATTAGAAACTAAGCGTCGTGCGCTCTTACTTTATTTCCTAATTCCTGTTTTTCACAAGTTTATACTTGTCGTCTGGCCAGACGAGTGGTCTGGTCTCTAGCAATAGGACTGCAGTTTTTTAATACGAATTTATTTTCATTAGTGTATTAGCTTCTGTCTTGATTTTGTTCTTTTTTTTTTTTTTTGAAGCTGAAAGTGTTAGTTCCATATCCTGAGATCAGTGGCGGCTTGTTGTAATTTAAAATGGGTGTTCACTTTTTCCAATAATTTTTATCATTTGTAAGTTCGGTTCAAAACTTTGTACAAGAGCCAATATCGCTGTTTTTTTTATTATTTAAGTTTGTATTGAGTGTAGTTATTATTACCAACATCCATACTGTTTTCAAGCACTACAACTATTAATAAATTGATATTTTAGTTAGTGTAATATTTGTTTTGTTTTTAATACATTGAAAACCATCTTTAAACATTATTAGTTAGTAAACTTACTTTTCTTCATAATTTGACATTATTTTTAAATATACCGGGTGTTTAAATTAAAGTGTTACAGCTATATACCGCCTTTTATAAAAAACAACGAAAGTTTTATAATTTTTGTAGGGAAAAAATTTTGGCTAAAATCGTTTTTTGTAGCTAACCATAATATGGCCAACTTTTTTATCGCCCAGCAATATTTTCAAGTAGCTGTTACTCAAAAAGTAAAAATCCAATAAAAAAAATATTTTCATCAAAAGTTTCTTATTTTTTTATGTACTTTAAGAATATGTAAAAAAATGGGATTCCCATTTAAAAAAACAAAGTCCACCTCGATATGGCAATATTATGGTCAGCTATAAAAAAATTAATTTAGCCAAAATGTTTCCCCCAAAAAACTATAAAACTTTTATCTGAAACTTTTTTTCTAAAATGCATATTTTCGGCTGTATTTAACTGTAACACTTTAATTTGAACACCCGGTATATCAGGTTATGTAGAAAGCTTGACATTGATTTTTGTGTAAAAAATATTATACATATGAAACTTTACCTAGTATTTTTCAGTTTTTATTGTAAGCTTAATCATTTTCACAATTTGTCACAGATGTCAAATAAAAAATATATTTTTTAAATACCTTTTATTGGCAAATAAAATAAGTACTAAAATGTTTTAAATGTTTATTTTATAAGATTAGTCCCATAGAATACATACTATTACACAGATACAAACTAGAATAAAGATGTATAATGCCAGGCATTCTAAATGATACTCTTCGCAGTTTAAGAGACCCCCTTTACTACCCATTTATAGGGCTTGATTTTTACTAAAAATTTCATGTTGATATCATTTTCCGTTTTTCAGTTAGGATTTTTTTTTTAATATTTTAACCTTCCTTAACTCCCCAATATATTCATTTTTTTTTTCAGTATCATTAGGCTTTATCTTTTTATGAAGCTTCATTTTTACTTAAAATTTCATGTTTATATCGCTTTTTGTTTTAATTTAGGATTTTTTTTAATTTCAGTCCATCTTAACCCCCTGTTTTTAATCAGATTTGTTAAAAATCAATAAGCGTTGTCCCCTTATAGAGCTTTATTTTTGCTTAAAATTTTCAAGTTGATATCATTTCTCGTTTTTGAATTATCATGCAGAATACTGTATGAAGAGTAGAAAAAAAATGTATAAGGTAAAAAAAAACAGTTTAAAGAGGTCAACAATAATATTCAACATATTTTATCAAAGGATACTGAAAGTTTAAAATAGCAGCACATAATTGAACATTTACAGATATCTATGACTGTGAACTAAAATAGTGAGATACACATCGTAAAATGTTATCACACTTAATTTTCCTTATGACCCTTTCTTAGTGTATTTCACAGCATATTCCAAAGTGTTCTTGCTCTCTTGGCTGACTTTTGCATGTCCAACTTTACTAAAAAAATAATGTGTTTTAATAAATAATAGAATAATAGTATTTTGTCTAAATAGGTAAATCGGCTTCACCTGTATTTTCAAATTATTGTTTAATTGTAGATAGTATATTAATGTTTTTATATGTACCTATAGGATTGATGACCCAGAGCATGTAGATATGTGGGATGTGACTTGTTAAGTGCCTAATCAAAATCAAAATTTGTTTGATACTTATTGCTTTTTTCGAGACATACTTTATTATCAACTGTAAACTAATTTACCAGGTCTGTATGCACTAAATCTAAACTAGAGGGTAACATGATTGATAATTACAGGCAAAAATAACTTATGAACTATTTAAATGAACATACCATTTCCTTAGTTTCTCATTATGAGTAGGTATATTAAATTCAATTGCTTGATCCATTTTTCCGATTCAGACTTTTAAAGTGAAAAATCATTTGTGTCTTTATCTTTATCAAACATTTATTGTATATTTCCATTTCCATAATGATGTAGTTACCTTATCAGAATAAATGAATTTTTCCTTTTAGCGGGTTTGTGGGAAACAAAAATTTACAAATTTTTTGCTTACTTCTTACTTCATAGTATTTACAATTCGATACAAAATAGACCATTTTGAAGTAGTCTTAAAATGGTCTTAGACACTGAAACAAAATATAAAACAAATTAGATTCGTAAAACTTTATAATAATAATAATAAATAAAACAACAACTTTAAAAATACTTTTATTTACCTTGCCTTTTTGGGAACAATAGTTGAAATGACACACATACTTTCAATTCATTAATGTCACAGTTCTTAATTAAACACATTTTTTTAAATGAGAATAAACGATGAAAGTCAATTATTGTCATTCACCATAGTTTTATTTAGAGTTTCATCCCGTTTCATAATCGAGAAATGACGGATGACGGGCTGACAGTTTGTTTGATTTGGTACAGTGTTGTCAGAATATGTTTTTGTTATGTACCAGATTATCTAAAAAATGTACCAGATTCCTTAAATGTACCAGATTTTTCGAATTCTATTTGCAGTGACATCTAAATTCATCGTAGAGGAAAAAATATATATATATATATATTTTACACGTGAACACTGATGCACGCAGAATGTACTACATCTAGTACAATTTTGAATTGTACTAGACTGGCAACACTGGTTTGTGAACGGCGCGCCATTTAATGTGTTTTTTGACAGTTTGAAGGATCTATTGGCGTATTGTCTTCTCTTTTTAGCTATATGGATTCGCCAAATCATCTCACTCGTGTTAGACTTACTCATAATGAGCCACAGACTCGGTATACTTAGGTATATTGTGCGACAGCGATCAGCCAGAGAGCAATGATGTACCAAAAAATATAGATTAACACGTATGAAAATAAAAATACTAAAATTAAATTTATATTTTTATATTATTTATGTAATTTTAAAATAATTTGTTTTCATAAAATTGCACAAATGAACCAATGGAGAAACCGCCCCTGCCTTTAAATGATGAAATATGCTCTTTAATTTTATTACAAGTATCATCAGACAGTTTTAATGGTATATTTGAGTGTTTTCCTCTTTTATCGGTTGGAGGCATGCCAGTACTTTTCAAAGATGTGAGTAACTACTTATTCTACGTCTGGTGATGCCATGTAAAGCTATAAACTCATCTCGACACACCTCTAATTCCGTAAAATTATTTTCATATGAATATATAATCTTATTAAGAGCTACAACATCTCTTGAACGGGCATTTTCTTCATCCAGCCGGGGTCGTCTATTTTTGACTGGAACAATACTAATGAGGCCACATAAATAGGAGTTTTGTATGTCAGTGGATTCTTAAAAATTGAAACTCCTTATAACATTTTGCTTACTCTCCACAGGAATCTTTCTGAAGCACTGTAAACGTTTGCAGTCGCATTTTCGACCAATTTTTGGCTTTCTGGCCTTTTTTAAATCACTTTCCATGGTAGAATAATGTTCCTAATAATGTTTGGCTATAAAAAATATCAATAACACTGACTGACTGGCATAATAGTATATTATGCAACGATCATGTAATGATGGTTATTAATACACGAGCATTAACCGGGATACGAAACGAGCCAACGGCGAGTTTCGTATGGTTTATGCGAGTGTTTTAATAACCATTACATGAGAGTTGCATACGCTATTTTTTCTACACCCGATAAATAATCAAGACCTATAAATATTCTATTTATATTGGTATTGAACACAATAACAGTAATTACTCGTATTTCTATAAAAAATTCTACAAAATTGTAATTAATGGTATTACCTTGGGTACTGGTATTACCACAGATTTTTGGGGCAAAATATTTTGTACTGCATTTTCTCCTTTCTCCTATATGTGTGGAGGAGTGTTCTATATCGCTGATATCAGACATTTTAATATTATAATTATCGAAGTTTAGCTATCTACGAAAATTTAATACGTTTTGACAACTAAAACAATTACATAGGAATTTAGGACAAACGTCAAACATCATGCTTGATTGAAAAATTGTAGGTTTCTATTGATTAAAAATCTGTATCATAATGAAAAATCTGTATCATAATGGGTATCATTATGAAACGGATTATGGGCATATAAGTGCATTATTATAATACGGGTGTAGAAAATAGTATATTATGCAACGATCATGTAATGATGGTTATTAATACACGAGCATTAACCGGGATACGAAACGAGCCAAAGGCGAGTTTCGTATGGTTTATGCGAGTGTATTAATAACCATTACATAAGAGTTGCATACGCTATTTTTTCTACACCCGATAAATAATCAAGAACTATAAATATTATATTCATATTGGTATTGAACACAATAACAATAATTACTCGTGTATTTCTATAAAAAATTCTACAAAATTGTAATTAATGGTATTACTTCGGGTATTGGTATTTCCCTAGATTTTTGCGGCAAAATATTTTGTACTGTATTTTCTGCTTTCTCCGATATGTGTGGAGGAGTCTTCTATATCGCTGATATCAGACATTTTAATATTATAATTAACGAAGTTTAGTTATCTACCAAAATTTAATACGTTTTGACAACTAAAACAAATACATAGGAACCTAGGACAAACGTCAAACAGCATGCTTGATTGAAAAATTGTAGGTTTCTATTGATTAAAAATCTGTATCGTAATGAAAAATCTGTATCGTAATGAAAAATCTGTATCGTAATGAAAAATCTGTATCGTAATGAAAAATCTGTATCATAATGGGTATCATTATGAAACGGATTATGGGCATATAAGTGCATTATTATAATACGGGTGTAGAAAAACATTATTAGACCACAGCTCTACGTATTTTCTATCGAGTGACGTCAATATCTCAACTTTGCTAAAAATTTACTTAGCCCGTTTTTCCCATGTACCCTTCATATATAAAATTTAACAAATATATGCGCTAATTTAGGAAAAAGCGGGTTGCAACAGCTCTGTAAATAACCTTAAACTATCTCAGACAAACACTGTACAGTGGATTCCAAATTAGTGTTTTTTTTTTTTGAAGGATATCTTGAAAATAAGAAGCGAAAAAAAAATTTGTCAAGAATGTCAATATAATTGACCTTTATTATAAACAACGTCAAGGCAATACAAATCCGCAGTAATAGGTATGAAATTTGTAAAATATAGAGCTAACTATTTTTGAAAATATATTTTCCGTTTCATTAAATATTATCCAGTTATTTTTAGATATATTCAGTTTTGAATAAATGTTCCTAAATTAGAATAAGATTCTTAAAAAAAGTTTTGTTAGTTAAATTCACTAGAGCAGGACTCGTACAATAAAAAATATAAAAGTCTGATGAAAAAAACACTTGCTTCAACGGAACCTTGAACATAAAATCACATAATTTATTCCTGTGCATTTCTTTGGATTCCACGTGGATGCCTCGTTTAACTACTTACAATCTTCATCAATATTAGCTTTTGCAACGTTTACAACTTTAAACTAAGTCAACAATATCAAAGTTTACTTTAAAATTTTTCTTGAATAAGAGTTGAGGGTAGTGCGCGACAATATCTAAGTGGTTTACAAAGTTTCGTCGATAATAAAATTACTCATACGAGGCTGTCACATATTCACATGATTTTTGAAAAGTGCAAACAGTGGAGTAGAGTTTTAGGAGGAATGAAAATCTAGCTAATGTAGAGTGCAAATTTTTGAAAAATATTTTTTTAATTACACATACTCATATTGTGAAACTTGAAATATGACAGAATCTCGAAAATGGCGCATATGCGTACACCGAAAGAAATTAATGCTCATATTAAGCCAAAAATAAGCATTTTTGGGCTTGTTTTTGAGCCAAGCATGCCACGGTCTTTTTAAGAGATTTTTAAGAAAGTATGCTAAAAATTGTTTATTTTTTTCTTTAAATTAATAACGTTAGTGCTTATTTATAGCTTTTGATTTAAAAATTGAACACGGCGATGTTAATTAGGGAATGCCAGGGATTCAAATAATGAATATTTTACTTCAATTAAGAAATAAAGTCATGCTAAATTTAAAATACGCATTATTGGTTACATACTTAGTCAAATTTATCTCTGTGTATTTTAGTACACCTTCAATGAACATTAAACATGTGTCTTGAAGATCTAAAAATCTCAGGATTGTATTCCACAGGTGGCAGGAATTTTTATTTAGTTAAAAAAAGCTCGCCAAAGATACTTGGTTTTTCAACCCGATTCTCTATCGTCGCCGTTGTTGTCTTGCTAAGCAAAATAATAAACTATAACATTTTAGAATTAAAATAAATCATAAAACAAAATATAAATAAATTGTAATAAACCCATATAAGGACTTTAGACACAGAGGTTATTTACTGAAACTCCCAGATTAGAAGAGGTTATTTACTTAATCTCTGCCCCTTATGTACGGAAGCGTAGAAGGGCCACTTTTTATTTTTTTTTTATTTCTAAAATTCCGTGTTCGTACACGGAATTCCTTGTTCAAACACGGAATTTCCATATTCAAACACGGAAATCCAAAATTCCGTATTCGAACAAGGAATTTCCGTGCCCAAACAAATAATTCCGTATTCAAACACGGAATTCCGTGTACGAACAGGGAATTCCGTGTATGAACACGGAAAATCCGTGTTCGAATACGGAATTTTAGATTTCCGTGTTCGAATAAGGAATTCCGTATTTGAACACGGAAATTCCGTGTTCTAACAAGGAATTCCGTGTTCTAACAAGGAATTCCGTGTTCGAACACAGAATTTTATATTCGAGCTACAGTATTTATTGGTATATGTACGACAGCGTAGAAGCGTAGATGCACATTTTGGTATAAGTATATTTTTCATGAGGTGTCCTCATTTTTCGAAATATGACGAGTTTTTTTAAGTAGCATCACCATTTTTTGATAATACCATTTAATAGAAACACAAGCAACAAAATTCTTAACCGGTCCTCCATTTCTTTACTTTTTTCGAGAGATAACTAATAATTGGGTTTAGAAAACACCACCCCACTTTACCCCTCTCTTATCTAGGCTAGAGAGGCAATGAGGGTAAATTTAAAACTCTATACAGGGTGTTATTTGAATCGATTTAAATGAAATTTGGGCATCAGCGACTAGAACCTAAGACATAAGACTGACCTGGAAATAAAATTAAAGGAAAAATATTATTATGCAGGGGACAAAGAGGGCAAGACTTTTGATATTACTTCCATCTCTTTTTTAAAAAATCGGCAAAAAAAGTAAAAATTTAAGGATATTCAAAGAATCTGTATTTACCCATCCCTACCAAAGAGTCACCCAAGAGTAACCTGTAAATACGTTATTTAAATTTATAGTTCGAAAATAAAATACCGTGTTCGAACAAGGAATTCCGTGTACGAACAGGGAATTCCGTGCCTTTTGAGTTGTTTTAGTGATGAAGTTTTTCGACCCCAGATAAGTTATGGCAGAATTAAATTGCTTATTGATCAGATTGTATTAATAATAATTATAAAATGCTTAATTTGGGGGTATTAACTAAATAAGATAATGTTTAACACGTTGAGCACGGTGTGGCATTTAACGGATGCCTCACTGTTTGTCTTTTTTGAGACGGCGAGGCATCAATATGATGCCACAGTCAGAAAAGTAGCAATGACGGCATGGTTTCGTAATACGACTCGATATAATGCTACAAACATAGGAGCTCGCTATTAGCTGTCTATAGTATTAGAAAAGTTTGGCTGGCCTTCAAAATAAGAGACATCCTGTGTCATATAAGTTTATTCTATTTGTTTTAAATAATATTATTATTAAGCAAAATGTAAAGCCAAACGACTTGTTTTTAACGAAACATGCTATAAAAAACTAATCTTAATGTGGCATCACATCAGTGTCTCACCGTCCATCCATCTGAATTTTGCCATATAGACAACGAGGCATTAACGTTTAGCCACGAAAAAAAATTAAATAATTGACAAAAACTTTAAAAAAAATTTGTTGAAACGCATAAAATTTATAAATTAAGCTTTATCATAGTAAGATGAGTGCCAAAAAAATTCCCGTCCTTCGACATGACCTTTTTTTCTTTACTCCCGTACACAACGTGAATAACAAACAAGATTTAATGTACCCATTCAGTTATCAAATAAAATTATTTCTTAATGTTGAATCGATAATCAACCATTTAGTTACTTACAACTCAATTTATATTATAAAAAAAATTCTGTTACAGAAACGAAATTACTTAGAAAAGAAATTACTAACAGTATCCAACTTTCCAGTTGCTCTTAGATACCTTAAAACTTCAAGACCTTAACTTATTTTAAACTTCCATTTAGTTCGTATATTTACTTTCTCTATGTTGGTACTCAATCTTAGTCGGGTAATTTCATATAAAACTCAGTTTATATTCAGGTCCCAACTCACGAACGTGACCTGCATAAAATATTAAGTCGAAGTTCTGATTGTTGAAACCTTGCCCCGAAAAAAATGACAAGGAAATTGGGCCCAAAACTTATTAAATACCTGCCATGAGTACATTTATTAAAAGGCGTTAATAATGTAGGGACTTGCCATTAATAAACACCCTGAATTGCGGATACTGCAAATTGTAAATAGTTTTTATTAAACAGGGAAATCGGGGGAATGGCGGCCGCCTAAGCATTTTTGTTTATTTATACTGTTACATGTCTATAGATTTTTATAATATTAAGGTAAATAAAACTTCAAACCTAAATACTTCAAACTGTACTTACGAAATATTTTATAACAAAACAAATAAAAAATTAAAAGATTTTTTCCGACTGCTGCGGTCGAGGGGTAAAAGTGGCCACTGCCAGTATTACCCCCATTTAAAAATAATTAATTACAAAAATCACAAATGTACATTTTGCCTTCGAAACTGGTGCAGTCTTTGTATGCCCATAGGCGACAAATGCTACATTGGATCCACAGTTCTCTATTTTTACCAAATTCACCACAAATTGTGCATATATCTTCATTAACATCGCTATCACAATCATCCTCATTTTCAGTTGATGTATCTTTGGTGATCTTCTGTGTTATTAAGCAATTTCTTTTTGGGTACTATTTAAGGCAGACTGAATTTTACAGGGATCGACTCTGCGATGTCAATTTTTCGTTTTATTCCTTTGACTTTATTACTTATTTGTTCTTCCTTCTTCCGCTGTTTTTCTTCTACAAGTAACTTCATTGGTGTTGACGTCATTATTTCTGAATGTTGCTTTCTGCTGCTATGGTGGATGGATCTTTTATTTCCAACTGAGTCATCTTTTGAGCATCCTTGTAGTGGAATTATATCAACAATCGATAATTTAAGCTTTTTATCAGGTATCAAATTTTCTTTATTTCTCTTATCTTCCATATTATTCTTCTCCCTATCTAATTCATTTCCCTTCTTATTGATTAAGTGTCTTTTCATGGGTTTCTTGTATGAATGATTCACCTGGAGCAAAGTCATC